>JAYESA010000011.1:121417843-121732843 GCA_036927795.1 Iris macrosiphon | reverse complement strand
TCCATCTGGAATTATCAGGAATCACTCCCTCTGGTCTAATCTGGAATGATAGCAGCCGCGCACCCAGTGCACGGTGAGCCGTACTTACCCCTAGCCGTTTACATGTTGAAACAAGTATTTCAAAGACACCGAGTTCATTCTTTATAGTCTGGACTCTCTTGCATTTCTTGTTGGTCTCACTTACATGTTTCTGGACTTGACTCACTACATGTATTTTATGCTGGACTCACTACACGTTCTTGTGCACGGACTTGATCTTAGCTTAGATTTCTTGTATCTTACAGTTACTACTATCTTGCTTCTGATATTCCTGCATCTTTACCTTTATGCACTAGTGATTTATATATTTCTTATTTCATACTTGCTTCATTCTTCTTGCTACTTGTTATAACTGTTTTATAGTTTTTATCATTTAAATGGAACTGCTGTTAGAGATATACTTGCTCCAGTCCTGACTGGACATATTTTTTTCAGAGTATCCGAAGGAATAGTATCCGACGTTTTATGGACCTGAGCCTGTCGATGGTGCAGACAGGGACCCTCTAGTTTAGGAATGATTTCCAGGTTGGTAGCCGGGATCACTAGGACCTTGTTATTGTTTTCATTAGCTTTGGCACCGGATTTGTCTCCGGTTTTGGATTGAGACCTTGTATTGTATATTATTTTGGATGATGTATTATTATTATTGATGTTGTGGTTGTTGTAGTAGTTGTTGTTAGTTAGACTTTGGAGTTGTTAGTCTTCTTTATTATCTTATCGTGCTTAGATTCGTGATTGAGTACTTGATTATCATTATGATATTGCTCCTCCGTTTGGAGTTGAGATCTTGACAGGTTTATATATTGATTGCGTGAGATTGTTATCTAGATAGTTGACCTAGACAGCATTCTACAGCCGATGCTGTGGCGTAGGCTGGACGTACCCATGACTCATGCCCAATTTTTCGGGTGCGGGTCGTGACAGCCACAATCCTTGGACACATGACACTAAAATTGTGGCACATCTTTCTATGGTTTTGTCTTTTTTTCCTGGCACATCTTTTTATGGTTTTGTCTTTTCTTCCTGACACAATTTATGTCACATAAAGTGTCATAGAGTCAGGAATAAGGTCTACTCCTCAGGATAAGTGATGAAATGACAAGAAATAAATAAAGTGTCAGTGATGGTCACATCATACTTTATGTCACATTACTGACACTTTATTTATTTTCCATCGCTTCATCACTTATCCCGAGGAGTAGAACTTAGCCCTGACTCCATGCGACATAAATCTATGCAGCATGACTCCATGCAGAATGACTCCATGCGGCATGACTCAATGCGGCCAGGATTGTCATTCGGCCTTGATCCTTCTGCGCGAATGTAGCCCCTTGCACACATTTTATTGGACTAGTTTTAGTTAAATGTTCCTATGGACTTTATGAGTTGTATGTGTGACTTTGATGAGCACAAAAGTATTAGACCCATCTATGCATCATGACCCGACCACTTGTATCCGTGTTGATACACTTACTACGTGCTAAGTGTTCCTACGCGATTATATTACATGTTTACACTGCGGTGTACCTATGCGCTTCGTGACATATGATATTACTCAATCTCCAGCCTGGACATAAGGTTAGTCAATGACCAACCGTGACTAGGACCTGTTGATTGTTGCATCACGCTGGGGTGAATCCAAATTGAACTATCAAGTAACAAAGTGGATTCGTATCTAGTATGGTCGTACTATGGTACATCATATAAGGAAAATACCATATGACCATGCCATGAGATTCCAGTTAATATTAGGGTTAACTAGGCAACTAAACATGTAGAGCATTGGAAGATAATGGAATCTCGAGATCATGCCTAACTAGCTACCTTCAGTCATCTGAATTGGGGTGTGCAGGCTAGTCCTCGTGGATATTGTTTAAATCCTCATTAGTGGATAGCAATTTCTGAATATTATATGATACTATGTTTTCTATGCGATCTTAGCACGGTGGCCTTACGAGGGACTGGTGCATACTACTATGTGCTATGCGACGATTTGTGGCTTGGCTAACCCTGCTAGTATCTGGTTCGATCTGAGGATTCCTATATGTATAATATCTCTGGTATAACCCAGACTCCATCTAGTAAGCCATACAAAAGATTGGCTGATTATGTAACTGAGTGTGTTTGTGTATTGTATTTGCTGTCAAATAGTCTAGGGACATGGACTATTATGGTGCGATGGTTTAACCATTGTCCTTGTTTGGTTATGGGGTCAGATTGTTGTGTCACGATAGGCTATGAACCAAAACTATAAGACATATATATATATATATATATATATATATATATATATATATATATATATATATATATTTCATAATCTGGTTTTATTTCTGTATTCGTGCTTTCTTTGTGGTACTTGCTATTTGGGGTCTAACCCAACTGGTTTTGCATGGCCAAGTTTAGAGCCAGCATTCGAGGATCAAGCGTAGTTCCACCTGAACAATGGTGCACTCCAGGCGGATGTCCCTTGAGGAAAATGAGTAGGTCTCTTCTTCCCTACTCATTATTTCACACTTTACTCATTTTAGGCGTTTAGCCACTGGCACTTGTTAGCCGTGAATCTGGATATTTAGTTCCCTACATGATTGTAATTAATCAGACTACAGTTGATCATGGTCATGTACTCTTGTTACTCTGCCAGCCTTCTCATTTTTTCACAGCTGGTTTCTTGAATGTTGTGGCAGTGTATTTGAGACGCCTTACTTTCTTATCATATATGTTCTATGTTTACTGTTCTTATTTGACTGATTGAGACAATAGATGTTCTATGTGGCCCTAAGTGACTTTCTTGTAGTATATACCCCCTTATCTAGTTACAGTCGTGACCACCGTACGACGTTCTATGTCTTGTACGGGAGAGCTGGCCATGTCCGTTTTCATATTCCGGTATTGGGGCGTGGCAGAGACAAAGAGGGAATAATTCGCCATATGGGAGAGTACATGCCGGCAGACAGGAACTTCAGTATGAACCCAGGGCATCACACCATATCGACGAATAAAGGCATCAACTTCTGTCGTCGTCCCCTCGAGGCAAGGACTCATCAGAGATGGGTAGTGCGTTAACAGCCAACCCATTAAATAATGATAGGGCATCTCAACCCGGTTTAAATCCCAGGGACCGTCATGGGCCAACACCTTGCAGGTAAAAGCACGAATTCCACGATGGATGCTATAGACCATCGCTGGGAGTAAGGAGAGACGGTGGCCAAAAATCAACTTCATAGCAGGAAGGATGAGATTACGACTAGCCCTCTCTATCGATCCGGAACCTCCCGGGACAATGCAATTTCGTAGCCATATCACCAAGAATCCAGCCAGCACGACTTTGTCCGATAATGGCTGGGTATCTTGATAAAAATAACTGAAGGTATCGCTAGAGCTACCAAACCCCTAACCGATTGCAGTCGTTCTCTTAATGTTGTGCACCAGATCACAGACATTCGTTTGAGACCGAGGTTTTCGAACGATGACCTGACCCGAAGCTTCGATTTCAAAAAGGTTATGGAACCAGGTTATGGTATGGGGTAACGTCCCCTCCATTCTTTTATCTTTTTTCTTCGAAGTCTGCTGACAAGTGCTATGGTGACATAATAATTACCTGTACACTACAAGGAATCCCGGATGTTGTTTCTCCATTTTCTCTAATTTCTCGTTATCAGGCATGTACTCCTCATATGGCTCCTCTCCCTAGGGCAACCGCGAAACATCATGCAACTCGTGAAGAGCAAGACCCATCTCCCCGCCAGGGGTAAAGAAGGTCCAAGTACGACAGTTGTACATCTCGGTCAAAGCCACGAATAACATCGGATTCTTCTCCAAGCCATAACATGAACCCCTTATGGCGTAGTAGAGGTTGGCCCCCTTTAAAAACTGCTCAGACTTCTCTAGTACCCACATGGTCAAAACAATCCAAGAAGGTGAATAACGCACCCAATTGAGCAAGCGTATTTTTCCCATCGGATAGGACCCCTTATCCGCAAGCTAGTTTCAAAAGGCATCAACGGCGTAGAGATGGACATTGGGCCGAATATCACTCGCGAAGATGCTGGATTCCAACCTGCGAAGGGAGTAAGAGAACGATTCCTTGGAAATCGTCACTTCCCTTTTCAGCTTGGAGTTAGGACGAATACGACCAATCAGGGCTCCCTTTTTGTCTGGGGTATGGTTGCCCAACATCTTCCTCGGAAGAGACACCATATTGAAAGCCGACAGAGGAAAATGGTGCTCCATTGTATGTATGTGTATATTCATCCCGTCAAAAGAGAAGTCCCAGTTCTTATTAATCTTCACCACCTTGGGGTCCGAGATGGTAAGTGCATCCCTGAATAGGAAGATGGACTTCAAATGAGAAACGTTCTTGCTATCCTCAATTGGCCCGGAGTTCAGTTGGCTAAGCAAGTAAAATGAAGGCTGGTTCGCTATCAACTTCAACATTGCCTCAGTTTGACCCTTGTTTATCTAGGCCTGGACATTTGCCACTATATGGTCAAAACTTACGTCTGATACGACCTGAGCATGACCGACGAGCACCTCCCCTGACGGAGCCACGGGTAAAGTCACTGCAAAGTCAGGAATAAGAATATATTTAAAACCACCAAGATAACATGTGCACCAAAAGACAACTGGCGCATGTAATAGCATACATGTGGCCGAGTCTTGTCAGACGCATGTCAGGACATCCATTCGCCCAAGTGAGACGCATGATGTCACGACCCGCACCCAGATGAATCGGGCACCGGTTCGCGAGTACTTCCAGCCTACGCCGCAGTGTCGGCGATAGTACGCTGTCTAGATCATATTCATAGGTAATTTAAAATCTAGCTCATTCACAGTGAATAAATAGGCAAGGATAATAACAGGAAATAGGAATGCTAAGATTTCATAAGACAAATTTGTGACATCCAAATCCACAGTTTAATACAGAACCAGAAGATAAATCGGGGACAAACCCGAGTATTATGCTGAAAGAAAATACTAGCTAACTGGCTAACTACTCCTCAAAAATAGTCTCCTGAGTAGGAACCTGCTCCTCAATAGTATCATCTGCTACGTCATATGGGCCATAAAAGGTAGGGGCATAGTCCTCATCATCGCCTAAATGTCAACGGATCCAGTCAGGAAAGGAGCAAAGTACCAATACACAACAAAGCTTACACTAAATAATTATGACAAGTAGTAAAAACTGACTAAGTATCACGATAACAATTATACATAATAAGTAGTAAAATTAACTAAGGGTTAATTGCTATAAATCAGGGATATGAGTAAAACAGGAAGATAATGAGCCAAGAAAATGGAACTGCAACAAGACAAGAAACTATGTGTGTAAAATTGTGTATTTAGAATATATAGTTGGCATGTAGGGGGTTATAAGGCTAATAAGGCACGTCATAGACGGCTAGCAGTCAGGAATAATTGAGTATAAGTTGATGGTACAGTCGCGTACTCAACAGCTAGCAGTCAGGACATGGAAAAAGGGTAAACTACATGCCTCCTAGTATTCTCCCTCCCGACACGAAAAGCAAGACATGAAACCCAAATCCTAACACTAAGTGTAATCATCCAATGGTGCTAGTAGAGCAAGGAACTAATTATCATAATATAAAGAATAAACTTGAAGTGCAGGTACTTGCCTGATGTTTGGATTCCAACTACGGTTCTGTCCTCGGGAAAATTCTAGATATGCCTCCGGATGCTGAAATAACCATTATCATCATGCTCAGAAGATATCAAATAGCTAGAAATGCCTGTTCTTGAGTCCAATTTGGAGACAAGGACAAAAACGGCAATTTCGGGTCAAAACGGAGTCCGCATGTGGGCCCGCTTTGCACCAAAAAATGTGTCAGGGTCAAAGGTCTCCAAATTCACCAAACTTAGTGTCAACAGGTCAGGAACGATGATACGAACCCAACGAAACTTCCAGAATTGGATTCCGATGAGCCGTTCGTAAAATTGCCTGTCGAGTGGGGCTTGTGGGGCCCACGACACGCGATTTCGTCAACGTTCTCAGAATCGAACCAAACTTGGGTCACAGGACCAGCGTATCGCTACGAGTTCGATGGCGCAAGTTTCGTTTCAATCCGACATGTGTACACAAAGTTAAGACACGGTCCAGAAAAGTCGGATATGGGGCGTTGTCCGCGGATACGCGTTGATCCCGGTGTGCACGCACACCCGAATCGACTTCTGCGAAATCCCACACGTCCGTATCGACGGCGCGCACGTATCTGTGAAGACCGCGCGCGACCAAGTCGTCCCGTTTGGCGGGGCGTACTCAGTTCCGGGGTGAAACGGGGCGTGATTTTTCCTGTTTTTTGATCGCGGTTCGCGATCGCCACAGGACGCGGTGCCCCGAGCGGGTTGCACGGGCACCGAGGGGGTCATGCAGGCTACGCAACGCAACTGACGGAATCGAAAACGGGTAAACGAGCAGGGAGATACGCGTACCTGAACAGGGTCCAAAAAATCTGAAAAAACCGTGTCCGACACGAGTCCGACACGAGGAGTCCTAGGGTTAGGGTTAGGGTTCTGTGGAGCTCCGGTGGCCGGAGGAGGGCGGCGCTGCGGCGGTGTCGTCGGCTCTGGGCTGCGTCGGCGCTGCACGGCGGGGAGGACGACAGATCGGGTCTCCGGCGAGGCGCTGGGACGGAGCGGAGCCGCGGGAAGGATGGGGCTCGGGTCTCCGGCGACTGAGGCGGGGAGGAGCGGAGCCGGAGGGGCGGAGGCGGAGGAGGGAGCTGCGGCGGGGGCTGCAGCGGGCGGCGGCGGAGCTCTGGCGCGGTGGCGGAGGAGGGAGGTGACTGGAGAGCCGGAGGGGGGGGGGGGGGTTTATAGGTGGTGGAGGAGGCTGGGGGGCCGAGAGAGGCGGCCAGGTGGCGTCGTGGCCGCGGGGCGCGAGGCGTGGGCCGGATGGAGCGGCGGGCGGCGCGGCGCCGGACGCGGGGGGCCGACCGGGTCTTGCGGGGAGTGGGCTGGGGAAGAGAGGCGGGTCGCGGGTCGGGCGGGTTCGGTCGGGCGGACCCGACCCGACCCGATAGCTAGGGGGCCGGTTGGGCCGGGCCGGTTGGGCTGGGCTCGGATTTGGGTATTGGGCTGGGTTAGGTTTTAGGGTTTAATTAATAATTAATTAAATAAAATAATAGATAAATAATTAATTAAATAGTTTTTAGGTGTTTTAAATTAGGTCCGGGGCCCAATAAATTCCAGAAAAATTACCCTAAGTCCATTTTTTATTTTACACCCAAAAATATTATTTTTATAATATTTTAATATTATTTATTATCAATTAAAAATAATTTAATAATTTAAAATCTTGATTTTAATTACAGAAATATCCCAGAAAATTCCAGAAAATTGTGAAAAGTCCAAATTAATAATTCTTGAAAATCAGGGGGCTTACACATGATATGCCATTCATAAGGCCGGGTCAAGACCGGCACATGCGGCCCAAGAAAGACCCGCGCATAAAGCATGCAGCAGTGTCATGTGGAAAAGTCCGCACATGTTCTAATCCATGCGGCAGACCGTGTGCAAAATATCAATGCATTCAGACTTTTTCTCCTCCAATCCTTACCTTGGATGGAAACTTAAACGTCTGGGTGAAAAGTCGAGGCCTCATCATTAGCCTTAGACGAGGACGAATGGCGCTTCCCCTTGCCGACAACCTTCTTGATGGCAGCAGAAGACAAAGCTTTAGGAGCCATAGAAGATGGTTGACCAGAAGCAGAGAGAAGGACGAGAATGAAAGGGGAAGAGAACTCAGCAAAGCAAAAAGTTCTCTCTCCTCCCCCAAAACCCCAAATTATAGACCACTAAAGAGATAATGGCAAACTCTTTGATTTTTGTGCCATGTTGATATCTAATGACAGCGGCGGACGGTTGAATTTTCTATGCGGCTTTATCCTTATAGCCGTCAGTTTGGGATCCGAGTGAAGAGGCGGGACAGAATCCTAGGGGATCCGCTCTAAGATCGAGCCAAATCTCGGCATTTAATGATCTGACAGCCTGACGGAAGCACTTATGCGGCTACGTGCCTATGCGGTATCATAACCATGCAGATGAAATTGCTCGACCATGCTTCTTGTTCAAAGTATTCCAAACTTGTCATTTTGAAAATTTTGAAAGAAGTCTTGTTGAAGCATGAAAAATCTAGATCCATGCGTCCAACAAACATGCACCCCAAATTCTACTCATAAGAAATTAAGCCAAAAAGGAAGCCGCATAGCAGAATTCATGTGGCCTGAACAGCCATGAAGTAAGAGCCGCATGAGATCCCCTGACACGACATTCAATGCCTGTCAGAAGTTCTGACACACCACTCATCACCCAGAGAGCTTCGAGAATCGTGAGAGAAGCGACGGCTCATAAAAAGATGAAAAGTCACATCAGTGCATTAATGACTTCGTCAGACGTGCCATGCCACATTTTCCCTCATATGCGGCTACGGCCTTATGCGGCCTCGTCATCATGCGGCCAAAGTGTCCATTCGACCAAGGCCAGACCAGAGTTTGCATGCGGCCACAACGCCATGAGGCCAAAGTGTCCATAAGACCAAGGCCAAAGGAAAGCACATATGCGACCAAGACGTTATGCTGCCAGGATATTATGCGACTTTTAGCTTGCAAGATCTGTCCGTTACAACCGAAAAGATCTTGCTACAGTTAGTGCTTATTACGTGTCCAGCTGACTGAATCACGCATACGAGGGAGTTGAAAACAACTCCGAGATCTTATCAAACAACATAACTCAACCGAAACCGCATGACGACCCGTCCATAGTATGCGGCTACAGTTGCAACCGCATTCTATTAAAGGAGCCCCCTGCGGCCACCAAACAGAAGCATATGCGGCTAGCCCATCAGCATAATGTTTATAAATAAGAGAAACTTGGACGTTCAGACGAGTTACGTACGTGCACACAAGATCAAGAGAGAGAGAGAGAGAAAATAGAAGAGAACATCCACATTCCCTTGTCGGACCATCAACGGAATAAAGGAGTTGCTGCAGTACTTGATCTTCATCGTCACATTCCCCAGATAAAAAATATTGTACTTAAATTTTATGTCTAATTTTTTTTTTTACTTTTTGTTAGTTGTTAAGCAAAAATTTCTTAAACTCACTTTAATGACGAACAATAACTAATCTAGTTCAAGTTACCTAAGGAATGAACTTATTTAATTAACTAGTCAAGATTAATTCTTAGGCCAAAGTTTGGGCCCAAAATTTTCAACCCTATAAATACCCCAATTTTTCTACTTATTATTCATTACCAAAATCTAAACCCAAGCCCAAGACCAGTCCAACCAACCGAAATCCAGTGTCCTTTCCTTGCAGGATCCAGTGTCCTTTCCTCGTGTCCAGATCCAAGAACCGTGTCAGCCATGTCGGCCTCTGGGTCCGACCCCAGGCGTGTCGGATGCAGCAAATTCCACCATACAATATCTATAATAAAATTCTCGTATCTGATACGACACGTCCCAAAACCAACATCCCAAACACAAACAACACTTAGACTGATCATCGTGTCCCTGGTCCGACCCCGAGGACACGACACAATTCCAATACCACTTTCACAGAAGGAACATCTCCCTAAGCCCTAACCAGAACCTTTTTCTATGTCCGGTGTCCGACCCCAATCCCCGCCACCGTCGATCCGACGTCGCTCTTCTCCATACTATCGAGGAACCCGAAGGCTCTGTCGAAACATCAAATCCATCCTCCCGAAGCAGCGTAGCCTCCACCCTCGGTTGACCAGCGGCGACGATCTTATCCACCGATCCGCACCGTCGTAGTCGTCACCGGGTCCTGCTCGTTGTTCGCAGCTCTAAATGAGCCGACCGGTGCTTCCGAGCCAGAGCATCCTATATCCGGGCCGTCTGATCGCGTTCTCCGCCGCTGGTGTGTCCGATCCAACAAGCCGCGACTCCTGTACAACATTCCCCTCGACCGGATCCGAAGCCAGATCTGCGTCCCATCCTCCGAACCGCCTCGAATCGCCGACCGGTTCCTGGCCCTCCTTCCCTAGGTGAGCCTCTCTCTCTCTCTTTCCTTTCTTGTTTCTTTGAACATTTGTTTTCTCTCTCTTGCATAGGGAGGTGAGTATTGGGCTGTGTGCAGATCTAGGGAAAATGATCTCGCTTCTTTATTTTGTGAGGAGTTTTTCTCTCTTCTACTTCTCGGTATTAGTGTATATGGGGGACTGATGATCGTAGGCACCCACAGTCAGTGACTACAAAAACCCAAATAAGAACTCCCAATGAAAACTTGCAATTAGAAGAGAGTTTAAGTAAATAAATGTTGGACGGATTTGGGCCATAAAATAAATTGAGATAACAGGATAAATAAGATATTTAATTATTGGGCTCAAAGCTGATTTAACATATGTATATTTTTGGGTTGTCATGAAAATCAAGCTTAGTTCGAATTTTGAATATGTGTGGACTTTGAGTCTTGGCTCCATAAAATCAGAATTTGTTTTCAATAAATACTCAGTTGGGGTTTAAGATAATTTGGTTAATTATAATCAATTTAAGCCTCAAGGTTTGATAAGCTAAAATATTTATAAATAAATTTAGGGTTTGTATAAATATGGGATTTCTGGAATAATAAATTCTTTTAGGCCTGAATTGATTATTAACTTATATAAGCCTGAAGGATATATTTGGGTTTTAAGAACTCAGGTCTTTATAGAAACAAATGAAGCTAAGTGGACTTTAATTATCGACGTCATGGATTAAGGCCTTATTAAGTAGCATTAGCATTAAAGATAAGTTAGTATGAGATTAATGGACTTTTTATCAATTTCGTAAGAAATATAGGAACATGATATTGAAATCTGTATTTATCCAAAGATTTGGACTAGGAGCAACTTGTACCAGCAATTTGGACCAAAGACAAGTACTTCTTATTTATGTTTCTCAATACATTATAAAGTATAAACGTAGCATTTTATTTCTTGTACATTCATGTTTCATATTGTGACACGATTCTGATACGAAGTGACTCTCTATCCATGATATTGTTCCCGTATTTTGCGTATTAAATTTGACTATTGCTTGATATTGATTTCTGAATCTCGGGGATAAAAAATGCCAAGTAGATATGTGGGTAAATTATCTGAAATCTAAATAATAGTTTGACATATACTACACGTATGTCGAGCCGAACTAATCTGAGTAAAAGACCAGCCTCCCACATATTGAAAATTGTATTTCAACTGTACATAGATTTTAGTTGTGTCTATTCTTGTAAGTTGTTGTTCTCATGGTTTCTCTCCTTGCATGTTGCATCTCATTAAAGTCTTTTTTGCTAAAAATGTCGAATCTTGTCTCAATCATCATTCAATGTCTAATTTCTGGTTCATTTATTGCATTTACTTCTATTGCTTTATTTTGTATCATGATACATTTGTATGGATGTACTTTGCTCCAACCCTGACTAGGTGTTGACATATTAGGAGAGAGATGAAGATGGCTTGGATTAGAGGATGATACTAGAAGACCTAGAATTTAGGATAGAATCATTTTGTCGTATAAAATATGAAAATTATGTTGTATGGTTATTACACCGGATTGTCTCCGGATTTGGATATTATATGATGTACATGAAACTATACTAGTGGATGTGACCATCGCGTGCATGCGTGGGTTTTGTTTCCTGTTTTATTGTTTTTATGGTTTAGCAAGATTGAGAATAATTGATATTTGATGACTATTGAGGTCTAGAACAACTGACTACCGTCGATACTACAACGTATACTGGACATCCACAACTCGTGTCCAAATCAACCAAACGCGGGATGTGACAACAACTACTCACCAAGCGAGCTCCAGCCCAGCTTCAGTACGTATACACTGTATAGGTCACAACAACTGTCCATGTATATACATCCATAATACTATCTATGAAATAAAAACTAAGTAGCAAGAATGTGGAAGAACAAGCGAAGTAGGTAACATCTAAAGTATACCTGAACCGGAAGAACTAGTTCCCAACACTCCCACGAAAGCAGCTCAGCAATTAACTTGGAAGAAAACCATGTCCTCAGAGGGAAGTAGCAAAATGCACAATATACATGCCGAATGATAAATAGTAAATACCAACAAGAAAATACTAAGTATCTCATGGAACCAACTACATCTAACCAATCTATGTGTATGCACTTAAGGACAACATTCACGCAGGGACTTTTCGAACAACTAATCAAGATAACATACGACAACAAGTAGCGCTCGTCAGAGTCATTGTCGGCCAACAAGTGCAGAAAAATAAATAGTAGTCCTACATCTAATAACTATCCTTCCCACCTAGTGATACTGCCGAGTCGAATCTACGACGCATCTAGTCATTCTTTAATAAACAAAGGGTCTAGTCAATCAAGTATACAATATCAGATCGAGTCAGCTAACATGCAGTGCAACATATAATCCGTGTATCTCGTCTAACATGTGTCAACATGAATAATCATGTAATATGTCATGGAAACAAATAGTAACAAAATAAAAGTAAAGGAACAATTACTGGCATATGAAAAATAAGTAAATACTGAGTATCAAATAGACAAGGTATACTTGCTTGAAGTTCGTCCATGTATGCTGAGTTGCAAGATCAATGTCTAGCTACGTCAAATCACTAGACAACAGATCACAGTCTATATAAATATCTACCAACCAAAATAATAAACAATATATCATACACAATAGTAATAATCATGATAATAATAATAATAATAATAATAATAATAATAATAATACTAATTCCAACAACTCCTTAACTAGGAAAGTTGGATGGATAAAAGTCGCCTGTTACCTATGCCAGCTAAGTTGTTCTATTAGTCATACTATCTAGAAATAAACCACGCTAGTCCCTATAGTTATTATTAATTTATTAATATTTTGGTTACAAGCTTTAGATTAAAAATACCAAATTTATATCTCGTAATTCGTGCAGCGAAGCCTACGACATGCAAACCGAGAAAAGATAATCAACCGCAGGGTTAATAATACCATGTCACTACCACCTTTCCAGATAAGGGTATTTATGTAATTTCACTATTTTGAATAATTATGTATTAAACTAAATTGCTGAGTTTTATAAAGTAATTATATGTTGTTAATAATATTTGGTTTTAGGTCAACCCTAGAACTCATTAGGACAACCCTAATGACCAAACCCTAATTAGAAGACCCAGTTCTAGTGAAACCCTAGAATTCAAATTTTAGGGTGGAACCTCAAACCCTAGACTGACTAAACCTTAGTTAGTTAAGTTCCTATTGACCTAACCTGGGGGTTAAACCTAGACTATGCATTAGAAACCCTAACTTGGCCTTAATATATAAAAGGGAACCCTCTCTTTCTTCATGTAGAAAGAAGAAACCCTAGCCTCCATCAAGAGAAAACCATCTCCCCACTCCAGAATTCGAAATCTAGCCCTAGAGATCCCATTCTCCTCCTCCAAAGCAAGGAAAGCAAGGAACTTGGGTCAAAAAGCCTTGGGGAAGAAGAACTTCCATTGGAGAAACCATCCCTGCAGGTAAAATCCTATTTTTACTCATTTAATTTCTGTTTTCTGATGTTAATACCCATTAGGAACCCACCCTTGCTGTGTAGATCTCGATTTCTAGGGTTCTACATGGAGATTTAGGAGAAATTAGGGTTTAAGTGTCCCAACATTTGGATTACCCCATATTTCGTGAACCCTAACCCTTAGGATTTGCTTGTAGGTTGATTTCACCCTCCAACGTGAAGATTCAGATCTCGTTTAGGGGTTTCAATTGGGATTTTAGAAGTTCTGTGTAGGGGTTCGATTCCAGCACCCTAAGTGCTCGATGAAATGCTTCATAGGGGTTTACCTAGCTAATCTATTCTAATGTTGTATGTTTTGATGTATGATACATATGTATATATTTATACATACATATATATATAATTGTGTGTTTGGGAGAAGGAAATGCACCAAGGGGAAGAGGGAGTTCACTGTGCAGAATTCTGTGCATTGGGGGGGGGGGGGAGTTCTGGGCAGTGTAGGTTCGGGTTATGTGCTATGTGCACTGTAGAATCCTGAGCAGTCGAGTTGGGGGCATTATGTGTGAACCTGGGTTTAAATGGCAGTGACTGTGTGGGTAGGTGATACCTTGAGTTGAATACTGTGTGTGTTTGAGAAGTATGTATGTGTGCCTGTGAGTGTTAGGGCTTTGTATTAGTGTGTAGTTGTGTGTGAGTATAGCTGCCAGTGTATGTGTGTATAGCAGTGTCTGCCTGTGTCAGTGTATCTAGTGATCCTATGTATCAGTAATACATGTGTGTGAGTGAGTGTATCATAGAACTCAATGTGTATGTGAGGGATTTTTCTTGTGTATGGACTGTGGGTAGGTATGTGGCTGTGAGAGTCCAGTGTCATGTGTACCAGTTAGGTGAGAGTAGATCTGTGTGTGTGAGTGATGATTGTTCCCAGGTTCAATGCAACTGTGTGGGTAATTAGAATAGTACAGTGTTGAATTTAGTGTGGGTATTAGTTAGAGATACCTGTGTCAGTTCAGTGATTAGAGTATCAGTGTAGCTTAGTTAGATTTTATGTGACTGTTTGTGTAGGATTTTAAATTCTGTATGTGCACTGTGCCTTAGCATTCCTATTTTACTGTGTGATATTACCCTGAAAACCAGTGTGCTGTGTACCTAAGTCAGTGAGTAAGTGAGAAGTATATGTGTTAGTCTATCTGTGTGTGTATGACTGCCTGAGAAGTTAAACCTGAATGTGCACTGTGTTATGAGGGGAAGGATTCTGTGCAGAGTGTAGTGTAGGTAGTTGCTATTTCAGAAATATGTGTGTACCTGTGTTAATTGTAGGAGTATCAGATTCACTGTGGGGGGGGGGGACTGTGTGTATCAGTGAACAAAGTCAACTAGCTGGGTGATCCTGCCAGTAGCCATAAGCTTGTCTCAGAAGTTTAGGCCATGCCTGTGAATTGAACAGGTTCAGACCTACCTATTTTTGTTGTCTCAAGGTTTAAGCCATGTAGGTGTGAAACCAAACAACTTCAAACTGAGAACTGTGTCAGTATGTGTGGGGAGAAAGTCTGGGAGCAATTCAGTGTGTATCCTAGGTTCCTCCAGATTTCAGAACTTGAGTAGTTGTGTGAGTAGTCTGTGTGTAGGTGTTCAGTGAGCTATGTGTGACAGTGTGTATGGGTGTGCAACTTATGTATCACTAAGTGAGTACCTATGTGTATAAAATCATTAGTATTGGGCATTGGTTAAATTGGTATCATGTATAGTAGGTAAGGTTAGACACCAAATAGGTATTAGGTATTAAGATACTAGTTAAGTTATCAACTAGTATAAGCTAGGTATCCTTAGTATGGACAACTAGATAAGAATAAAACTAAGGTTGACTAGTAAACCTCAGTTTTGACCTAGAAACCCCGTATTTAATTAGTTAATCATGCTCATTCCCTTAATTCATTATTTAACATTGATATCTTATATATAGGTCATTGTGATCCCACTTTGGACATCGATCTTCACCCTTTGCTCAGGACCACAGGCGAGTACATTCTCTGACAGTTTTTATTGTTGATTATTTCTATAAATTGTAGTGTATTACATACTTGATTCCGACACTATGGATACACGGGTTAGCACCCTAGATCCCCATCATGAGGAGTCGTGATTGGAATCCATCGTGCTAGCTGGGGGATGGAGAACTATTAGTAGATTATGTGATCATATCCAAATCCTTTACATGCATCATAGCTCACCCCACTTCTCACGTTGGGTGCGGCCTGACCATCTTACATGCATCATAGCTGTTATATATGATTAACCTGACCACTACATGCATCATAGCTAACCATATGGTTAGCCTGACCTACAAGAATCATAGTTAATTATATATAACCAGCCTGATCAAGTCCCAAGCCGATCACATAATAAACTGATAATTCAAACACTTAGCTAGATGTCTATTTTATTCAGATTCACCTGTTCCAGCATTCACTACTTATTGTCTAGCATTCACTATTTATTGTTCATTGCTAGATGCTATTGCCTATTTCCATTTTCTCCAGTACTTTACATTTCCAGCATTTATTTTCCATCTTGTATTCTTACACTGTTTATAGATTTTGTCAATTTAATGAAACTGCTGTTAGTGCTTGTGCTTCGCTCCAATCCTGACTGGATAACATTTTTCAGAGGACCTGGAGGATCTTTGCCCCACTCATTACGGCCCAGGATTAGAGGGTGATTTCACTCCAGAAACCCCAGAGGAGTTGCCTAGCCGAGAGGAGAATGTACCTGGAAATTCTTAGATTTTTCTGCATTTATTGTTTTAGACTGAGACTGAGTTGTATTTATTATTTTGTGACTTTGTGAGGTCATTTAGACCCAGGATTTGAGTTGGACTTATTGTGGTTGGTTTTATTAGAACTCTTTTCTATTCTCATCGTGCCATTATTTCTTATAGCTTGTGATTGAGTATATTATAGAACTGTGGATATTTATCATTGTCCTCCGTGCGGAGTTGAGACTTTTGACAGGATATATTATATGTTGAGACCTAGACAGCGTTCTACCGCCGATTCTGCGGCGTAGGCTGGACGTACCCACGACTCATGCCCAAATTCCGGGTGCGGGTCGTGACACGTTTTAGTGGTGGCCCATGCAGGTCTAGCTTCGCAAGTTGTGCGATGTCGTGGTAGTGCGACAACTTAGTTGTACTACTACGAGCCTGTTTTAGGAATAAGAATTAGGCCGAGGATATGCTCAATCACAATTAGGAATTTCCGATTCTTATAATACTACTCTTAATGATTTTCCTTTAGAAATTTACTGTCCTTCCTTAATGATATCGTATCTATTGCTTTAATTGATTCTTTCGATCTGTCTTCAGGATACCGCCGAGGAGGTCCCAGAGACTTGGAGCAACAGATTCAGAGAGGTCTGCCACCTCTCGCCCTGCCGGACAGACATCCGCAGCACCTCCTACATCTCTAGTACATGTGGGAGTGTCTGCAGCATTCGGGGGTCCTCCACCACCAGTTCAGAGGGTCCCCATAGCTACGACGGCACCACCACCTCCACCACCACCAGTTCAGCATCCAGGAGGTGTGCCCGTCGATGGGGCACAGATGTTCGCCTTGATTCAGGACATGGTCGATGCCCAGAGAACGTCGGCAGAGGCCCAGAGAGTGCAGGCTGAGGCACATCAGGCCCAGACAGAGATGATGAGGGTGAACATGGAGAATGCTCACCAAGTGGCCCTCCAGGCTGTGGAGAGAGTTACTCAGCAGCAGCAGCGTCCTGATCAGCACCACCAGAGGCCGGGCACCATTGTGGATTTCAAGAGGATGATGCCTCGGGAGTTCAAGGGGACAGAAGGGATACTCTACGCCGATGATTGGCTAGAGGACATCGAGAGGAACTTACGCCTGGCACAGCTTCCAGAGGCCCTCCAGATCGAGGCCGCTGGCAGCCAGATGTTCGACATTGCCTTGACGTGGTTTCGCACGGAGCCGAAACTCTTGCGCAGGGGACTCACTTGGGAAGATTTCAAGGAGCTCTTCAAAGAAAAGTTCTTTCCTGATGTTGTCCTGGGAGCTTTGGAGAGTCAGTTCCATGACTTAGCCCAAGGGAGCTCGTCCGTCGACGAGTATACCGCGGAGTTTTTTCCGTTTGAGCCGCTTCGCACCGTCGATGACTAGAGATCCGGGGGACAGGGCCCGAAAGTTCAGAAAGGGGCTGACAAGGAAGATCAAGTCTCGCACGTCGGGACGTTGCACAGCTACCTACGAGGGCATATTGATGGATGCCCAGATAGCCGAGGACGACTTGGGCCTCAGGCCCAAGAGGGGACGCGATAGTTCCGGAGGAGCAAACAGTAGTGCAGGACCGGACAAGCGTCCACACTTTCAGCAGCAACAGCAGAGACCCTTTCAGCAGCAGCATCAGGCACCAGCCCGAGGGCAGGTCCAGCAGCAGCAACAGAGACAGAACCAGCCCGCCATCCAGTGTGCGTACTGCGGGAAGATGGGACATACTAGAGATATCTGCAGGAAGAGATTGGGCTCATGTCTATCCTGCGGATCGACGACACACCAGCTGAAGGATTGCCCTACGATTCGTTCAGGTCAGGGTGGAGCAGCCGCCCAGAGAGGACCAGACAGGGTACCTACCGTACCAGGAGGCCAACAACAGAGGGGACCACTTCCACCACAATATCAGAAGTTTGCCCAGCACCAGCAGCAGAGAGGTGTACCCCAGGGGCGAGCGTACGCCATGTCAGTCGAGGAGATCGAGCCAGCAGGAGACTTGATCACAGGTTCGGTTCTTCTCGATTGTATTCCTGCATTTACCTTATTCGACTCTGGCGCTTCCCATAGTTTTGTGTCTGTATCTTATGCACTTCGACATTATTTAGACACAGAACCATTAGCTAGGACTTGCAAGATCACGACTGGTGGAGGTATTATCCTAGTCCGTGATCACTGCAAGGACCGGAGAGTGTCAGTAGGAGGCCGAGAGTTGAGCGTGAGATTACTTGTCATGCCACTTACGGGGTACGATATTGTACTCGGAATGGACTGGTTGAGTAGGCATCATGCTACTATAGATTGTTATAGAGGCAGAGTATTATTTAGACCACCAGGAGAGCCGGAGTTTGAGGTCGTCAGAGGAGCAGCGGAACAGAGCAGGGGCACATTTTGCGGAGCCAGGGCAGAAGAAGAGGAGTTGCCACATCCTCTGATAGCGGAGTTCCTGGATATATTTCCAGAGGAGTTGCCAGGCTTGCCGCCAGACAGAGATGTTGAATTCTCTATAGACTTGGTTCCAGGAGCGGAGCCCATTTCGCAACATGTCTATAGAGTCAACAACAGCGAGCTGGCAGAACTGAAGAAGCAAGTTGAGGAGCTGCAGGACAAAGGTTTCATCAAATCCAGTTCATCACCATGGGGAGCTCCGGTATTGTTCGTACCGAAGAAGGACGGCACAGTGCGCATGTGCATTGATTATAGAGCTTTGAACAATATCACTATCAAGAACAAGTACCCGCTGCCGAGGATAGATGATCTTTTTGATCAGTTGAGCGGGGTGAGGGTGTTTTCAAAGATAGATCTGAGGTCAGGCTATCACCAGGTGAAGGTAAAGAAAGAAGACACGCCGAAGACAGCCTTTCGGACCAGATACGGCCAGTTTGAGTTTCTGCTGATGCCATTTGGTTTAACCAATGCACCGACGGTATTCATGAACCTGATGAACAAGGTGTTCCACCAGTACCTTGACAAGTTCATGGTGGTGTTCATTGACGATATTCTTGTGTATTCCAAGACCCCGGAGGAGCACGAAGAGCACCTGAGGTTGGTCTTAGAGACTCTCAGGAGGGAGAAGCTGTACGGGAAACTCTCTAAGTGTGAATTCTTCCTTGACAAGGTCGAATTTCTTGGGCATGTGGTATCGGGTGATGGAATCTCGGTTAACCCACAGAAGATCGAGGCAGTGGAGTCGTGGGCTACCCCCAGTTCGGTAGCTGAGATCAGGAGTTTTCTCGGGCTAGCAGGATACTACAGGAGGTTTGTACAAGACTTCTCCAGAATTGCAGCGCCGATGACCCGACTGACTAGGAAGGATGTGGATTTTGTCTGGACGGAGGAGTGCCAGGCTGCATTTGATGAGCTGAAGAAGAGGTTGACGACAGCTCCAATTTTGACGTTGCCAGCAGGGACAGGTGGTTTCACCATCTACAGTGATGCTTCAGGGAAGGGTTTGGGATGTGTTCTTCAGCAGCACGGGAAGGTAATTGCCTATGCTTCCAAGCAGTTACGTCCTCATGAAAAGAACTACCCCACCCACGATTTGGAGTTAGCAGCAGTTATCTTCGCTCTAAAGCTGTGGAAACATTACCTGTACGGAGAGCGTGTGGAGATCTTTACAGACCACAAGAGCTTGAAGTACGTATTCACACAGAAGGAGCTGAACATGAGGCAGAGGAGGTGGTTAGAGTTGATGAAGGACTTTGACATCTCATTGCAGTACCACCCAGGGAAGGCCAACGTAGTCGCCGATGCCTTGAGCAGGTATCCGATGACTATGTACTTGACGACAGATAGACATTTGTTGGCTGATTTGGAGAGCTTGGAGATTGAGGTGTTAGTTCCCGGTACAGAGATTCAGATGTGGGGATTGCAGATACAGTCCGAGCTGATGGACAGGATCAGAGCGGCGCAGTACGAGGATGAGGCTCTGAGGAGTATCAGGGCACAGGTTCAGATAGGGTTGTCGGACGACTTTACTATCGCAGATGATGGTTCCTTACGGCACGGCACGAGGATGTGTGTGCCGAGCGGGGAGCTGCGCGAGGAGGTTTTGCAGGAGGCACACCGCTCTCAGTACTCGATGCATCCTGGTACCAACAAGATGTATCGAGACTTGAGGGAGCACGTATGGTGGTATGGAATGAAGCGCGAGGTAGCACGCTTCGTATCTCGATGTCTAGTGTGCCAGCAGGTAAAGGCAGACCGGCAGAGGCCAGGTGGTTTGCTTCAACCTTTACCGATCCCAGAGTGGAAATGGGAGCACGTGACCATGGATTTCGTTTCAGGGCTTCCACGTTCTCCAGGAGGGAAGGACGCGATTTGGGTCATCGTGGACAGGTTGACCAAATTAGCCTATTTCTTACCTTTCAAGGTGGGCACGTCGACAGAGAGGCTAGCAGAGATGTACGTGCGTCAGATCGTTAGGTTTCATGGAGTTCCGGTGAGCATCGTCTCGGATAGGGATAGTCGTTTTACTTCCCACTTCTGGAGGAGTCTGCAGGCTAGCTTGGGCACTCAGCTCAAGTTCAGTACCGCATATCACCCCCAGACAGACGGGCAGTCTGAACGGACTATTCAGACTCTCGAGGATATGCTACGCACTTGTGTTCTAGATTTCGGAGGTTCTTGGGAGAATCATCTGCACCTGGTAGAGTTTGCTTACAACAACAGCTACCAGGCCAGCATCGAGATGTCACCATTTGAGGCTCTTTATGGACGGAGGTGTCGTACACCGTTATCTTGGGACGACGTTGGAGAGAGAGCCTTGCTAGGACCAGAAATGGTCGTGGATGCAGCAGAAAAGGTGAAACTCATCAGAGACAGACTGCGAGTGGCGCAGGACAGACAGCGGCATTGGGCCGACATCCACCGTAGACCCCTTGAGTTTCAGGTATAGATTGTTATTTTTCCGTCTTGTGTTTGTTTGTTTAGACTGCGTGTTGAGACTGTTTTGTTTTAGGTTGGCGATCTAGTATTCCTACGGATTTCTCCGACGCGTGGCACGATTCGTTTTGGTCGAGGCGGGAAGCTTAGCCCACGCTACATCGGATCCTTCGGTATTCTTGCGAGGGTAGGTGCAGTGGCATATAGACTTGACTTGCCGCCTGCATTAGAAGGAGTGCATGATGTGTTCCACGTGTCGCAGCTGAGACGGTACGTGGCAGACCCTAGTCACGTACTTGATCACTCAGAGATTGAGGTTGGTCCGACGCTCAGCTACCCTGAGCAGCCCGTAAAGATCTTGGACCGCAGAGAGAAGGTGTTGCGGAACCAAACTATTCCCTTGGTTCGTGTTGCATGGAGACATCACTCTCCAGGGGAGTCGACCTGGGAGAGAGAGGACGAAATGTGCGAGCAATACCCGTATCTCTTCTAGACTCGAGGTATATTTCCTTTCTGATTTCATTCTTGTTCTAGTTCAGTCTAATTTCGAGGACGAAATTTCTTTTAGGAGGGCAGACTTGTCACTACCACCTTTCCAGATAAGGGTATTTATGTAATTTCACTATTTTGAATAATTATGTATTAAACTAAATTGCTGAGTTTTATAAAGTAATTATATGTTGTTAATAATATTTGGTTTTAGGTCAACCCTAGAACTCATTAGGACAACCCTAATGACCAAACCCTAATTAGAAGACCCAGTTCTAGTGAAACCCTAGAATTCAAATTTTAGGGTGGAACCTCAAACCCTAGACTGACTAAACCTTAGTTAGTTAAGTTCTTATTGACCTAACCTGGGGGTTAAACCTAGACTATGCATTAGAAACCCTAACTTGGCCTTAATATATAAAAGGGAACCCTCTCTTTCTTCATGTAGAAAGAAGAAACCGTAGCCTCCATCAAGAGAAAGCCATCTCCCCACTCCAGAATTCGAAATCAAGTCCTAGAGATCCCATTCTCCTCCTCCAAAGCAAGGAAAGCAAGGAACTTGGGTCAAAAAGCCTTGGGGAAGAAGAACTTCCATTGGAGAAACCATCCCTGCAGGTAAAACCCTATTTTTACTCATTTAATTTTTGTTTTCTGATGTTAATACCCATTAGGAACCCACCCTTGCTGTGTATATCTCGATTTCTAGGGTTCTACATGGAGATTTAGGAGAAATTAGGGTTTAAGTGTCCCAACATTTGGATTACCCCATATTTCGTGAACCCTAACCCTTAGGATTTGCTTGTAGGTTGATTTCACCCTCCAACGTGAAGATTCAGATCTCGTTTAGGGGTTTCAATTGGGATTTTAGAATTTTTGTGTAGGGGTTCGATTCCAGCACCCTAAGTGCTCGATGAAATACTTCATAGGGGTTTACCTAGCTAATCTATTCTAATGTTGTATGTTTTGATGTATGATACATATGTATATATTTATACATACATATATATATAATTGTGTGTTTGGGAGAAGGAAATGCACCAAGGGGAAGAGGGAGTTCACTGTACAGAATTCTGTGCATTGGGGGGGGGGGAGTTCTGGGCAGTGTAGGTTCGGGTTATGTGCTATGTGCACTGTGGAATCCTTAGCAGTCGAGTTGGGGGCATTATGTGTGAACCTGGGTTTAAATGGCAGTGACTGTGTGGGTAGGTGATACCTTGAGTTGAATACTGTATGTGTTTGAGAAGTATGTATGTGTGCCTGTGAGTGTTAGGGCTTTGTATTAGTGTGTAGTTGTGTGTGAGTATAGCTGCCAGTGTATGTGTGTATAGCAGTGTCTGCCTGTGTCAGTGTATCTAGTGATCCTATGTATCAGTAATACATGTGTGTGAGTGAGTGTATCATAGAACTCAATGTGTATGTGAGGGATTTTTCTTGTGTATGGACTGTGGGTAGGTATGTGGCTGTGAGAGTCCAGTGTCATGTGTAACAGTTAGGTGAGAGTAGATCTGTGTGTGTGAGTGATGATTGTTCCCAGGTTCAATGCAATTGTGTGGGTAATTAGAATAGTGCAGTGTTGAATTTAGTGTGGGTATTAGTTAGAGATACCTGTGTCAGTTCAGTGATTAGAGTATCAGTGTAGCTTAGTTAGATTTTATGTGACTGTTTGTGTAGGATTTTAAATTCTGTATGTGCACTGTGCCTTAAAATTCCTATTTTACTGTGTGATATTACCCTGAAAACCAGTGTGCTGTGTACCTAAGTCAGTGAGTAAGTTAGAAGTATATGTGTTAGTCTATCTGTGTGTGTATGACTGCCTGAGAAGTTAAACCTGTATGTGCACTGTGTTATGAGGGGAAGGATTCTGTGCAGAGTGTAGTGTAGGTAGTTGCTATTTCAGAAATATGTGTGTACCTGTGTTAATTGTAGGAGTATCAGATTCACTGTGGGGGGGGGGGGGGGGGACTGTGTGTATCAGTGAACAAAGTCAACTAGCTGGGTGATCCTGCCAGTAGCCATAAGCTTGTCTCAGAAGTTTAGGCCATGCCTGTGAATTGAACAGGTTCAGACCTACCTATTTTTGTTGTCTCAAGGTTTAAGCCATGTAGGTGTGAAACCAAACAACTTCAAACTGAGAACTGTGTCAGTATGTGTGGGGAGAAAGTCTGGGAGCAATTCAGTGTGTATCCTAGGTTCCTCCAGATTTCAGAACTTGAGTAGTTGTGTGAGTAGTCTGTGTGTAGGTGTTCAGTGAGCTATGTGTGACAGTGTGTATGGGTGTGCAACTTATGTATCACTAAGTGAGTACCTATGTGTATAAAATCATTAGTATTGGGCATTGGTTAAATTGGTATCATGTATAGTAGGTAAGGTTAGACACCAAATAGGTATTAGGTATTAAGATACTAGTTAAGTTATCAACTAGTATAAGCTAGGTATCCTTAGTATGGACAACTAGATAAGAATAAGACTAAGGTTGACTAGTAAACCCCAGTTTTGACCTAGAAACCCCGTATTTAATTAGTTAATCATGCTCATTCCCTTAATTCATTATTTAACATTGATATCTTATATATAGGTCATTGTGATCCCACTTTGGACATCGATCCTCACCCTTTGCTCAGGACCACAGGCGAGTACATTCTCTGACAGTTTTCATTGTTGATTATTTCTATAAATTGTAGTGTATTACATACTTGATTCCGACACTATGGATACACGGGTTAGCACCCTAGATCCCCATCATGAGGAGTCGTGATTGGAATCCATCGTGCTAGCTGGGGGATGAGAAACTATTAGTAGATTATGTGATCATATCCAAATCCTTTACATGCATCATAGCTCACCCCACTTCTCACGTTGGGTGCGGCCTGACCATCTTACATGCATCATAGCTGTTATATATGATTAACCTGACCACTACATGCATCATAGCTAACCATATGGTTAGCCTGACCTACAAGAATCATAGTTAATCATATATAACCAGCCTGATCAAGTCCCAAGCCGATCACATAATAAACTGATAATTCAAACACTTAGCTAGATGTCTATTTTATTCAGATTCACCTGTTCCAGCATTCACTACTTATTGTCTAGCATTCACTATTTATTGTTCATTGCTAGATGCTATTGCCTATTTCCATTTTCTCCAGTACTTTACATTTCCAGCATTTATTTTCCATCTTGTATTCTTACACTGTTTATAGATTTTGTCAATTTAATGAAACTGCTGTTAGTGCTTGTGCTTCGCTCCAATCCTGACTGGATAACATTTTTCAGAGGACCTGGAGGATCTTTGCCCCACTCATTACGGCCCAGGATTAGAGGGTGATTTCACTCCAGAAACCCCAGAGGAGTTGCCTAGCCTAGAGGAGAATGTACCTGAAAATTCTTAAATTTTTCTGCATTTATTGTTTTAGACTGAGACTGAGTTGTATTTATTATTTTGTGACTTTGTGAGGTCATTTAGACCCAGGATTTGAGTTGGACTTATTGTGGTTGGTTTTATTAGAACTCTTTTCTATTCTCATCGTGCCATTATTTCTTATAGCTTGTGATTGAGTATATTATAGAACTGTGGATATTTATCATTGTCCTCCGTGCGGAGTTGAGACTTTTGACAGGATATATTATATGTTGAGACCTAGACAGCGTTCTACCGCCGATGCTGCGGCGTAGGCTGGACGTACCCACGACTCATGTCCAAATTCCGGGTGCGGGTCGTGACATACCATCTCAGTGATACGTATGCTAATTCGTAAATTTTAGCGATACGAGATCATTGGAATCAACAAATATCAGTTTCGACACACTAATATCGAAATGGGAACATAATTCTAATTTATTACAAATAATAATGACACGAAAAAAAAAAATCTAAATAGACATCATCGGATGATGAGACAGATTTCACCAATAAGTCTAGAAGAATCGAGAAACTAAGAATAGCCTACTCATAAGTCCAATTTAGACACAGGAGCAAAAAAGCCAATTTTGAGACAAAACAGTATCTGTTGGTGGGTCCGCTTTTCACCAAAAAATATGCCAAACTAAAGGTCACCAAATTCAATAAATTATAGTTCAAACAAAGCCTAAACAATGACACAAACTCAACGGTATGTCCATAATTGGATTCCGAAGAGCCGATAACAAAAACGTTCGCTGAATTAAATAGTAGGGCCCACGAAATGGCGATCCGGTCAACTATCTCAAAATATGACGAAACTTACTGTGATTCCAATGGCACAAGTCTCATTGCGATATGACGAGCATGTCCAAGATAATTGGAAAATTTTAAAAAGTGTCGATACGATAATTTTTGATGGATACGGGTCAAATTTGTCGTGCACAAGCAACTAATTCGAACTCCAAAGCCCACACATCAGGAAAGACCGTACGCACCTTTCGGTACAATCAGTTCGATCCTAGATGGTCCAGTTTGACGGGAACAAACCCATATCGCAATTTTTTTTGAATTTTGAAGACATTAAATTTGTTGATTTTCTAACTAGTTTTTGAGTTTTAATTCAAAATAATTTATACTAATTAATGGGTTTTCTAGAGGGTCAATTGGTCTAGAGTTGGTGAAATTGGTTCGATGTTCGACCAACTATGGATGAAGATAGGGGTCTTCCAACATAGGGTATTAATCAGTTTTGGGTTCTATTTTACACTTCATAAAACTATTTTTTTCTCTCGATTTTTGACTCGATTATCCTCTAATTTTAGTTTATTTTATTTTAAAATAAATGACAATATTTAAAGGTGGTTAAGTTGTTAACATACCTGTACGATTGTTCTAAAAAATGACCAAACGAGATGGTAGAAAACATGCCGTGAGTTCGGTCGAGGACTATGCAGTTGATGTGCACAGTCCTATGCTCAGCAACGTCGGTATGCCGGCTAAAACAAATATCTAGCAATATCTGCAAGATCGGTATACTGTCGCACAATCCAATACACCGTCGGTATGCCGATAGGGTTCACACAAAAATATCTAGAAATCAAGTCGGTTGAATCGGTATACCGTCGGTATACTGTAGTATACCGTCGATATGCCGGTTTCCAAGAATAAATGTTAAATAAAGTCTAATTTTCGGGACCCAAATCAAAATTCGAAAATTACCAGAACCAAGTCTAACAAACAGTCAAGTCTAACAAACAGTCAAGTCTAGGGTAAGTCTCATATCACAATATGGACTAAATCTCACTGTCACAATTCCGGTACCATTTTCGTTACCGAGTTACCAAAAAGGGACGGAACAAGATTCTACCAGAAATCAAAATCGAAACGGTCACTAGGCTAGAAATCACGATATAAACAACTATATAAAAGCAAGTCTAAGCTAAAAAGCAATAACCGAGCTCCATAAAAGTAAAATGGCATGAAGTAAAAGAAGTTTACGAAATCGACGAGGTGTACTTGTCTAACGCCAGCTCCCAGCCTAATCTTCTAGTTCACCACCACGAAGGGGTTCAGAAACCACACTTCAGATCTCAAGACCACGCTTCCAAGCTCGAGAGAGAAACGAAGAAGAGAGGAGAGAGAAAGAGAGAAGAAAATAAAATATCTCGAGTACTATTTATTTCAAAAATATCTCGAAAGTGAAACAAATATCTGTCGGGCATTATGTCGTCGGTATACTGTGGTATACCGTTGGTATACCGGTCAAGTAGTAAAGTTTCAATTTTAAGAATTTTCGAGCTTTCTCAAGATCCAATAAAATGCAGTATCTAGCACAAAATACATATCCGCATAAAATACGAATACTGTGAGACAAGTCTCACAACTCTCCCCTCCTTAGAAAAATTTTGTCCTCTGAATTTCTATGAGGATCCAAAAATCACTAACAAGAAAATCCAAGAAAGGCAGCTCAAAATCGAAAATATACAATAAACTCACGTGAGCATAAAATTTCCTGGACAACAAGAAATCAGAAAGTAAAAAAATAACAGACATAACATATAAACTAACAATCAATCACATGCACAAGATAAGATAGGACACGGGTATACGAATAAGTATACCTCCCAAGTTGAAGAGAAATGGATAACGAGTACACATATCGTCCTCGCGCTCCCACGTCGACTTGCCCAGTAAGTGATGCCCCCAAGCAACATGAACTAACCTGATAGTCCGACTCTTGAGAACCTTCTCCCACTGGTCCAAAATAGACACGGGCCTTTCCTCATATGATAGGTCGGTACCAACGACCAACTCAGAATGATCCATGATATGGCTCGGGTCTAGAATATATCGGCGCAACTGAGATACGTGAAAGACGTCATGTACCTCATGAAGCGATGGTGGAAGAGCTAGACGATATGATACATCTCTAACTCTCTCGAGAATATCGAACGGGCCTATATATCTAGGGCTAAGCTTTTCCCGTACTCCAAATCTGATAACTCCACGGGTAGGCGAAATCCTCTGAAATACATGGTCGCCGATAGAGAACTCAAGATGACGACGGTGCTGATCTGCACAATGACGCTGACGATCCTGAGCCATTCTGAGATGCTCTCTGATCTTCCTGATCACTCTAACCGACTGAGCAATCATCTCTGGAACAAGCATCTGCCTCTCGCCAATGTTATTCCAAGTTAATGGTGATTTGCATCTCCTACCATACAAAGTCTCGAAGGGTGCCATCTGAATGCTCGCCTGGAAGCTATTGTTATAGGAGAACTTTACGAAATGTAAGTGATCTTCCCAAGATCCACCGAAGTCAAGTGTACAAGCTCGAAGCATATCTTCCAAAGTCTGAATAGTACGCTCTGACTGTTCGTCTGTCTGTGGATGGTAGGCTGAACTAAACTTCAACCTAGTACCCAGACTCTGCTGTAGGCTCTGCCAAAAGTGAGACGTGAACCGCAAATCTCTATCTGAGACTATGCTAACTGGAACGCAATGCAATCTGACTAACTATTTCATGTACATCTCAGCTGGCTGCTCTGTAGACTGGCCCACTCTGAAAGAAAGAAAGTGAGTAACCTTCGTGAGTCGATCCACTATTACCCATATAGCATTTCTGCCAGACGGGGATCTAAGAAGACCGGTCACAAAGTCCATAGTAATATGGTCCCACTTTCACTCCGGAATCGGTAAAGGCTGAAGTACTCCGGCCGGTCTCTGGTGCTCAGCCTTGACCTGTTGATAGACTAAACACTGAGAAACGAACCGAGCTATCTTCCTCTTCATACCATTACACCAGAAGTACTGACGAATATCTTGATACATCTTCGTCCCTCCTGGATGCACTGAGTACTGAGAACTGTGGGCCTCTGACATAATCTCATACCGAATATCTCCTCTCGGCACACAAAGTCGACTCCCAAACCTGAGAGTCCCATCCTCGTGAATGCTCAACTCTGGTCTGTGTCCTGACTCACACTCTGCACTGAGTTGCTGAAGTCTGACATCACCAGTTTGCTCTTCTCTGATCCTCTCAACTATAGAAGACTGAACCTTCAGACTCGCCATAAAACTGATATCGCCATGTAATACTACTTCGATACCCATCTCTTACAGATCTTCCAAAATGTGGTGCTGCTTTGTCAAGAAGTAAGCTCCCTCTCTTCTGCTCAAGGTGTCTGCTACGACATTCGCCTTCCCTGGATGATACTGAAAGTCAAGATCGTAGTCCGACAATAACTCGAGCCACCTCCTCTGATGCATGTTGAGTTCCTTCTGTGTGAACATATATCTCAAGCTCTTGTGGTCTGTGAAGATCTCCACTCGATCACCATATAGGTAATGTCTCTAGAGCTTAAGTGCAAACACTACAGCTGCCAACTCAAGATCATGTGTCAGTTAACTCTTCTCATGGTCTCGAAGTTGTCGAGACGCATAAGTTATCACTCTGCCATGCTGAATAAGGACACACCCTAATCCCACTCCTGAAGCATCACAATATACTGAGAACCCACTTGGTCCCACTGGAAGTGTCAAAATAGGACCGAAGTCAAACTCCGCTTGAGCTTCTCGAAAAAAGTCTGACAAGAATCTGACCACTCAAAGCGCGCCCTTACACGTCAGCCGTGTCAAGTACACGTCAGCCGTGTCAAGGGTGCGGAGATCCTCGCAAAGTCTGCCACAAACCGCCTGTAGTAACCTGCTAGACCCAGGAAACTGGGCACATCTGAAGCTGTACGGAGTACTGGCCAACTCTCAATAGTCTCTACCTTCTTGGGATCCACCTCGACTCCTCTACCAGAAATGATATGTCCCAAGAATGAGATACGATCAAGCCAGAACTCACACTTGCTGAACTTCGCGTACAACTGCTGCTCTCAAAGGATCTGAAGAACTACGCGAAGATGCTGCTCATGTTATTCCTCTGACTGTAGACCAAGATATCATCAATAAACACTATCATAAACTGATCTAGGGAAGGCATGCAAATGTTATTCATAAGAGACATGAATATAACTGGTGTATTGGTCGCTCCAAATGGCATAACTATGAACTCCCAATGACCATATCTATATTTGAACGCCTTCTTGGGTATGTCCTGCTCTCTAACTCTGATCTGATGATACCCAGACCGCAAATCGATCTTAGAAAATATAGTTGTCCCACTGAGCTGATCAAATATGTCATATCCTGGGCAAGGAATACTTGTTCTTAATGGTTGCCGCATTTCGTGTTCTATAATCAATAACTAAATGCGATGAACCATCTTTCTTCTTAACAAGAAGTAATTGGGCTCCCTAAGGCGATGCACTAGGTCTAATGAATCCCTTGGCTCTCAACTCCTGAATCATCAGGTACAAGATCTCCAACTCAGATCGTAACATCCTATAAACCCTCTCTAATACTGGCTCTATTTCCAGGATCAAATCAATGTAGAACTCCACGTCTCTAACTGGTGGTACACTTAGTAGCTCGTCGGAAAATACGTCAGGAAACTCACAAACTATCCTGGGAAACTGCGACTCCTCGGCCTCTGCCATCATCAATGTAACCTCCGGTGACTCTACTGTACCTCTCAAGAATGAAAACTCCCCACCAGGTACATGAAAGATAATCTTGCCAATATGGCAATCTATCGTCGCATCTCGCACTCAACCAATCCATCCCAAGGACGATATTATAATCGCCTATAGGAAACTCTATCAGCCTCGCGAGAAGCTCTCCTGCATACTATAGCTCTACATGAGGGATATACTCTATCTACTCCCACGAGACCATTACCAGTAAGTATATTCAACCTTACTGGTAAGGACTTAGACTCCAATCCAACTCGTGTCGCAAAGTGTGCAGATATAAATGAATGCGATGCACCATAATCAAATAAATTTAAAGCTGAATGAAAGTGGATGAGAATGGTACCTGCTACCACCTCTCCTGCTGCCAAAGCCTCCTCCAACGATAGCAAGAAGGATCGAACCTGTCCTCTGGGTGCTGGTCCCCTCTGCTGCTGACCTCTAGGTCTCGCCTGTGCCTGGGTCCGCGTATACTGCTGCAGCCTCTGCTGGAATGCCTGAGCCTGTGGAGGCAAAGACCTCTGAACCTGCTGCTGCTGCACTGGTACTGGTGCCCTGTACTGCAGCATTACTGGTCGAACTGCTAACTGGGCTGATGATGATCCAGTCTGGTTCCTCCTAGGACATGTCCCTACCATGTGGTCCGATGTCCCACACACCAAGCATAATCCTTGTGCCCTAAGGCACTCTGATACTATATGTCCAGGTTTTCCGCAATGGAAACAACTACGGGAAGAAGAAGAAGATGACTGCCTCTGCTGAGGGAATGTCTGGGAAGACTGCTAAGATAATGTTGTCCTCCTCGAGGATCCAATCGCCAGGGCTCTAACTGTTGGAGCTGGTTCTGATGACTGGGATTTGACCCTTCTAAAATGTTGGGCCTCTTCTGACTCCCATCTTGATCGGTAATCCTCTGCGATGTGTACTCATACCTCCTGGCTGCCCGCATCACAGCGTCAAAGGTCTGAAACTTATGTTGCTCCACTGCCAAGATAATCTCTAAATAGAGTTCCTGCTGGAACCTCTTTGCCCTCTCCAACTCGGTCGCTACTAATGTGGGAGCAAATCGACTAAGTCTCGCGAACTTCGGCGTGTAACCGTCGACGGTCCTGCTCTCTTGCCTGAGGTTGTTAAACCTCTGCTGAAGCTCGTAACGCGCCATCGCATCAAAGTACCTCGCCTGGAACCTCTCAATAAAATCTGTCCATGGAATCAGTGCTGTGAGAGAAACCTCCTGCGCTGCCCACCAGTCACGAGCCAAATCCAACAACTGTAGCCTCAATACTGCTATACGCTCTCTAACCGGAGTCCCTCCTGCCTCTAAGACGGCCTCAGTGTCCTGCAACCAAGCATCAGACGAAATTGCGTCTTCTGTACCATAAAAGTACAGAGGACTGAGACGCCTGAAGCTGGTCGCAAAATTATGGATCTGAGAACCACCTCGCTCCAACGTTGTCTGGACCGACTGAGTGAGTACATCACTCTGGTGCTGCTGGGTCGTCATGAAACCTCGAAGGACATCCAACAGTGCTCGGGCAACACCCTCTGCCTGCTTGGGCTGAACTGGGTGTATATGTGCTGCCTGCTGGTCCGCTACTGTCGGCCGATCTGTCTCGGGATCTACTCTAGACTCTGCAGCTGAATGCTGAGGCCGATCTCCAGGAATATAAGGGGATGCCGAAGTTGACCCTCCTCGAGTTGCACTCGATTCATCTGGCCTATAGTAACAGGAACAGTGCCTCTGAAAGTTAAGGACATAATAGTAAATCGAAATATATGATAGATCAACGAATAAGCAGATATCAGATCAAGAATCAGGGATGGAGAAAATAACTAGGATCTAGGGGAACAGTTTTAAGATTGAGACATCTAGCAACAGAAACAACCCCCACATATCTGTAAAAATTAGATCAAATCTGCTCAGACAAACATAATCCGCTCAGACATACCTGCATGGGCCACCACTAAAATCGTGTCACGTCCTAGAACTAGAATACTGGAAAGCAGGACTGACAAGGCCAGCTATGTATACTTAGAGCATTTCGATACTCCGTATATATGGTGAAGCTGTAAGACACGAGGGGTCACTACTACAGACCAACAGTCAAGCCTAGGTCCAACAACCCTAGTGTCTCAATCACAAGAACAACATGAATAATAACAAAATGTAAGATCAGCTGAAATATAATAGTAAAACTAACAAAGTATAATATACAGATGATCATGATGCTAGTGAACACAAAATGAATAAACTAGCCAGAATCTGAGTCGTACGTGATCAACCCTAGGATATGTCAATCATGCTAATGTCCGTAGGCTAACTGATCAAACCAAAACATGAGTTAAACACGTGCTCGGTGGCTAAACGCCAACAAAGTAGAATGTACATCAGAGTAGAGAAGTAAGAAAACCCACTCAAGTGGTCTGGTGCTCCTGGTGGCCACCATCCTCAGAAAAGTACGAAAGATCCACCGGTGCTGCTACTGGATCTGGCCATACAATACCAGTGAGGTCAGACCCCCAAATAACAAGTACTACAAAGAAAGCCAATCTAGGAACTTAAACCAACAACACAAGCCATACAAATACTGGAAAGTAAAGACTGAATATAAAAGATCTCAGGTGTAGAAGCATGAAAAATACGCTGGGAGGAGCTACGCAGCATACTGATGCAGGGCAGCGTAAGCAGGGGACCTCAAGGCCATCAAGCGTGAAGAATAAGCTCAAAGGACCATCCGCGTAAGTGCAGTACGTCTAGGCCGCTCCAGCGTAAGATAGAGTTCTTCATCGCCTCCATGGCGTAAAACTCATCCGCTCTCAAAGCAGCGTTATAGCGTACGAGGAACGCTTCGTCTTCCCCGAAATGAACCTGTCAAGTCACGCAGTGAATCTGACCTCTGACTCCTGACAAAGGTGATGCACGGCTACCCAGACGACGGCTGGAAACGATGGCAGACCTCTCGGGACGCGTCCCACAGTATGATAGCGGATCTCACCATTTAATGTAGAGGATTTGGTAAAACATCACCAAACCGTCGTTTACTGGAGTCCCCTCAGCATAAACCGCTCTTTTGCGTACAAGGGAATACGCCGCCCTGTTTTACACAGGCAAATATGAGCTGTTTTACGCTCCGCATTAGACAAACCGCCTGCCACGTCAAAAGCTGCACTTTGTACGGGATTCGAGGCACGTCTCCACGTCTAATTGTACAGTGCGGTGACAGTTTCTCTCAAGACACGTCTCTGCAACGGGTGCACAGAAGGCCTGCAGACCTTCGAAACATGCCTCCGTATTTAATGCACAGGATGATGGCAAATCTCTGTCAAAGATTTGATGATATCTCCAAAAGCCGTAATTCCGGCTAAAGACGTCCACATCAGCACCCTGGTACTGTACGCAGCGGCTTCTACGCCCATTCAGGATCTGTGCTCAAGCGGCTTCTACGCCCATTCTGGCACGATATGCAGCGGCTTCTACGTCCATTCAGGGCCTGTGCTCACTCGGCTTCCACGCCTACTCAGTCTCTACGACTACTCGGCTTCCACGCCTACTCGGCTTCCATGCCCACTCAGTCTCTACGACTACTCGGCTTCCACGCCTACTCGGCTTCTATGCCTGTTCGGCTTCTATGTCTGCTCGGCTTCTATGCCATGGTGACGGACATTTGGCTTCTACGCCAACCTCTTCTACACAATGGATACCTACCCACGTGGATTTTATGCCGTGATCTTAGTAGCAACCGTACGTGTTGTGTCCCCTTAGTTGGACCCACGTCACCCGCTCAGTCAAAAGATCATCTATACGTAGGCATTGGTTACTTTAACCGTTGTGTAGAAGGGTGCTGTACTTTCCACTCCTCGGTTGCTACACCAACGGAATGGTCGCTGTCACCAAAGACTCTATAAATAGAGGCCCCTGTCAATGGGGAACAAGGTCGGGAAAAACTGGTCAAGAAACCGATATCAGATCCCAGGTCAAAAAATTGGTCAAGAAATCGATATCAGATCCCAGGTCGAAAAATTCGGTCAAGAGTACCAATATCAGATCCAAGGTCGACAATCAGAGAAGATCGAGCAAGGAGGAGGGAGAGAGAGAGAGAGAGAGAGAGAGAGAGAGCCCGGAGCTCAGGCAAAGAGCGGGGATCGACGACTTCGGCATCGTGCATCCACCCTCTCCTACAACATTCGAAGCTGCTACCTGTCTTCCACGGCACTTCTTCAACATCGCGTGGTCCAAGGGCTAAAGTGATCAACCGCAGATCAGACATCTATAGCAATTTATACCCAGATTAAATAAATTGTACTCCCATATCCTCGTATAGGATCAAATTGTATAAGTTTGTTTGTGAACCAAAGGGCACGGGTCTCGTATAAACCCCGCCATTGAAATACACTTTTATCTCTTTCGTTTAAAACTACCACAAATAAGATGGCGACTCTGCTGGGGACGTCTTTCTCTTCTGACGAGGAAGTAATTGCTCAACACGATGCGGTATCTGTAGGAACCGTGAAGAAGACGCTGGTCGTTCATTTCGACCAGTCTGCCTACGAAGACATGCTTCGAACCGGGGGTAGCTCTCACTCTCTCTCCGTCCAAGACAACAGGAAGCTGCACAAAGTGTGGATGTCCAAGACATCCTCAACCATTCCTGTGGACTCTCCGATCTCTTCGATCTCTCCGACCAATGAGGTGGTAGCATCGCTCCTTCCGTGTCCCGCACGTAAAATTCAGTCTCCCGCTACGCGCGGTACAGACAAAACTTCGGGCAAAGCCTCAGCGCTAACCCAGAAGTATCCACTGTGCTCTACGCGTAGGAATCAGTCTCCCGCTACGCGCGGTACAGACAAAACTTTGGGCAAAGCCTCAGCGCTAACCCAGAAGTATCCACTGCGCTCTACGTGTAGGAATCAGTCTCCCGCTACGCGCGGTACAGACAAAACTTCGGGCAAAGCTTCAGCGCTAACCCAGAAGTATCCACTGCACTCTATGCGTAGAAAATAGTCTCCCGCTACGCGCGGTACAGACAAAACTTCTGATGATGCCTCGGCGCCAAATCGAAAGTACAAATCATGCTCCGTGCGCAAGACAACATCTGACCTCTACGGAGAACCAGATGAGTGCTGTGATCTCCGCGAGTGCAACGACAAGTCTGGGGGTAGTCTCCGTCGACAAAACCGAGCAACATCCAAAGCTGGGGGTAGAATTCCCTCAGAATCCGAAGAGGATGCAACGATGACGATCTTCCCAGAAGACCATGGAACTCAAGCATCAGGAGCCCGAAGGCCAAAAGGGACTTTCTCCTTCAATGAAGATGACATCAGTAAAATCTTCAATACGTTGATGAAGGAAAACAAACTTCAGCTTTCCAACATCAGATACCCTGAGAGGGCTGGCAAAATTGATAACCCAGATTATTGTCTCTTTCATCGGTACATTCATCATCCTACAAAGACGAGCTATGTACTAAAAAAAGAGAATCCAGGAGTTGATCGATGCCAAGGTCATCACTCTGCATCTGTAAACCATCCTGGTCCGACCATCGATTATCATGTTCATATTACCTCTGATATCGGTTGTCATCTCAACTTAACACCCGTACTTAACTCTAAGTACGCCAGTGGTGTTGAGTCCACAAAAACTGCTACTACCTCTAGCAGGGCTTGTCTCAAACCTATTGCTTGCACTTAGGTGCGCAAAAAGTGATGGGTCCACAAAATCAGCCATGTTCATATTACCTCTGAGCTACAATCCCCAGTTGAGTTTGTTATGTTCATATTACCTTTGAACAAACCATCCTGGTCCGACCATCGATTATCATGTTCATATTACCTCTGATATCGATTGTCATCTCAACTTAGCACCCGTACTTAACTCTAAGAACGCCAGTGGTGTTAAGTCCACAAAAACTGCTACGTCCATATTACCTCTAGCAGGGCTTATCTCAAACCTATTGCTTGCACTTAGGTGCACAAAAAGTGATGGGTCCACAAAATCAGCCATGTTCATATTACCTCTGAGCTGCGATCCCCAGTTGAGTTTGTTATGTTCATATTACCTCTGAACAAACCATCCTGGTCCGACCATCGATTATCATGTTCATATTACCTCTGATATCGATTGTCATCTCAACTTAACATCCGTACTTAACTCTAAGTACGCCAGTGGTGTTGAGTCCACAAAAACTGCTACGTCCATATTAACTCTAGCAGGGCTTGTCTCAAACTTATTGCTTGCACTTAGGTGCGCAAAAAGTGATGGGTCCACAAAATCAGCCATGTTCATATTACCTCTGAGCTACAATCCCCAGTTGAGTTTGTTATGTTCATATTACCTCTGAACAAACCATCCTGGTCCGACCATCGATTATCATGTTTATATTACCTCTGATATCGGTTGTCATCTCAACTTAACACCCGTACTTAACTCTAAGTATGCCAGTGGTGTTGAGTCCACAAAAACTGCCATGTCCATATTACCTCTGAGCAGATGTATGCCTCTATCCCCCATAGAGTCACAACCCAGGGAGTTTGTCATGTTCATATTACCTCTGAACGAACCTTCCTAAAATCGGCCATCGATTATCATGTCCATATTACCTCTGATATCGATTGTCATCTCAACTTAGCACCCGTACTTAACTCTAAGTACGCCAGTGGTGTTGAGTCCACAAAAACTGCTACGTCCATATTATCTCTAGCAGGGCTTGTCTCAAACCTATTGCTTGCACTTAGTTGCGCAAAAAGTGATGGGTCCACAAAATCAGCCATGTTCATATTACCTCTGAGCTACAATCCCCAGTTGAGTTTGTTATGTTCATATTACCTCTGAAGAAACCATCCTGGTTCGACCATCGATTATCATGTTCATATTACCTCTGATATCGATTGTCATCTCAACTTAGCACCCGTACTTAACTCTAAGTACGCCAGTGGTGTTGAGTCCACAAAAACTGCTACGTCCATATTACCTCTAGCAGGGCTTGTCTCAAACCTATTGCTTGCACTTAGGTGCGCAAAAAGTGATGGGTCCACAAAATCAGCCATGTTCATATTACCTCTGAGCTACAATCCCCAGTTAAGTTTGTTATGTTCATATTACCTCTGAACAAACCATCCTGGTCCGACCATCGATTATCATGTTCATATTACCTCTGATATCGATTGTCATCTCAACTTAGCACCCGTACTTAACTCTAAGTACGCCAGTGGTGTTGAGTCCACAAAACTGCTACGTCCATATTACCTCTAGCAGGGCTTGTCTCAAACCTATTGCTTGTACTTAGGTGCACAAAAAGTGATGGGTCCACAAAATCAGCCATGTTCATATTACCTCTGAGCTGTAATCCCTAGCTGAGTTTGTTATGTTCATATTACCTCTGAACAAACCATCCTGGTTCGACCATCTATTATCATGTTCATATTACCTCTGATATCGGTTGTCATCTCAACTTAACATCCGTACTTAACTCTAAGTATGCCAGTGGTGTTGAGTCCACAAAAACTGCCATGTCCATATTACCTCTGAGCAGATGTATGCCTCTATCCCCGATAGAGTCACAACCCAGGGAGTTTGTCATGTTCATATTACCTCTAAACGAACCTTCCTAAAATCGGCCATCGATTATCATGTCCATATTACCTCTGATATCGATTGTCATCTCAACTTAACACCCGTACTTAACTCTAAGTACGCTAGTGGTGTTAAGTCCACAATACCTATCACGTCCATACTACCTCTGATAGGGTTTATTTCGAACTTATTATTTGCACTTAAATGTGCGCAGCAAATAATAGGTCCATTAAAAATCCCCCAGTAGGATGTCCTCAACAAATACGGTATCGTACTACGTCAGACTATAATTCAGAGAAGGCGGACAGTCAGCGAATTCAAAAAGTTTTTTTCGCGCAAAGAAAGTCAGCGGTTTCTACGCAAAGGAGCTTTCTACGCTCGACAGCAACAGATCTACGGTTTTATGCTCGCAAGCTATAAGTCTATGGTTTTACGCCCGGATGCCTTTGTGCTCGGTAGCTTTTGTGGTGCCCCGTTCCCCCTATTCGGGGAGCGCGGCAAAGAAATACTAGACGGTATCGTTCGATCGGGATAGATTGAATCAAGAACTCATCCTCGTTATGGATTTGTCTCTTCGGAATCGATTCCCATATTCAATGGACCGTGCCCCAAGGATCGACTTAGCGACAGAGTCAGGAGGGACCTCTCCGCTGCATTCTTTGTTGCCTAGTTTTCGCTGTCGCTTGTTGTTTTCGTGCCTTGAGTTGGTTTTCGGATTTGCTTGGGTTTTCTTGAACGGTTTCGATGGATTTCATTGCTTTCGTTCTTAGGACTGCACTCCAATTCCGATAAGGGAAAGAGAGAAAGAAGTACTGATCAGCTGTTCGTGTCAATACAGGTGAACCAGCTGTAGGCGTCGCTCGAGCGGACTCCTAAAGCACTTCTTTCCTTCTTCCTTCCAACTACTAAAGTGAGTGGCTACCAACCCGATTAGCTAGCCCTACTTGCTAGTCTTCACATCTAAATCTTGTGTTCGTGCTTTGCCCGATCAAACGATACCAAGTAAATAACTAAAAGATATCAAGATAATAAGGGAATAGACTTGGGAAATATTGCTTGTCAAATGAAACCTGTGAACGGTTACTTACTTATATGCTTGCTCGTTTGGAATGTTCATTATATGCATAAATATAAGTTAGAATGTATATTTCTTCTTAAAACTGTGCTATGTATAGAACTCATTTTCAAAGCAATAACCCAACAGGAAGACTATGCTAAAATAAATCTTGCCTGTTACTGCCATGCTCCTGATACGCCCTGATTTGCCTCGATGCTAACTTAGTGTACTGCGTTGATCACGGACAACTTGTGCACAAGGTCTTAGTTCCTGCGGACGGTCGCTGGGGCACTGGCACCGATCCGATCCGGACGAAACTCATGATAGTCACCTGCTATAGGACGGAATATCTTGGGACGTCCTGATCTATGCGTCGCACGGCACTCCGTACTGAGACTAGCCCGTCCATTATGGCAACGTGCCAGTGATCCCCCTTGTATATTTAAACCTGTTGCTACTAACTTGTGTCTTCTTGGCAGGGAAGGCAAGGTAAGTATTATGCAGGTGGTTCAGACGGGCAGGTAAATGTCACCGAACGGTGGCGAGTTATTTCAATAATTCTATATATATGTCTTGCTGTAAAATGAACTAAGGCAAGATAGAAACCCACAAATATGCATGCTTCATTAAAACAACGTGTTGATTGGTATAGTTGGGATAGCTTGCCTTCACCAGTACGTTTTGATGTACTGACCCTCGTTGAAACAGGTTCCCCGCGCTAAGGAGAGCCGAGCGAGGAGCAGGAGACAAACCCCCAATCCAGTCCAGCTGTAGGCACGCCTCGACCGTGCCAACCTTTGAAGCATTTTGAAGAAGAAGAAGCATTTTGAAGTTAGAAGCTAGCCACCAAGCAACCATGCAACTTCGTGGCAAAGCAGTCGTTCCGACGCAAGGTCTTATATTTTGAGTTTAGTAAGGATGTAATGTACAGGACTGCTATCTCATTTTGTGTCAACACTTTTGTAAGCCCATAGAGGCAATCCTTATGACTCAGTTCAAGGAGTTTGTAATAGATGTTCATATTATCAATAAAAAGAGAACTTTTCCATGTTTCAATATGTGTTTCAATTATCTGCGTACTCTGAATATGTGCTCGCTATGCGAAACAAAAATACTTAGCCTTGTGCGGTGCGCAACCTAAGCCCACACGGCGGTCACGCCCGGGGGACTACTAACGATTCCACGGGATCGGGGCGTGACATGTTGGTATCAGAGCACAGCTTCAAAGTTCCTTTGACTTGAACTGGAAAAGTTCCCTTAACGATAAATCCCTGTGCGAACTCCTGAACTCGTTAAGGCCAAAATGAGATACGTTCATGCAATAAGTCCATAATACATTATGATCCTGATGTAATTTACCTTCCTTTCAAGGAACGATGCAAGCGCAACCATCAGCGCTGGCGCCAGGCGAGACAAGGACTCAGGAGAGCAGTTCCGGAACTTCAGGAAGCTCTCGGAGCCAACGGGGCATGTCTCGATCAGATTCCCTTCAGCAGGTGATGCAAATGTTCACGGAGCAACGACAGAGGGATGATGCCCGCCAAGCCAAGTTCGAGAGCAACATAGAGGCCCGGCTCTCAGTCCAACAAAAGCAGGTAGATACCCTACAGCAGCTTGTTCAGACCCTGGCCTCCAACCATTCTGCCGCAACGACAGCTACACCAGTGGAGCAGCCAGTGCTTGAAGTCGAACCACCGCTAGCGCCAAGGATGAGGGAAGTGACTGCCTTCCCCTTTGGCAACTTCAAGAAGGTCTGCAATACGTCGTTTAATGGGACTGAGGACCCGATCGTGGCCCTAGATTGGCTCGCCAAGCTTGAAGATCATTTTTCTCTCCTAGAAGTGCCGGAAGACAAGCGCGTCACCTGTGCCCAACTATTGCTTCGCCTCAACGCGCACGACTGGTGGGACGTGCATCGACGATCTCTTCAACTTGGCCATGGAGAGGAGGCGATCGCGTGGACGACTTTTCGTGCCGCGTTTGAGGAGGAGTTTATACCCCCACCACTACAACGTCAATGGGAAAACGATTTCGTTCAACTCCGGCAGGGCAGCATGACGGTGAAGCAATACTTGGCAGAATTCAATAAACTGGCCAAATTTGCTACCGCTTATCTACCGGATGCAGCGAGTCATACCAGACGATTCGAAGGGGGGCTACGTCCTGGCATCCACGGGCACGTAGCCGTTTCGCAGTATCAGACGATGAGGGAAGTCTTAAACCATGCCCTCTCCCTGGAACCGCAGTATCCTCACATTGCTACCGGCGCTGTGCAAACTTCCAATCACAAACGCCAAGGCAATGATAGAGAAAACAACGCTGCAAAGCGTCTAAATAACGGCGGTAAACAGCGTGGAGACACCAGCAAGACCTGCAACTTTTGCAGGAAGCCAGGGCTTATCGAAAAAGATTGTCGCCGCAAGCTTGGGACTTGCCTCCGTTACGGCGATCCAGGCCATCAGATTAGCAGCTGTCCGCGTCATCCACCGCAACAACCAGATCAGACTCCGGCTCCTCAGGCAAATCGAGCGGCGCCGCAGCCAGGGCGTAATCAAGCTCAAGTCCGAGTCTACACCATGACACGGGAAGAAGCTCTAGCTTCGGATACCGTCGTGTCAGGTACCTTACTTTTCAATAATATACCTGCTCGCATTCTATTTGATTCAGGTGCAACCCATAGCTTTATTTCTACAAACTTCGCCACGGAGAACAATGTAAAAATGACTCCGTTGCATTTAGATTTAAGCGTTAGCACCCCATCTGGTACAAAAATTCCTGTCTGTTCAGCATGCCTAGGCGGTTATATCTGTATTGGGGAGAGAAAGCTGTCACTTGATGTTTTAGTTCTTGATGTACGGTACTATGATATCATTTTGGAAATGGACTGGCTAGGCGCGTGCGCAGCAACTATTGAGTATGCAGAGAAGCGAGTCATTTTCCGTCTGCCCGGAGAAGCCGTGTTCTGTTACACCAGTAGTCCAGCGAACAATGCGACCAGGGCCTGCATGGTGATTTCGGCAAAATCTGCTCGGCGAATGCTCTAGACAGGCTGCGAGGGATTCCTAGCATCGGTTCGGGATACACGGTAGGACTACGCAAACGTCGAGTCAACTTTCGTTGAGGCAGAGTTCCCCGATGTGTTCCCGAGCGAACTACCCGGTATGCCGCCAGACCGAGAGATTGAATTCACTATCGACACATTTCCAAATACACAACCGATTTCCAAGCCTCCGTACAGAATGTCACCTGCAGAGCTGAATGAATTAAAGCGCCAACTCCAGGAATTACTTGATCGCGGGTTCATCCGTCCGAGCGTGTCTCTTTGGGGCGCTCCTGTGCTCTTTGTGAAGAAAAAGGACGGAACTCTACGCCTCTGCATAGATTATAGGGAATTAAACAAGGTCACAATCAGAAACAAATATCCTCTGCCACGGATAGACGACTTGTTTGATCAGTTACAAGGGGCAACGATGTTTTCTAAGATTGATCTTCGCTCTGGTTACCACCAGCTGAAGATTAAGCCAGAAGACGTGCCCAAGACTGCTTTCAGAACCCGCTACGGCCATTACGAGTTTTCCGTGATGCCGTTTGGACTGATGAATGCCCCTGCTGCATTCATGGATATGATGAACCGTGTCTTTAGGCCCTTCATCGATAAATTTGTGGTGGTGTTTATCGATGACATCTTAGTGTACTCGAAGACTAGGGATGAGCACGCATGACACCTGCGGATGGTGCTGTAAACCCTTCGAGACCACAAGTTGTATGCCAAATTAAGCAAATCAGAATTTTGGCTGGACAGTATCTCATTTTTGGGGCATATCATCTCCTCGAAAGGCATCTCAGTTGATCCGAAGAAGATAGAAGCAATCACGCAGTGGAAACGACCGGAGTCAGCTAGCGACATCCGAAGTTTCCTTGGTCTGGCAGGGTACTACCGGAGATTTATACAAAATTTTGCTAGAATCGCTTCACCCTTGACTCAGTTGACACGAAAGGGTGCTAAGTTTACTTGGACAGAGGACTGTGAAGCTTCATTTACGGAGTTAAAGCAGCGCCTCATCTCTGCCCCAATTCTTACTCTGTCGAACGGACCAGATGACTTTAAAATATATAGTGATGCCTCAGGAAAGGGTCTAGGATGTGTCCTGATGCAGCGCGATAAGGTGATAGCCTATGCGTCTAGATAGCTAAAGCCTCACGAGCAGAACTACCCAACGCATGATCTCGAACTTGCCGCGGTAGTGTTTGCATTGAAGCTGTGGTGTCACTATCTTTATGGTGTACCGTGTGAAATCTATACGGACCATAAAAGCTTGAAATACTTGTACACTCAAAAGGATTTGAATCTTCGGCAGCGGCGATGGCTTGAACTCCTCAGCGACTTTGATCTCACGATCAGATACACGCCTGGAAAGGGAAACGTAGTAGCTGACGCGTTGAGTCGAGTGTTTGTAGGGAGTTTGGTTATTGATGATAGGCTGCGCCAAGATCTTGGATCACTGGGTATTACACTGAAAATAAGATATAAGAAGTGGGCGCAAGTAGCTCAACTGCGCCTCGAGCCGGACTTGTTACACAAAGTGAAGGCCGCTCAGAAGGACGACCCGTTCCTGCAGAAGATTTATGCCCTCATCTTGGCAGGAAAGGCGTCCGACTTTGCAGTAAGCACAGATGGGATGCTTCGAGTAAAGGGAAGACTATGTGTTCCGAATGACGCAGCCCTCAGACAAGAGATACTCACGGAAGCTCACTATGCTAGTTATACTTCTCATCCGGGTAGCACAAAGATGTATTGGGATCTTCACACGACGTTTTGGTGGCACAACTTGAAACGGGATGTGGCGCAGTTTGTGTCGCATGCATGGCTTGTCAACGAGTAAAGGCCGAACACCAGAAACCAGGCGGAGAGCTTCAGAACCTTGCTATTCCGGAGTAGAAATGGGATGATATAACGATGGACTTTATTGTTGGCTTGCCGAGGACGCAACGGGGACATGATGTAGTCTGGGTTATCGTCGATCGACTCACCAAGTCAGCTCACTTTCTGCCTATCAAATCTACTTGGAGTGCCGACCGCCTGGCTCAGATATATCTCAACGAAATCGTCCGACTCCACGGCGTGCCCGTAACCATAGTCTCCGATCGAGATGGTCGATTCATATCACGTTTCTGGGGAAGCCTGCAGTCAGCAATGGGGACGAAGTTGAAATTCAGCTCTGCCTACCATCCACAGACCGATGGCCAAACAGAGCGCGTCAACCAGATCCTCGAAGACATGCTGCGATTCTACGCCTTGGACACGAAGACTAGTTGGGACCTTCATCTACCTCTAGCCGAATTTGCTTACAACAATAGTTATCAATCAAGCATTCAAATGGCGCCGTATGAGGCATTATACGGGCGGAAGTGTAGATCTTCTATCTGTTGGGACGAAGTCGGGGAGCGGCAAGTACTTGGCCCTGAGCTCGTGGAGCAGACCGTCCAGAAGATTCGGCTGATTCGGGACAGATTAAAGATAGCTCAAAGTCGTCAGAAGAGCTATACGGATGTTCATCGGAGACCGCTAGAGTTTCAAGTAGGTGACCGGGTATTCCTCAAGGTCTCGCCCATGCGAGGGGTCAGCAGGTTCGGAGCGAAGGGAAAGCTAAGTCCACGATTTGTCGGCCCGTTCGAAATACTAAAGCGGGTTGCTTCAGTTGCTTATCAGATCGCCCTACCACCATCCCTAGCTGACGTACATGATATATTCCATGTTTCCCAACTTAGAAAATATGTGTACGATCCAAGCCACGTGGTAGACCTGGGACAACTGAACCTTCAGCCTGACTTGACGTATGTAGAACAGCCGGTCCAAATTTTGGATAGAAAAGAAAAGCTGCTTCGGACCCGTTCGGTTCCTCTAGTGCGCGTGCTTTGGCGGAATCACTCTGTCGAAGAATCTACTTGGGAGCTCGAATCTGATATGAGGGAGCGGTTCCCCTCATTATTTCCTAGTGGTAGGTTTTATTCCTTAAGTTTCGGGACGAAACTTCCAATTAGTTGGGTAGGATGTGGTGCCCCGTTCCCCCTATTCGGGGAGCGCGGCTAAGAAATACTAGACGGTATCGTTCAATCGGAATAGATTGAATCAAGAACTCATCCTCGTTATGGATTTGTCTCTTCGGAATCGATTCCCATATTCAGTGGACCGTGCCCCAAGGATCGACTTAGCGGCAGAGTCAGGAGGGACCTCTCCGCTGCATTCTTTGTTGCCTAGTTTTCGCTGTCGCTTGTTGTTTTCGTGCATTGAGTTGGTTTTCGGATTTACTTGGGTTTTCTTGAACGGTTTTGATGGATTTCATTGCTTTCGTTCTTAGGACTGCACTCCAATTCCGATAAGGGAAAGAGAGTAAGAAGTACTGATCAGCTGTTCGTGTCAATACAGGTGAACCAGCTGTAGGCGTCGTTCGAGCGGACTCCTAAAGCACTTCTTTCCTTCTTCCTTCCAACTACTAAAGTGAGTGGCTACCAACCCGATTAGCTAGCCCTACTTGCTAGTCTTCACATCTAAATCTTGTGTTCATGCTTTGCCCGATCAAATGATACCAAGTAAATAACTAAAAGATATCAAGATAATAAGGGAATAGACTTGGGAAATATTGCTTGTCAAATGAAACCTGTGAACGGTTACTTACTTATATGCTTGCTCGTTTGGAATGTTCATCATATGCATAAATATAAGTTAGAATGTATATTTCTTCTTAAAACTGTGCTATGTATAGAACTCATTTTCAAAGCAATAACCCAACAGGAAGACTATGCTAAAATAAATCTTGCCTGTTACTGCCATGCTCCTGATACGCCCTGATTTGCCTCGATGCTAACTTAGTGTACTGCGTTGATCACGGACAACTTGTGCACAAGGTCTTAGTTCCTGCGGACGGTCGCTGGGGCACTGGCACCGATCCGATCCGGACGGAACTCATGATAGTCGCCTGCTATAGGACGGAATGCCTTGGGACGTCCTGATCTATGCGTCGCACGGCACTCCGTACTGAGACTAGCCCGTCCATTATGGCAACGTGCCAGTGATCCCCCTTGTATATTTAAACCTGTTGCTACTAACTTGTGTCTTCTTGGCAGGGAAGGCAAGGTAAGTATTATGCAGGTGGTTTAGACGGGCAGGTAAATGTCACCGAACGGTGGCGAGTTATTTCAATGATTCTATATATATGTCTTGCTGTAAAATGAACTAAGGCAAGATAGAAACCCACAAATATGCATGCTTCATTAAAACAACGTGTTGATTGGTATAGTTGGGATAGCTTGCCTTCACCAGTACGTTTCGATGTACTGACCCTCGTTGAAACAGGTTCCCCGCGCTAAGGAGAGCCGAGCGAGGAGCAGGAGACAAACCCCCAATCCAGTCCAGCTGTAGGCACGCCTCGACCGTGCCAACCTTTGAAGCATTTTGAAGAAGAAGAAGCATTTTGAAGTTAGAAGCTAGCCACCAAGCAACCATGCAACTTCGTGGCAAAGCAGTCGTTCCGACGCAAGGTCTTATATTTTGAGTTTAGTAAGGATGTAATATACAGGACTGCTATCTCATTTTGTGTCAACACTTTTGTAAGCCCATAGAGGCAATCCTTATGACTCAGTTCAAGGAGTTTGTAATAGATGTTCATATTATCAATAAAAAGAGAACTTTTCCATGTTTCAATATGTGTTTCAATTATCTGCGTACTCTGAATATGTGCTCGCTATGCGAAACAAAAATTCTTAGCCTTGTGCGGTGCGCAACCTAGGCCCGCACGGCGGTCACGCCCAGGGGACGACTAACGATTCCATGGGATCTGGGCATGACAGCTTTTATGCTCGAGAGGCCACAAACCTACGACTTTACGCTCAGCAGATACCAAATCGATGATCTCACGCTCGGTGGCGCTTAGTTCACGCTCAGAAGCAACAGACCCGCAACTTCACGCTCGGAGAAATCTTCTTTTCAGAAGCTACAAATCTACAGTTCTACGCTAAGGAGCTTTCTACGCTCGACAGCTACGAATCTACGGCTTTACGTTCGACAGCTATCAGTCTATGGTTTTATGCCCGGATGCCTTTGTGCTCAGTAGCTTTTACGCTAGAGAGGCTACAAACCTACGACTTCACGCTCAGGAACTACAAGTCTATGATTTCACGCTCGATGGTGTTTAGTTTATGCTCAGAAGCTGCAGACTAATAATTTCACGCTCCATGACTTCCCATACATCTGAAGGATACGTCGGCCAGATCACGCGTACATCTGAACGGTCCTCAAAAGCGGTTCATGCTTTATTCAAAGCGTTTCAAATTCCGAGGAATTTAAAAGCTTTGAAGGGGGTCTTGTAGAAGCATGAAAAATATGCTGGGAGGAGCTACGCAGCATACTGATGCAGGGCAGCATAAGCAGGGGACCTCAAGGCCATCAAGCGTGAAGAATAAGCTCAAAGGACCATCCGCGTAAGTGCAGTACGTCCAGGCCGCTCTAGCGTAAGATAGAGTTCTTCATCGCCTCCATGGCGTAAAACTCATCCGCTCTCAAAGCAGCGTTATAGCGTACGAGGAACGCTTCGTCTTTCCTGAAATGAACCTGTCAAGTCACGCAGTGAATCTGACCTCTGACTCCTGACAAAAGGTGATGCACGGCTACCCAGACGACGGCTGGAAACGATGGCAGACCTCTCAGGACGCGTCCCACAGTATGATGGCGGATCTCACCATTTAATGCAGAGGATTTGGTAAAACATCACCAAACCGTCGTTTACTGGAGTCCCCTCAGCATAAACCGCTCTTTTGCGTACAAGGGAATACGTCGCCCTGTTTTACACAGACAAACATGAGCTGTTTTACGCTCCGCAGCAGACAAATCGCCTGCCACGTCAAAAGCTGTACTTTGTACGGGATTCGAGGCACGTGTCCACGTCTAATTGCACAGTGCGGTGACAGTTTCTCTCAAGACATGTCTCTGCGACGGGTGCACAGAAGGCCTGCAGACCTTCGAAACACGCCTCCGCATTTAATGCACAGGATGATGGCAAATCTCTGTCAAAGATTTGATTATATCTCCAAAAGCCGTAATTCCGGCTAAAGACGTCCACATCAGCACCCTGGCACTGTACGCAGCGGCTTCTATGCCAATTCAGGATCTGTGTTCAAGCGGCTTCTACGGCCATTCTGGCACGATATGCAGCGGCTTCTACGCCCATTCAGGGCCTGTGCTCACTCGGCTTCCACGCCTACTCAGTCTCTACGACTACTCGGCTTCCACGCCTACTCGGCTTCCATGCCCACTCAGTCTCTACGACTACTCGGCTTCCATGCCTACCCGGCTTCTATGCCTGCCCGGCTTCTATGCCTGTTCGGCTTCTATGCCTGCTCGGCTTCTATGCCATGGTGACGGACATTTGCTTCTACGCCAACCTCTTCTACACAATGGATACCTACCCACGTGGCTTTTATGCCGTGATCTTAGTAGCAACCGTACGTGTTGTGTCCCCTTAGTTTGACCCACGTCACCCGCTCAGTCAAAAGATCATCTATACGTAGGCATTGGTTACTTTAACCGTTGTGTAGAAGGGTGCTATACTTTTCACTCCTCGGTTGCTATACCAACGGAATGGTCGCTGTCACCAAAGACTCTATAAATAGAGGCCCCTGTCAATGGGGAACAAGGTCGGGAAAAACTGGTCAAGAAACCGATATCAGATCCCAGGTCAAAAAATTGGTCAAGAAACCGATATCAGATTCCAGGTCAAAAAATTCGATCAAGAGTACCAATATCAGATCCAAGGTCGACAATCGGAGAAGATCGAACAAGGAGGAGGGAGAGAGAGAGAGAGAGAGAGAGAGAGAGAGATCCCGGAGCTCAGGCAAAGAGCGGGGATCGACGACTTCGGCATCGTGCATCCACCCTCTCCTACAACCTTCGAAACTGCTACCTGTCTTCCACGGCACTTCTTCAACATCGCGTAGTCCAAGGGCTAAAGTGATCGACCGCAGATCAGACACCTATAGCAATTTATACCTAGATTAAATAAATTGTACTCCCACATCCTCGTATAGGATCAAATTGTACAAGTTTGTTTGTGAATCAAAGGGCACGGGTCTCGTATAAACCCCGCCATTGAAATACACTTTCATCTCTTTCGTTTAAAACCACCACAAACATCAGGATAATAAATACTGTAAAACCTGTAATGAGACTTATCATGAACTGGTAATCAATAAGGAATAATAAGTGCAGAAGTAAAGGTTGATCATGTAAAGCCTAGACTAACCGGCATCCATCAATCACGGCAAATCATGTAAATACGGCTTGCTAGAGTTCCTTAATTACTAACTTTATAATGCAACGTGATGCTAGAGTTCCTTCTGATCGCATGTCCTTGCCGTCCCGGATATCCATACACACAACCAACTGGATACTCCTCAAGATATGCCACAATATAAACCACTGGATACTCCTCAAGATAACAATACGAATAACCGAGACTGCATGCAATCTAGGAAAATCTCTAGCCATGTACCAAGTGAATCTCTAGTTATTTAACCCCTAGCAGTTTCTTGTATGAATCCGGATGTGACATTCCATAGAATCTATCCTAGACATGATGTAGATAAATCAAGTTCTAATAGTAATATAAACATGTTTAATATACATTGCACAACCGGACTCATGTATGCCATGACAACAACCAAGCCACATGATACCAAGTGAAGCTAGGTAAAGCCAAGTGAAGCCATGTCAATCCAGGTAAAGCCAAGTAAGGTCATGTGAAACCAGGTAAATCTATGTACAACCATGTGGAGCCATGTCCAACCAGATGAAACCAACTGAAACCAAGTCAAGCCATGTCCGATGAAGCCATGTAAAGTCATGCCAAGTCAAGTCTTGTCAATCATGTCATCACGTGTAGCTGGACAAAGCTGGATAAAATCGAGTAATGCAAGGGCAAGTCATCTGAAGCCATGTAAGTTCATTTCCAAATCAGGTCAAGTCATCGCGTGTCCAAACAAAAGCCAAAAGTTTCAATATAAAATCACGAAAAACCAAAAATTCCTAAAGAAAGTGCACGATCGGTATACCGTCGGTATAGTCCAGTACACCGTCGGTACACCATCATAGAGATAAAAAAAATACAACAAGTTCTGGATTTCAACAAATCGGTATACCGTCGGTATACTGTAGTATACCATTGGTATGCCATTCCAAGTAGACAAAAAGTTACTGGAAAACAAAGTTCCACAAATTGGTATACCGGCCAAGACAAATATCTAGCAATGTCGGCAAGCTCGGTATACCGTCGACACAACCCAGTACACCGTCGGTATGCTGATAGGGTTCACACAAAAATATCTAGAAATCAAGTCGGTTGAAATCGATATACCGTCGGTATACTGTAGTATACCGTCGGTATGCCGATTTTCAAGAATAAACATGGTTAAATCAAGTCTGATTTCTGGGACCCAAATCAAAATTTGAAAATTACCAGAACCAAGTCTAACAAGAAGTCAAGTCTAGAGTAAGTCTCATATCACAATATGGACTAAATCTTACGGTCACAACTCCGGTATCGTTTTCGTTACCGAGTTACCAAAAAGGGACGGAACGAGATTCTACTAGAAATCAAAATCGAGACGGTCACTAGGCTAGAAATTGCGATATAAACAACTATAGAAAAGCAAGTCTAAGCTAAAAAGTAATAACCAAGCTCCAGGAAAGTAACATGACAGGAAGTAAAAGAAGTTCACGAAATCGGTAAGATGTACTTGTCTAACGCGAGCTCCCAGCCTAATCTTCTAGTCCACTACCACAAAGAGGTTCAGAAACCACACTTCAGGTCTCAAGACCACGCTTCCAAGCTCGAAAGAGAAATGAAGAAGAGAGGAGAGAGAAAAAGAAAGAAGAAAATAGAATATCTCAAGTACTATTTATAGAGATTTTTTTTTGAAAGTGAAACATATATCTGTCGGGCAGTATACCGTCGGTATATTGTAGTATACCGTCGGTATACTTTAGTATACCGTCGGTATGCCGGTCAAGTAGTAAAGTTTTAATTTTAAGAATTTTTGAGCTTTCTCGAGATCCAATAAAATATAGTAACTAGCACAAAATACGTATCCGCATAAAATACGAATACTGTTAGACAAGTCTCACAAAGATTGTTGCTCAAATTATTTTTCTCAATTTTTGGACATTTTTTTAGCATGGTATTTAATTTAGTAAAGTTGTATTAAACATACAATATTTATGTACGACATTTTGGCCTTATTAGACTATGTACCTTTGCTTTTATATATTCTACATGTACTTATTGTTATGAATGTTCGTTTACTTTCATTTATATTATAAAAAGCTTTACCTTCATAAAATCTCAAGAGGATTACAAAATATATATCTATATATAATATATTAATTTAAGTTACATGTTTGAAAGTTCAAATAATCTGAAATTTAAATAAAATGTCTAGCTATATTAATATTATCCAAATAGGAATGATTTTTTACCATTCCAATAATGGAATACATTTTAGGCGTTCTAATAAGTGGCACAAAAATTAATCTTAAATATTTTGTCAGTAACGCTTTTTTGGTGTTCCAACACTAGAACACATTTAAACCGTTCCAATAAACGTTACTTGGAATGCTTTTTTTTCGTTCCGAGAAATTTGGCAGCCCAAAAATAGGCACGGAAAAGAGGCGTTCCTGAAATATTTTGGAACGAATTTCTTCCATTCCAAAATAATTTTTTTTGTGTAGTGGTCTTTATTAGCTAACTATCGTGGTATTGAGTTATATTATTATTATTATTTATTAATATCTTAGGTGAAGCTTACATTAAACTAGGGTTTATTCAAGGTTGAAATCTTAATAGAAGTAATTATTTAAGCTAACTTAGGGGAAATTTTAGGGGGGTTACAACCATCAAGTGGAAGATATGGTAGATCTAGTTCTCCTACTATATCTGGCTATACAAAACTAGTAGGGTCAGACCCCATATAGCAAGTACCACAATGAAAGCCAATATAGTGTGTTCTTGGACAAAAAAAAAATTAATGCATATTTCTTCTCGGTGAAAAATTTATTGGACATATTTACTCGTCGATTTATAAAGGCAAGTAAATACAATACTCTGAGATAAGTCAATATTCTAAAGAGATGGGGCAATGGAGGTCGGATCAGAGCAATCCCTTTGCTTCATTGATGATCGGACACAACCTTGGGGATAGAAAGTTTTGGCAAAAAGGAGCCTAGTGTCAAGGCTAATATCTGATGTCGTATTGGTCATCCCTGATATTTGTAAAGAGACAAGTATTTATAGAAGAGTGATTGCCAATGGTTATTCCTTGACTTCCCTGTAGCGTTGAGCTGTTTGTTGAAATAAACTGCTGAGTAGAGCAAATCTATAGGAAATAGTTTCCTGAAATGGAGGCGACGTGTCCTACGTACGAGCAGTGATTGGGCATAATCATGGCATGATTCTTGAGCATGAAGTGGGACGCGTCTTCTAAAATAAGACGAAAATACCATATAGGTTTTGCGGTTGTAGCTGCATATAATATGATGCAATCTTGGAGGAGAAGAGTGGGCTGATGGTTGTAGGCGATTATCCACGTACGAGTTGAGCTCAAGATTTTGGTAGAGATGTGGAGATCGTGGAAGAGTAGCTCGTACACGTTCTTCTACATAGGTAGTTGGATTGCAGATCATGGAGTGAGTTATGTTGTCTTGCTAGAGTATGGAGGCATTATGGCCCCTTTACGCTGGTAGACGACCAACGGAAGCAAGCTGCTTTCACTATAAAGTAAGATCCTTTGATATTCAAGATTAGAGTTGATTTGACAGATACTTCTGAGGGTTGTTAGTCAGTTATGGACGTGTCATTCTATCTTTTGCAAGGTGTGATCCATTGATGCGTTGTCCTAGTTGTCAAATCGAGCATTGGTGATGCCTTTGAGAATTCTTCTGCTGGAATCCCTTGGGAATGGGCATGGCATGGGATTTTTGTTAGAAGATGCCTTCCGTGGGGAATATAGTCCCGCAATAAAATTTTTATACTTCTACATGACCCCCTTCAAAGTTTTTTAAAGTTTCTTTTTTTACTCGAAAATACTTTGAACAGTAGAACCATGATTAGAATAGAGAAATTAATTATGTATAATAGACTTATGACGCGGAGGGAGGCTGCCAATGGAACGTCCTTGGCAGGGAATAAGAAGAGGTTAAAGAACCTTATTAGTTGACCTGGGATCTTCGGCTTCTGTGAGTAAGGCTGAATCTGAATAGCCGTGATCTCATTAGTTTTTTAGCACAGTCTTCGTAGCTTTCCCTAGATGAATAGACACCGGTGTCTTAAAATTCGAAGGTTGTGGGAATAAAAATTTGGGTTGCTATCACGAAAATGGAACGATCGAGGAAGTGTGTAAATAGGCCAGCGATGGAGAAAAGCTTTATCAATCATCTACTTTCATCAAATCTTTCCTGTTCTGGTCTCACAGATGAATGATGTCGCCCAAGTCTTCAGCGGGGAACTCCGACATGAGTAGGCTGCTCAGGAGTCCTGTTCTTTTGTCTTTGTAGATACTTGCATATTTTCTCATCTGTATGCTAAGTATACTCTTCTATTTGAATGGGTTTCCTCAACTTGTCCTGACGATGATGAAGTGCGGAAGGATATTATAAGGCTCCTTGTTCAAAGTGAACAAGCAGATTACCTGTAAGACTGTTCACCGTCTTTAGACCTAGTTGGTTTTCTGCATCCACAAAATGAGGCTGGTCTCTGTTTAATAGGTGAGCAATGTCCCCAGTAGAGTTGTTACAATGACCATCGTGCTCAGATAAACTGGGAGGGCCCAGTTTTCTATCCTTCCGCCATTGTTGCAAAGCCTGACTAGCACATTATTACATCCTTCAACCTTGACCTTATTGGGATGATTGTAGGTGTCAATATGCGGCTGTCGCAGGAGTCTTCGCAAGCACTCCTTCGCCAGGTCTACAATATTATACAAGGTAATCCTGAATACCAATAAAAATCTCTCATCTTGTAATATGATCTTGAATATCGATGAAAAGCTCCCACTTGTAATGTTATAGTTTTGTTTTTAATAAAATTAGTTTCCTACCACAACCCTGCTTTTTTCTCCTCTCTTTCTGTTTGACGAACATACATGTATCATGTCAAGTAGACTTCTATATCGTAAAAAATGTCCAACTGAAAATGCCAGGATGATCTTTAGATATATGTCAAGGGGCAGGGAATGACCTTTTAGTGGATCTACTGTGTCCAGCTCATCTCTCATCTGAAAAAAACTCTTCTGCAATCGTGGCATACCTATTGTCTGGTACGAACAATAGAGAAGAAAATTTGAGGTAGAAGCAGATCATAAGATATAATCCGAAAGTTTAAAGTTTGATATGGTTAAAATAAGTTTGGAAATCTAAAATACTTGTTGTTCATAGGTAGGGGTGGGTGTAAACAATCTTTGGATGGAAACTTTGGTGAGCGGGTGGACCCATATTATCTCCCATTTAAAGTTTATTTAGGGATGCATCCCATTGTTTGACTTGAAGGAGATCTGGTGGACCCATATTATCTTCCATTTCTTCAAGGTAAGAGGCACCAGACTGTTGTCCTTCTGCCAGAGAGGTATAATGTTGAGCTTTAACTCCACTACGTGAATGGGGACTACACCGTCTTGCACTTGTACCTGAAAAAAATTGTGAAATTGTATTGACACCATATTGATGGTAACTTTCTTCTGGTCATTGTACAATGTGATGGTCTTGGAGTGTACTAACTGTTGGATCTTGTTTTTGAGCACGTAGCAATACGTTATCGGATGGTGCACGTACCGGTGATACTCACAATATTTAGGATCGTTGGTGCGTCCCACTTTGTCGGGTCACCTAGTCTCGGGGAGTTGTATCTTATTTCCCTTCAATAGGACATGAAATATTTGTACCATAAAATCTTTATCGAAGGTGTAAGTACGCGGCATCCTTGGGGTCAGCTACTGTTGTTTTTGCTTGGGTTGATCATCTGTGGGGAATTATATTACCCTAGACTCCTTACCTTTACTTATGTTATGCTAGAATTGTCTATCTCCATAGGGATTGATTCACTGGAAACTCAATCGGTCGAGGTTAGCTGCTTGTTCCTCGGTAGCTTTGGCACCATTAATCAGGTCTGTTTTGAAACGGCTAACTCCAATGTAGAACTTGACTGATGACACGAAGTTGTTTTTGCACGTGTCCATGATCATGACTGCTGGAATCCCATGCGGGAATTTAAGGGCTAACCTTCGAAAGCGCTCGATGAAATTTTTAGTTAATTCTCCTTCCTTTTGCTCGTGTTAATCAAGGAAGACATGCTGAAGCTGATCTCCTTCCTTTTGCAGAGCGTCATTCGTCGAGATTCCAAACATTTAAGATTTAAAGTGGTAGAGATGTTGAATCGGTGATGCCAATTATTCATAAGGTACAAAAGTAGGCAATTTATAGTTGGTAGGGCCGACTTCTTTATCCCATTCGACCGGGTACGACAAGCCTATCCCTACTTTTTGGAGGTTCTCCCGGTTGACCAAAGATTCAAACTTTGCCTACAGGTTCTTGATTGCAACTTCTGGAGTAGTTTTACTCCCTACATCTTTCGGTTCAGGAGCCATAGCGTAGTAGCAGCTTCATGATTACCTTTATTTGGTTGTTGAGGGGCGATAGTCACTGAGCTTTGTCATGATCACCACCGTCATCAGGAGTATTCATAGTTCTTTAAGCTTTGCCTCGAATTTTACTTCCAAAGATTAGCATCTTCATTGGCGCTGTCATTTTGTGTTTCCATGTAAATTGGAACACTTATTTCTTCAATGGAGGGTATAGTGTCAGAGGATGAATAAACTGACTAAATACTTTTAACTTTGGACTCATACTCGACGAATTGACTACCCCTAGAGGGAGTGGCAAAATGCGATAAGCGGCTCTATGATCTGGTACTCTGGTATACGCCTTCAGTAAAAGCGATCTTCTGAGTAAGCATTTTTTATTCGTCATCAGTGTATAGCGGATTTGAAACCAACGCCGTGGGCTAACTTGCTTCTTTCGTCTTCTTTAACTTCTTTCGGCTGGAATGATGTCCCACCATGTTGACTGAGGCGCTTGGAGACTCCTCATCAATAACTTGTCGTGGTCGCCATTTTTGGATACGTGGATTGGATGGTGCATCCAGTTGAAGTCCGTTGAAGACAGAGCATGTACGGTGTTTAGATCAATGGTACCAAATTATGATTCGGTGAAAGCAATTAAGTCAGACGATGGCCAACAGAGAGTCTGGACTATAAAGAGCCTTCCTTTTAATGAGATATTCCCGCAGATCCATGCCTGAACGATTTGGTGTTAGGATTCTGGCTTGGAGAGGGGTAGACACAATGCCTTTTTGGTGCCTCTCCGTAGATGTGCATGCACTAGCGAAACAACTAACCTAGAGACACTCTGACTCCAGTAGGCGGCCTGATGGCATTGAATTGTCTACCCCCATCGGATTGATTATCCTTCGAGAGAAGACCGAGTTCGAAAGAATGACCACCCTCAACAGATACTTCATGTAGAACTACTGTTTCCAGAAGAGTACCTTGTTTGTTCTTGGGAGTTATATTAGAGTGATACCCCCATCTGTTGAAGTCGAAGACGGGTGTTGACAACGGTGGCATTACCTTCATTCTATAGGAGAGAGCTCCCGTGACAGTAGCATCGACCAACACATTATGATTGTCATCCTTTCGTAACCCTTGACGGCTTGGGATTCAACCCTGGCTTTACTCAGGATTTGATCCACAGATTCGTGGATGTTGAGAGCCTCAGCATGTATTGCAATCTCCTCGTGGAAGTATGATGTGCGCCCTTGGTCGGCAGGAGCTGCACTATTCTTTGTTACGTCGGTTCGGTGGGAGACTTTCCTGTGACGATATCTACTAGATGGGCTAGTAAAGTCCTCTGAGATCGTCTCTTAAATTCATGAGCCGATTACCTTTATTGTTCATTATTCTGATTTTTATGTGAAAACTAAACTTCCCTTTTTTTCAACCACAAATAGAGGTTAATTATGGTGTGTTAAAAACTTAAAGTCAATAGTTGTTGGCCCAATTCTAAAACTCAGTTTGTGGATGAATTAAGCATGCATGGTTCAGGCCAAGTGGACTTCATTTACGATACCAAAGCCTTGGTTATTCATGGGAAAAAAAAAAGACGGCTTTTCTTAATCTTGGACAATTTATTGGATCTATGGGTTTTAAAGTCGGGAAAATTCATATCTAATAGGATCATGCCCATGAACTTTACCAATTGTTTGTACATTCATCCTCCATTTTCATTTTGGATTCACTAGCTAAATATGTAGTAGTGCTAATAGATGAGATTTCTTGATTTCATTTTTTCCTTTTTATTGACATGAACTATTATTTTAGAGAAGGAAATGACCTTTAAGATCTGAATGTAAGAGGGATCCATATAACCAAGGCAACTCCAAACATTTGGTAATACAGAGCATTAACAATCAAGTGTCGGAATGTTTTTTGCTTATATGTATTCTTCATATGTTAAAAGAAGTGCATAGATTGCTAATATTATACACAGTTTTTCATTGCAACAAACACGATCATTCGTCCGCCATTTCCCACCAAACTATGAGTGGCTATAGAGCAAAAAACTCAGTTAAGAGTGACTCCTGGGAGGATAGATCAAATTGTCTAAGTTCGCATTGCAAACTTTTTGTCTTAATTTGTTGTTACTTAATTGGTAACTGGGGGTAAAATGCTAAATAGTCAGTTTTTAAATTTTAAATAACGGCAGATTAACAACGGAAAGTTCTGTCGCCACGTAAATTAAATTCAGCAGCCCTAACTCATTTTATTTTTCCCAATCGATCATCCCTCCCAAAAAAAAAAATTGTTCCTCCAAAATCCCCTAATCCTCTCCTCGTTTCGATCCCAATTGGTGCTGGGCGCGCCTCCTCCTCCAGATCCCCTCCTCCTTCCGAAGCCCCCGACATCCCATTTCCATCGTCTCCTTCACGCGATCCTGGCCCTTCACGGCATCCGACGACTCTCCTTCACGACGAGACCCGGTGCCAGCCCCGCCCACCATCATCTCCTTCACACGACCATGGCGCCAAGCGCCTCCTCCTCCTATCGCTGGCTCCGATTTTCTTAAACTTTGGCTATAGTATGGAAGCAGTTAGTTTGATATTGTCTGCAATCTTACATATTGTAGTCTACAAATTAATTTTGTACTCCAACTTTGTTTATGTAATTTCTAGAGAGGAAGGGCAGGGCAACAGAGGGTAGTGGAGAATGAGCTTAGCTGTTAAAAAAAAAACTTAAGATGTGAATGTTTTTGGGATTCACTGGGCATGTTTTGTTAACTGTGACTGAACTTATAAATGGGAGCAATTCAAGTTGTCTGGTTTGCATTAGTTTGTAATAGTTTCGAATTATCAAGTTGTCTGGGGCATGTTTTTGGGTTTATTATTGTCAAAACCATGGTGGTCTTTTAGCATGTGTTTTGTTTGGGTGTGTACTAACTTTGTACTTTAATGTAGGGGGGAGCCATTACTTTCAGCCAACATAATGCTGCTCATTTGCAGTTTTCCATCCTAAGTTTGCTTAAAAGTACTAAGGTTAGTTAGGCCTAAACCAGATATTGCCAGCCTTCCAATGTAAAAACTTTGACATTCATGGATACTCATCGAAACTCTGATTAAAGGAGTATGACCTCCATGAGTTGCATACGGTTGTGCAATTGATCAACAATCAACTAGATGACTCAAGTTGAGTACAGGGCTAATTATATGAATATTAGTCTCCACCAACTGAGCACATATTGATTTTTGACCATTTTCTGATGGGGAGAAAAAGTAATCGAGACAGAACCGTTCAGTCTGCATCGATTATCGAATGTTGAGAAATATGGAGACCACTACGAATGTGGTGGAGGATGAGGTTCATGGCACCAAATTTAAGCTGAAGTGGTTAATTTTAAAGGCCATGCAAGGCCTTTCATTCTAGCTAGTATCCAAATTTATGTGTCCATTCTGTAATCTAATCGAGTGTTTGGCACACCTCTTATATAATCCAACACAGCTCTTGAATAATTATAACTTGTTGCAATGTCTCCTCTCCTCTTTCTACGAACAAGATTCTTTGCAGAACTAATTCTTTCAATATCTAGATACAAAGTAGGTTGAATGGAACAATTAATGGTCCATGCAAGACAAATTAAATCACAGGCACCATGTGGGCCTTCTAACTTTCTGAATTCCTTCCAGATATCATGAAAGAAGCCATGGACAACAGGATTCGTCAAGAAAGTAGTAGAGTAGTTTAGTTTTCTTATTTTATCTTAATTGGAAGGGAAAAAGCCATTGTTTCTCTAAAATAGCTAACATTGCCAGAATTAAGGGCAAAAAAATGAGAGTTTTTGTTCCATAAGTTTTAAATTGATTGGAACGTACTAAAACATGATCGTAGGATATTGAAAGAATTACAATAACTTCTTACACCCAAATCTCCTAATTTCTTAAAATTCTCATATATATATATATATATATATATATATATATATATATATATATATAGAGAGAGAGAGAGAGAGAGAGAGAGAGAGAAAGAGAGAGAGAGAGAGGGGAGGGTTGGGATAATGATCCACCCTCTTTTTTGTCCACCGCAAACATCTTTCATGTTAACACCGTTGGATGGACTTTAAGTCATCTAATCTTAACCGTTGATCAACGGTTAAGATTAGATGACTTAAAGCCATTGGAAACAGTTAAGATTAGATGACTTAAAGTCCATCTATTGGTATGAATATGGAGGATGCTTGAACAAAAAAGGGGTAGATTTGATCCTATATATATTTTTTTCCACCCCAAGCATCCCCTTTTCACACTATTGAAAGGACTTTAAATCATCTAATTTTAACCGTTGATATATATAAATAAATAAATAAATAAATAAATATATATATATATATATATATATATATATATATAAACACTTCTTAAACGGTTTTTCTAAATATTTAGTATGTCCTCCTAAACTTTTGCATACTTATATAGTTTCTTCATTATTCAATACTGACTCGCTCCCTGACATGAAATTCTCTTTTTCTGTTAGCTAATTATGTGGCTGTTGTTGCTGTCGTTGAGACGTTGCCCTTCTTTTTTCTTTTTCTTCTTAGTGAGAATTGGCTAAATTTTTGACCTACGAATTAGGATTTTGAATGGACTATGGCTTTGTTGTTAAAAAAGCAATCCTTAAATATACATGATGTTCATAACTTGCAATTTAAATGGAAAGCATCTTATGTTTTTGAAAAAAATTAATCTACTATTTATAAAAGCTGACTATTAATGCTATATGATGATATGTAGGATTTCAACGTTGTTGGCTAAGGTTTTAGATAAAAGCAAACTACTTCATATTTTTTTTTTGAATATATATGGTGTATAATCATTCACAACTAAGAAAGCAATGTCGATACTTAGTTGACTGCATGTAGATGTACAATCGGTGACATGAGAGCAAGATTGGTTAGATACTACAACTAATCAATGATGGAAAATTGATAAACAATTTGTATTTGTCGATATAAGATATGGTAAAAAAAATGCAGGATTTGAACCTTTTGTGTTAGCAAGTCAAACAGTTCAAGTATCACAAGTAGTCGACGATGCAAAACCCTAAATTGGTGGGCTGTAAGCAAGATTAAAGCTAGAAACACTTATAATGTCGGAGACCTAGTATACCAGGAGGATGAGGTGATCATGCCTCAACATATACATATATGAATTCGACTATCGTTATTGATATAGAGGTTGACATTACTGAAGAGGATGTTAGAGTCGACAAAAAGGTTGATGTTACAGTATAGGATTTTCCTCATATAGAGGAAGATGGATGTATGAGGCGAGGAAGAAGGTTTGAAAGATGAAGAAATAGATGGCGATGACGATGATTCAGGAGATGAGAGATAGAAGAAGGTGAAAATGAAATCAATTAGCAACATTTATGACTTAAGACTATAGCATTAAGTTAGTTTTTTATTATTTAATATTTAATAAGAATTATTATATTAGTATCAATACACCATTATTTATATTATTTTATAGATCTACCTATGATGTCTCGAGGTAATTAATGCCACCTCCAAGAAGGTTAATCTCATCCTCTGCCCTCTACTCCAGATCCATATATCGGAGGAGTTACCTGGACGACATCAATATGACCGATGATGGTTGTCCCCGCAACCTACTCTACCATCAGTGGGAGGTATTCCATCTTCTCTTTCCTTTGCATCTACGCCCTCTGTCATGACCCGCACCCTGATATTCGGGTACGAGTGCGTGGATACGTCCAGCCTACGTCACAACATCGACAGTAGAACGCTGTATCAGGTCATCTATATATAAGTAACAGTCTCGCACAATAATATCCAACTCCATAAGGAGTACAATGATATAAGTAGTAATGACAATACTCGATCACAATATCTAAAAGCACGATATGATAATGAAACAAACAGATGATATCCCAGAATGCCATTGAGTCAAGTCTAACATTCACAAGTCCAACCCAAATAAATATATAAATGCCAAGAGTAGAGAATTAGAGACAAATCCGATAATAACAAACTAACTGGCTTAACTAAACAACTGCATCTGGAACCTCAGTTGCAAACTCTGTCTGACCCTCCTGAAGGGCAGGTCCAGACTCAGCTATACCCTCCCATGCCCCGTAATAAGTGCACTACCAGAAAATGTCAAATTAGCGACGCCCAAAAACGTCGCTAAATGACAAAAAAACGTCGCTAATCACGTTTAGCGACGTAATTAGCGACGTTTTACAGAAGTCGGTAATCATCACGTCGCTGAAAGAAAAAATGTCGCTATACCGACATTTTTTAGCGACTTAAATGTGTCGCTAACTTAGCAACGTTTAGCGACGCAGAGTCACTAATTAGCGACGTAATCAAGCGTCACTAAACGTTGCTATTTAGCGACTTATATAGCGACATCTTTAATGACCTGGCAGTACTGCCATGTCAGCAATTTGCGACGTACAGCGACGTATTTAGCGACGTTTAGCGACGGCTATTAACGTGACGTATTTAGTGACGTGTATAAACGTCACTAAAATTGCTAAACGTCGCTAAATACGTCGCTAATTTTACAAAAAAATAAAAAAAAATACTGAATTGTTCCAAACTATTATTCCTGCAATTTATAAATTTCTAATTAACAATAGACCCGGAGCAACCCTCCGTTGAATTCTATGGGTTCGCCGACCCCTTCGGTGGAACACTCAATACCGGTAAATTAACATCATTTAATATGAATAAAAAGTATCACAATCATACAATTAATACACACAAATATTATAAAATATCACAGTCACACAATACACACAAAATAAAAGTATCACAGTCACACAAAATGCATAATATATAAGTATCACAGTCACAAAATGGACATAATATATAAGTATCACAATCACACAATAACCATAATAAAAGTATATGAAACATCACAGTATCAATCTCGAGGATATCCAATACGCTGGGGCAGATACAAGTCCCTCAGATACTGCGCATAAACAACGTCTATGTGATCAATCTCCGCTATGGGTGCTGGGTGACTGGAACTCCTCGTCTGAGATACAGCCGCTATAGGTGCTGGGTGACTGGAACTCCCCGTCTGAGATACAACAGGTGGTATCTCTTCCTCCTTAACAGTAAGAGGCATCACTTCCTCCTTAATAGTAGGAGGCATCACTTCCTCCTTAACAGTAGGAGGTGTCTCTCTCTTGGGTGCCATCTGGTAAGGTAGATGAAAACAAAGAATATAATTGATAACAGATATTACTTAAGACATACCCTTAATAATGCGGAATGGAAGAATTAGAATATAATTGATGTAACAGTTCTTGGATTAAATCTCTAATAATTTGTTATTATGTGGGATTTAATGTAACAGTTCTTGCTTTAATGTAACAATTAGGGTTCAATCTTAGGATTTACATGGGAAAACAATGAATATATGGTTTAATGTAAAATTATTGATTTTAGTCGATTTTTGACATTTTTGTTATTCTTTTGTTGATCTTGCTTCAAATGGATTTTCTAGAGTAGGTGTTGTTTAGTTTGCTCTGTTTTTTTTTTATGTTTTTTTTATATTATGTTATGGTGTCTTCAAAAATCATTGAAGCCTTCAATAATATGTCAGCAGAAAATTTTGCACAAGGATCATAGTTCCGTCAGGCTAGATAGGGATGATTACTATTTACAATAATGCTAAGTTTTCTACCAAATGTTTACAACCATCTTACAACCCTCTCATCCTTCCTGTTACGTGGGCCACCTCCGGTCCCACCTCTCTATAGATGCATAATGATGCATAATGATGGCCATTGAATCGTAGATTGGTTCTTGCATTTTGTCGCTGTGAACATCAATTGTTCAAGGTTTTGCAGGTGGCTTATTCGAATTATATTTGTATCTAATTTATTTGTGCTATTCTTTTGCTCTATTGGTTTTCTCACTGTTGTTTTCTTTTAATTCGTAATTTTCTTAGATCTTCTTCTAATATTCTGCTGAGTATATTATTCTACTTATTATGTGTTTAACGTTTTGTTGCAGTGTAGAGGTGACTATAAATTGTTTGTTTACATTTACAATAACATGGTTGTAGTGGAAGCTTGATTTCATCAAGATTTTGCTCGAAATATGATATCACTTAAAATTAGGTGTAGCCAAATTTCGTGATTCTAGAATATACCAAAATTAGGTGTAGTGAAACCGCAATCTTGAATTACGGATTTGTGAATCACCGAAATCCAACAAAATTGGGTGTAGTAAAAAAATATTGTTATGTCAGCTGTCATGTTAGATGATACATAATATTATTTTACATATCACGTCAGCTGCAACGTAAGGAAAGATGAATTGGAGGGATAATTTGAAAATGCAAATAGCATTACTCAAAATCTTAATAGCTTCTGATTTTATATGAACTACCAAAATTTTGATAACCATGGATATATATAAGACTACCCAAAATTTTTTTAGGATTGTCAAAACTTTCAGTGTCTTCAGAACTATTAGAATTTTGAGAGTATACGGACCGTCAAAAGTGTGTTACCTCGTTGTAATTCCGTCAGTACTCTTAAACATTTGCCTTTGTTTATGGCAACCAATTAGCAAACAGTAATCTATCTATTATGCTTTTGAGGAAACACAACTCTAGTCTCTATTGGTTGATCGAATTTCTTTCGTTAGTGGTTTAAAAAAGAAAAAAGAAAAAAGAAAAAAAAAGCGTGTCTGTGTCCAACAATGCTCTACTTGGCTGTGAAGCGGTAGTCGGCGACCTCGATCCTGCTCCCCGGCATCGGCGGGTGTGGAAGGAGACGACGCCGCCGTCGACGGCTATATTGGCCGACTTCGCGGCTTTATGCAACGGGACGACCTCGCCGGGCAGAGCGCCGTACTTAAGCCCCAGGTCCCAAAATTAGGTGTAGTGAAACCGCCATGTGTGTCCTGTGAGAGAGAGAGAGAGAGAGAGAGAGAGAGTTAGGGTTTACCTATAGGAGGAGGAGGAGAAGGAGGAGGGGGGGAGGACGCTACCGGAGGGGGGAGGACGCGGCTGGAGGGGGTCGCCGGGAGGGAGGAGGGGGTCGCCGAGAGGGAGGAGGGGGCTCCGGAGGGAGGAGAGGAGCCGGAGAGGGAGGGCGCGGCCGAGGGGGGTCGCCGGAGGGAGGAAGGAGGAGCCGGAGCGGGAGAGCCGGAGCAGGTTTGAGTTTTGGGAGAGGGAGAGGGAGAGATCGAAGAAAATGGGAGGAATCAGCCCTAAGTAAAAAAATTTAGCGACGATTTAGCGACGCCAATAATAACGTCGCTAATTTAGAATTTAGCGACGAATTAGCGACGCCAATAATGACGTCGCTAATTTAGCGACTCCTTGAACGTCGCTAATGACGTCGCTAAATGTCCAAAATATATACGTCGCTAAAAAATGTCGCTGAACGTCGCTAAATAAAACATATTAGCGACATTTAGCGACCTAAATTGAACTTATAGCGACTAATCTTTTTAAAACTCAATAAAAGTCGCTAAACGTCGCCAATTAGCGACGTTTTATATGGAGTCGCTAAATTAGCGACGTTTTTACCTGGAGTCGCTAAAAAACGTCGCTAATCCCGCTTATTCTAGTAGTGGTGGGACGCCATTCCTCAAGGTCGTCGTCTAATATATCAACATCCAGTTAGGATTAGAGCAAAGTAAAATCAATGAAAGCAGTTCCAGATAAATGACAGAGACTATAAAATAAGAATTTAGTAAATGTATACATGATATAAAAGAAAAAACTAAGAATTACATATGACAGGAATAATATAATAAGTACAACTAGAATTATGGTGGTAAATAGAGAAAACAGGAAATCAAGATAAGCATGATATATGACTACTATCTCTAAGTGTTTTGAAATACTAATTGATATGTGATCGGCTTGGGAGCAGCACGAAGTATCAAGTCCGGCTAATCACACGTGAGGTGTATGACTAGCTATCTACCCGAACTACCACATGGTTCTAAAGGTATTGATCACACATCAATTAGTATTTTTTGGCCCTGACTAATACAAATGGATCCGAATTATGACATGTCACAACGTGTAAATCATAATGCACGGACTAAACACGAGCACGATGATCACGGTACAACAATAATATGAAAGACAACATCTCCTGATTAAGAATCCATGCAGTACCATTCTACGTAATGTACGTGTCAGGAATCAAGTAAACACTACTAAAAACATGTAATATAGAAGCTATCATATATTGAAAACAATAAGAGAATTATACTTGACTTTTCTCCTGAACTGAAAGTAATAATTAGAGTCCGTATCGATGTCCAAGACCTATATATATAATAATAATATAATATCAGACTGCTATCCTAGAGTTTGTTACAATACACAAAATCATTTCTATATACACATAAGGTAGATTATGATTCACATGTAGAAAGGGACTAGTTTGGTCTATCTGTCACCTAACAACTAATGTTATAAATCATAATGATATTAATCCTAAAAATTCTAACACATTAATTATGGCATAAAAAAAATATAGGTTTGGCTAGGTTCATTTCTATAACTTGTCAAGTTGATTACATATGTTCTAGTGAGCGATAACGTCTACGTCTCATTTTGGTAGAACCAACCCTACGTGTTTACTCCTATAGGTTACTAACTATTTGTAAATTATTAAAATATGTTAAAACATGCTACTAAAGGGTCCAAATCAGAATATAAACTAATACATGTCATGCCATACGTTCTACGGTAATTTTGACAGTTTCATGTATCAACGTACATGCTGAATTAAACTGTCAAGAACACCTATTAAGGGGCGTAAAAATCAAGATCTAAAATATTCTCTAGCATGGGTTCTGAGTATTAAATATGTGCCTAAAGTTTTGTGTCATTCCGAGAAAAACTGTACATAAAATGATAGCGTTTGTCACGTTCTAGCACTAAATTCCAGTTCTGGAATTTAGTGTTTTTCTTGGCAAAAATATGGTTCCACCCTATTTAACATGAAATTAATACGAAATAAAATATCGACATGCTAGAGGGTGAAGTTAAGGTTCTGTTTGTGAAAGTTTCGGACATAAATGATAAACTTTTACACATAAAATGTCGCACACAAAATCGTGTCGCTGTTCTGAAATTTAATTAAAAAGCGACATACTACATGGTTTCCACCTAGGTCAACATAATTTTAACATCAAATAATTATAGATTATGCTAGGAGGGTAATATGTGTAATTATTTCAGAAGGTTCTGTGTATAAACTATGTGTTTAACATGTGCAAACATGTGTGCAAACAGAAGTGGACAAAACTGAACTTTTGTACAAAAAATCGTATACTAAATAATTTACGTTTGTTTTTCAAGTTTTAGTTATAGTTTCTATCTAGAGGATTGAACTATCTAGTTGTACCTAAGTTAGGAATTGTAAAATCAAAAAAGAAAATTCATAGGCACTTCCCTATTTACGACGCATAGTTCGACGCAACGGACACCCCAAAGTCACCGTCTGCGCACTTGTCGGAGATCGTCTGTACGGAAGGGTAAACGAAAGCAAAATATAGCAAATCATATATCAAATCGACGGGAACTGACGTAGGTAAAGCATTTTACTAAGTGGTTTGGTGTGCACACCCAATTTTTTGCACAAAATTCGTAGACAACACCTTGTTATGGACACTTTGTTGTACGACAGCGATTAGAGGGTGTTAAACACCTAGGAAGAATATGAAAAATATAGTAATGAAAGATAAGAGATAGATGAAGGGTTTTTGTGAAGGACTTGAGGCTATTACCTGCTATTTTAGTGGTGCAAAACACTGTTGAAGTTGATGCAACCCTGCTGAATTCAGGATATAGTTGGCTGAATATATTCTGGGTTTGGAGGCTTGTTTGGAGTTTAAAAGTGATAGGAATGAAAAAAAAAGAAGCTTATGGCTGTAGGAGAGGGTGTGGGGGAGTAGTGGAAAGAGTGGTAGAGAAAATAGGAAGGTGGACATGTGGTTTCTTCAACTACCAAGTGATGGAGGATGCATGTAGGGGGCGGCCATGAATAGTTGAAGTTGTGCAAACACTTGTGTGTGCACCAATTGGGCTTAAATTGGACATGGTTTGGGTTCCTAATATGTATATTATATGTGGGTCAAGTTTGGGCTCATTTGGAATTAATTTGAGTAGGTTTAAGTAGCCTACACTACACCCTAGTCCAAATAAATTGAGGCTGAAAGTATACTCATTAAAACGCACCTAGACAAGTCCAAAACTTGTATTATACCTTAAATTATCTAAGAATATTAAACCTTAAATATAGTATTATATATATTTATATATACATCATGCTAACATGTATATATATATATATATATATATATATATATATATATATATATATATATATATATGCAATACAACTAGAAAAAATAAAAAAAATTGGGGTACGAAGGTTACACCCACTTCTCCTCATTTTCTCCTACTGGAGCAAATTCGTATCCTGATATTTTGTCACGCCCCAGTTCCAAAATACGTAGGATTAGGAATACATAAGCATGCCAGTCGTATGTATATGGTATTTTCAATATATGGAAACCATAATACATACATACGTTGTAAAATAAATATTAATTCACAAGTGGTATATACACAATTATCACAAGTCACATGCAATCTATATATCATCCATAGATGCAAGTAATGAAATACCAAATAAATAGCTAAAAGTCTCAAGCATGAAGTAGCCAAAGAATAATAGTCGTGTGGAGACAAATCCACTACCAAACAACTATATCAAACTAAAAAGAGAGAGGAGGACGAAACTCCAATATAAAATAAAATGACCAAAAAAATAATGTATCAACTAAGAAGTCCAACAGCTAATGGAGATCATATGGCCTCAGAGGGTAACACCTCCTTGACAAAAAATGCTGCGTAAGGTCCTGGTCCATACTCCTGTGGATAGTCATGATCGTCCACACATGGGGACAAAATCAGGATCCAGGTCCTCAGAGGGACGTAACAAGATACATAAAAATAAGCCACATAATATTGAAAAATAAACATCTAAAGGGTCTCCTAACCATTCTATGTGAAATGCACTTTTGAGGACAATATTTCTAATGAGGAGCTCTCGACAAATAAAAGTGCTCGACAACATTTCTAATGAGGAGCTCCACCGAGTCACTAGTGGCCAATCTAGAGGAAAAGTGAATAAATGATTGACACACGTAGTGCTCCTCCGAGTCACCCATGACCAATCTCGAGGAAAAATAAATAACAATGAGAGCCCCTACGCTAACTGATGTCCTCCCCACCCCATGCTTCTATAAATGTCGTCTCCACAACACGATGATATATCTAAATAACTGCTAAGTCTTCTAGCATGCAATTCTATTAGCAATTATTTCCTATCGCACGTCCCATACGTATTGTCGGCCGCTCAATACGTAGGTCCGTGATCTATATGAGACTCATAACTCGTGTAAGAAATATGTCATGGCCAAATGAGACATAATGATGCCTCACTATCATAGGGTGGTCTCTCAAATCTAGGTTAATATGCATAACAAAAGAAATAAGAAACAAAAGACGACACCATCCGTCGTTGCACCAAGTTTCCTTATACGCACAATTTAATAATATATATTAATAAAAAATAAATTAAAAAAAATATAACATGCAGATGTAAATGTAATAAATAGTAGTAGTGGCAAGGTATACTTGCCTAGCAAAGATTTGGTGTAGTAATGACGCAAGACAACAGGTACAACAGATCCAAAAAATATAAGAGCAAAGCAAACATCTCCGGATGCTGAAATAAATATCACCAACATTTTCAAAATAAGCAAGATTGTCAGAAAACTCTACCCTTTCATTCAATTTGGATACAGTGACAAAACGATAATTTTGGGCCAAAGCAGGATCAACATGTAGGCGACTTTGCACCAAAATACATGCAAGGGATAAAAGTCTCTAAATAGGACAAATTATAGGTTAAACGATTTCTAATCGATGATATAAACTCAACGGTATGTCCAGTTTTGGATTTCGTTGAGCTTATCACAAAATTGCTTTTGAAGTCGAATCGTAGGGTCCACGAAATGGTGATTCGTCGACTGACTCAGAATTCGACAAAAATTGGGTCACATGACTAGTCAGATTCTATGAGTCCAATGGCGCAAGTTTTCTTGCGATCTTATGAGCATACACAAACTAATAGGATAAGTTGTAAATCACCGATAGGGGGACTTTCGACTGATACGGTTTGATTTCGGCCTGCACCTATGTTCAAATAAACTTTCGCGAAAGATCACATGTCTGGATATACCATATGTGCCTTTCGGTGTAATTGGTATGCACAAAGTGGTCCGGTTTGGGATATATCCCGTATTGCAAGTTTTTGGGTTTGGAAAACATGATTTTTAGTCAACTTTTAATAGATTTAATTTAACAAATAAAATAAAATAAATAAAAACTAAAAGAAAAAAATTATTCCTAGATATATTTTCTAAAATTATAATAAAATAGATTGCTAAAATACTACGTGGTTTGGAAGAAAACTGAGCGCAAATTAGGGTAGTTGGACATTTTTTATATAGTTTCAAAAACTGAATTTTCTCTAACTTTACGTCGATGTTCACCTAGTTTTTAATGTTGTTTATTAAAAACTAATTACTAGGTATTGTAAAGGGTCAAGTAGGCTTCGTAACGAATCCACTGGATCGAAAATTGATTGCAAGGTGGAGGAGAACCGTACCTGCAAAGTTCATTCGATGGGACTGCCTGTGCACAGTTTACGACCCTGCACCGCGGTCGGGGCTGATTTTCGACGGTGTGTCCGGCGATGGTGGCTGTTGTAAGGCGGCCATGGGCGGTGCAGGAGGTAGGGTTAGGGTCTAGGTTGAGGTTTGAAGAAAAGTATTAGGGTTATGGTTGATGTTTTGTGTGTGTACACACACACACACACACACACACACACACATATATATATATATATATATATATATATATATATATATATATATATATATATATATATATATATATATATATGAGGAGGGTCGGCTTTGTCGCGGGTCTGGGCCTACGCAGAGGGAAGAAGTGTGTAGGTTTCTGTAAGGATTAGTTTAGGTTTTGAATTTGTTAGGTTTTTAGTTAGAGTTTCTTTATCTTTTATTTATCTTTTCGTTTCTCTTTTCTTTTTTTAATTATTTTTTAATTTTTTTCTTTTTCTTTTTCTTTCTTTTCTATTTCTTTTTCTATTCTTTTCTTTTTTCTTTCTTTTCTAATTCTTTTTCTATCTTTTAATAAAAAAAATATTTTTATATATATAGATGAGAATATATAAAAATACAAAAAGATATATTTGTACATAAATTAAATTCTAAGAAAATTTATAATACATTGACAAATGATTTTAAAATAGAAAAAAATAGTTTTGTGAAACACTTTTAAAATAAAAATATTTATATACATAAATAAAAGGATTTATTTCCTAATTAATTAAGAAAATAATCAAAAAAATTCAACAATTAAATAAATAAAAAAATACTTAATAATGAAAATTAAAAATTAAGGGTTTACATTTTATCCAACTTACAAGAATTTTGTCCGCAAAATTAAAAATAAGGCACGTTTTAAGAATAAGAGAAGGCAAAATGGTAGAGAAAGATCAAGTACGAATTATCGTACCTCAAACATGGAAGGGATAAAATATAAATCATGCATCAAATTCTAAGGGTCGGTCTAGTCTGCTTAAGTAAGGTAATATGGCACGGATAAGTCTTAGTACAAGAAGAACTTGCACATGGAATCGAGGATACGATAAATGAGATGAGTAACCCAAGGGGGACGAGGTGTTAATAGGAAAGAAAATACTACTACTACTACTACTACTACTACTACTACTACTATTCGTGTCATCTACAGTTTCGTGGGTATGCTATCTAGTTAAAATATCAACCTATCCTTATAGTTGCTAAACCACTATATATACGTAATTCTACCTTGATCTATACTCCTAAAAATCTCGTGTCATAATGGGGTCATGATTATGCAATGGTAATTATAACTACAAGGTCATACCTGCATCTACAGCCTCATGTTCCCGTGCTTCCATATTCGTCATAATGAATGCTTGACCTTGTCCTTGATTGCCCAGCTGGGCCTGGCCCTTTCAAATTGAGCAGACTGTGGAAGCAGTGGTGGGCCTCTTTGATATCCATTAGGTGCTGGTGGTCGTGGTGCTCCTGGTCCTAGAGCCAATGGCCTTTGCATCTGCAGCTGGGCAGGGATATGAGTAGGTAGTACTGGCCTCTGGACTTTCTGTGCTGCAGGGGCCCTCAATTGTGGGCAATCTCTGGACTGATATTGGCTAGACCCATAAGATAGACACTACCCTAGGCATCACCTACAATCTCGTACAACGTGGCCTATCTTGCCATAGTAATAATAATCAGGCTTATCCTGAACCTGATACGTGGATGCTGTTAGTGGTTGTTTTTGCTGGACTAGAGGATGTCTAGTTGGGCTGCCCTGAGTCACTCTACTTGGTGCAGCTGCTGGTGTGGGGCATTTCAACATATGTTGTGTCTCCTTCAAAAGGAGATCCTAGCTTCTAGCTTCCTCCAGAACTGTCACATGGGATATCCTCGACTGCGTACCAGTAAATCTCCTGATATCAGGAGATAACCCACAGTAGAATCTCTTGGCTCTCTCCAGCTCTGTGGGAATCAACATCTCACCAAAATGACTCAATCTGCTGATGTCCGCGTCGTACTCGGCCACCATCATATTTTTCTGATTGAGATGAAGGAATTGATCATAGAGAACATCTCGAACATTGGCAGAAAAGAACCTCTCTTTAAAGAGTTCGTAGAACTCCTAAGTCTGGTTGGCGCCGAATCATCTCTACTCACCCTTCCACCAATGGTGAGCATTGTCCTTAAGAAGAAGGTCCACCGCTGTCATCCACGGGGCATCCTCGGGTAACTGCGATGCCTTCAACAACTTCTCGGTGCTAATAACCTACTCGGAGACATCTAGTGGAGTCTTTGTACATCTCGATAGTGTGACGATGGAGATCGAGTACGGCAACGACTCTTTTACTCCGTTGACGGTCTGATAAGTGAATGTGGGATGCTCCCTTCTCTTTTCTCTCTCCTGAGCTTGTGTGCACGTACGTAGCTCGATTGGAGGGGTTTGGTCTATCTGAAGCAGAAAAAAGCCAGCCATTGGAATGCCCAAGTTGCTCCTATTTATAGCCATAATGTTGGTGGACTATAGGTGCCACATGTCCTTCTATTTGGTGGCCTCCGGAAGTTTCTTCAACAGAATACAGTTGCAACTGTGGGATCGTAGTATGGTTTGAGTCCAGGGCAAGCTGCCATGTGAACGTTTTGTTAGGATTTGCTATTTGCTGAAGATTCTGGCGGTTCTCGTCTTCTATTTGAGTGACTTGGTCACCTTGACACGTGGCTCGTATTTAGTTGGAGAGAATTGCGACAGAAAGATTTTTACTCAAGGAACCTTGCCGCGTTAGATGTTTGGAGTCTGAGACGCATGAGATACATGGCATCTGGAACACATGGGGGCAGAGGCACATGGGACGTATAAAATCTGGAATGCATGGGGCCAAAGACGCATGGAACGCACAAAGTCTGGAATGCACGGAGTCTGGAACGCATAGGGCCAGGGTCGCATAGAGCTCATGGTGTCTGGGATGCATGGGGCCAAAGTTGCATGGAGTCTGGGACACATGAGGTCTCATACACGTGGCATTGTACGCTTGTCAGAAGTCATTATTAATCTGAAGAGAGCTTCTTGTCGCTTAGTGTGCTAACATCTTTTGAGGCGTTCAAAAAATCCTTTTTGCCAGGATTCTCTGTCAGAAGTAATCTTGGTGTCAGGCCTTTATGCGGCCAATATTTAGAGGCGCATGGATGGTGCTTTTTCTTGGCCGCATGGTCATCCTGCGGCCTAGTTTATTCTGAGTCGACTATGGAGCGCATGTTTGTTGAGCGCATGGATCTAGATTTTTTATGCTTCTACAATACCCCCTTTAAAGTTTTCAAACTGATAAGTTTGGGATACTTTGAATAAAAAGCAAGGAGGAGATGACTTTGGGCCGCATGGAGGGTGGGTCGCATGGACAAGTCTTTGCCAGACTGTCAAATCCCCATTTAATGCAGGATTTCGCTCGATCACTGAGGATTTTCTTGGGATTCTGCACCATCTCTCTGTAAGGATCCCGAAGTGACAGTTTTTCAAGGTTGAGTGGAAAAAATCCAAGCGTTTTCGTCACAATTAATACTGACAGTGCAAGGATCAAGGAGTCGCCACAATCTTATTTGCCCTATAAATACGGGTTTTTGCTGACGAGTGATAACTTTTTCTCTGCTCGAGTTTTCTCTTTTAGTCTTCGACCTTTCCACTGTCTCTGACTCTCTGCTCGATCGCCATGGCCCCCAAAGCTTTATCATCTTCGTCAAAGTCCAAGAAAGCCGACAACAAGGGAAAGTGCCCCGCGTCCTCGTCTAAGGCCAAGGATGCGGCCCCAACTTTCTACCTAGACGTTCAAGTGCCCATCCACGATAAGGAGGAGAAGGTGTCTGGACATAGGGACACTTTGCATATAGTCCGCCGCATGGATTAGAACATGAGCTAACTTTTCGTAGGACCCAATCGTATGCTTTATACGAGGGTCTCACTTTGGCCGCATGCTCCGGTCTTGACCTGGCCACATGGATGGCTTCACATGTGTCTCACTCGACCGCATGGAGGTCCTGCCATGACCTGGTCACATGCGTCTTACTCATCTGCATGGATGTTCTGTCATGCGCTTGACATAACTTGGCCGTATATAAGGCATCATATGCGTCTGACATGCCTTGGCCATACGTAAACCTTTATATGTCCAAGTTGCCTTCTCGGTGCATATGTTATCTTGATGGTTCTAACTAACTTCCGATCTTTGCAATGACTTTACCCGTGGCACTGTCAGGGGAGGTGCTTATTAGGCGTGCTCAGGCTGCATTGGACATAAGATTTGACCATATTGTAGAACATGTCCAGGCCTAGATAAACAAGGGTCAATCTGAGGCGAGGCTGAAGTTGATAGCGGACCAGTCTTTATTTTACTTTCTCGGCCAACTGAACTCCGGGCCGATTGCGGATAACAAGATTGTTTCCCATTTTAAGCCCATTTTCCTATTCGGGGATACTCTTACTATCTTGGACCCCAAGTAGTGAAGATAAAAGAGAACTGTGACTTCATCTATGGCGGGATGAAGATACACACACCTACGATGGGGCCCCATTTGCCCTTATCGTCTTTCAATATGGTGTCTCTTTCGAGGAGGATGTTGGGCAACCCGACTTAGACCAAAAGGGAGTCCTGATCGGCCGTATTTGCCACAACTCCAAGATAAAGAGGGAGTGGCGACTTTCAAGGAGTCATTTTCTTACTCCCTTCGTGGTTTGGGACCCGATATCTTTGCTAGTAAAATGGGGCAAAATGTTCATTTCTACGACGTTGATACCTTCTTCAACCAGCTTGCGGACAAGGGGTCCTATCTAACGAAAAAAATATGCCTTCTCAACTGGGTGCATTATTCGCCTTCTTGGATCGTTTTGACCCTGTGGGTATTGGGGAAGTACGAGCAATTTTTAAAGGAGGTCAATCTATATTATGCCATAAGGGGTTCCTATTATGGCCTGGAGAAGAATCTGATGTTGTTAATGGCCTTGACCGAAATGTACAACTGTCACACTGGGACATTCTTTACCCCTGGTGGGGAGATAAAACTCGCACTTCATGAGATGTACGATGTTTCGCGGTTGCCCTGGGACGAGGAGCCGTACGAAGAGTATACTCCTGATAACAAGGAGGTCGAGGAGTTGGTGGAATAACACCCTGGGTTCCATGCAGTATACCGGGAGTTATTGTGTCACCATAGCACCTGTTAGTAGACCTCGAAGAAGAGGGATAAAAACACGGTGGGGACGTTACCCCATAACACTACCTAGATCCATCATCTTTTTGAGATTACAGCTTCGGGCCAGGTCACTGTTTGAACACCCCGGTCTTACACAGTCATCCGTGATCTGGCACCCAGTACTAAGAAGACTACAACTGGTGAAGGGTTGGTATCTCTGATGATACCTTCTGCTATTTTTATCAAGATGCCCATCCATTATAGGACAAAGCCGTGTTGGCTATATTCTTGATGGTATGGCTACGAAATTACGTAGTCCCGGGAGGTTCTGGGTCGATTGAGAGGGCTAGCCGCAACCTCATCCTCCCTGCTGTGAAGTTAGGTTTTGGTCGCCGCCTCACCTTACTCCCAGCAATGGTCTGCAGAATCCATCGCGAAATTTGTGCTTTTACCAGGAAGGTGCTGTACCATGAAGGTCCCAAGGATTTCAACCGGGTCAAGATGCCTTATCATTATTTAATGGGGTGGCTGCTAATGCACTATCCATCTCTAATGAGTCCTGGCCTCGAGGGATGACAATGAAAGCTGAGCCTTCATTCGTCGATATGGTGGGATGCCTTGGGCTCATACTATGGTTCCTGCGTGTCGGCACACACTCGCCCATATAGTAAATTATTCTTTTTTTTATCCTGATCCGAAAATTCACCGATGATAAGGTGGATAGAGTTCATTGTGATGCTGGTGTTGACCGTCAGGCCTTATCTCCGAGGCTCTTCAGCTCGTTATTCTCCACCCGACCTTCACATTTAGTGTACCGGAATTAGAACCTTGTCTTCTTGGAGCCTTATCATCCGAGTAGGTTTGCACGCCAGTTCAGGTACAACCAACTCATATTGAGCAATCCCAGTCTATGTCTTAGTTTTGAGGGTAGCCTTCTTGATGGGGTTCGAGTCTGGGATTATTATTCTGCCACCAATACCCATGTCCGATTTACGTTGCCGGATGCTAATGTTTCGGCACATTATTCACGCAGCGGCTAACTTTCATGTAGCCGTGAATGCACCACCACCCGACTTTGATCGGGATACTAGATTCATCGTCGGCACTAAGTTAAAGCCCCGGAGCGGTGGGTCCAATAAAGGTCAGAGGAAAGGCAAGGGGAATGCTGCATCATTACCTACTAACCTTGAATCGACGATGGGGAAGAGAATACTTCTGACGACCCATCGCCTCCGATGGACTCTTCAATGAAGCACAGGGCCTTTTCAGTGCCAATCCCTCCCTCCAAGAAGAGAAGACATGAACCATCTGCGACCGCGAGGTTGAGTTATCAGAAGATGGTTGCTACCAAGGACCCTACGCATGCCATGGGAGACGAAGAAGAGGAGGAGGTAGGACTCCTTGCATTGGTGATTAGCCAACCTGATCCCATTCTTGATGCCGAGGTGGTATCCCTACATCCTCTTAGCTTTATTGCCATGTCCCCTTTTAATGACCCTCTTCGTCCTGGTTTATCTTAATTTATGCAGAGACCGGGAGCTGGGGCGAAGATACTTCCTCCACGGGTTGCTACAATAGGGGTTTCTTACCGGGAGGAGGAGATGTCATCTTCCTGCGAACTGTAGGTTGGCGAGCCTGTTATTGAGACGGTGGGAAGGTTCGACGAGGAAGGGGACGCTTCCTTGGTCAACCCCTCGGTTGGAGATGTGGGCGCCATAGGGATGACCTTGTCTGCTCCGATGGAACTGCCAACTCCGATACCTCATCCAGGTATATTGATTTGTCGTTTCTTAAGAGATAGGATTTTTCAGCTTCAATTCTTCATCGTTTGAGAGAAGTTACTTACTGATTGCTTTGATTTGACAGGCCCTTTCTCGTCGATAAACATATTTTACGTGGCGGCGGAAGAGAATATGGAGGAGGAGGCTGAACCATGGCTCATCAGGGTAAGGCCTGGGTCAGTCCCATCTTCATCTGTGGTTGGAGAACTACTTGAGGGACCTTCGACAGACATGGGGCCTGCTTCTGATGCTGATCTCCCCGGAGTGTTGGTTGTCGAAAAAGGCGTGAGGAAAGGAGGTTGAGGGGAGGCTGAGCCTTACTCTCACTCTCCTGCGGGTGGAGAACACTCGACGCTGCCTCTTGTTGAGGCTAGTATAGGGGAATCCTCTATCGCCGGGAGTCTACCTCATACGGCGACCGCTTCATCACCTCCTCGGGATGACGTTGGGTGACATAAAGTTGCAGTCTCCTCAGTTGCTGGGGTAGTGGTGAAGGCCAAGCTTGCCAGTTTGCATGGAGTCCAGACACTATTTTTGATGGGGCAGATTTTGGCCGCCGCAAAAGAAACTTGTCTTTCGACAACTGTGGTTCCACCAACCGACTTGTTAAGTGCTGTCCCCTCGGCTTCACAGGATACCCAGATTATCAAATTGCCTGTAATCCCTTCGGCTTAGGTTCCCTTGATGCCGTCTATGAAAGTTGCGGTAATAGCCACTTCCAAGGTTATCCATCAGGGCTTCTACATATTGTTAAGGCAAGGAGTCCAAAATGTTATGGGACGAGGGAAGCCTTTCGTTTGGTCTCAGCACGGAGCCCTAGGCCAGATACAGATTTTTAAGACCCTTCTTGGCTTTGAGCAGATGACTGACCTGTTGCTTCAGAAGTTAATTGAAGTCGAACAACGCTTGAACGAGTTCCAGTAGGTGCAACAGGTCGACGTTACGGCGATCGTGGCCACAGAGTATGAACGTCTCCTGGACTCCGTGGTACTAGTGAAGGCTGCTAATGGGAAGACCAAGGCGGGTCTTGAGCAAGAACTCAAGAAGCTAGAACTCCAACATACCGAGTTGGACGCAGACGATGTGGCTTGCTTCGCTCGAGAAGATGGATTTTCTCATACTATTATTGAGATCCAGGAGAAGATTCCATAACTCCAAGCCAACCTGAAGATCCTGGAGGGTCACGTTCATGAGGCCTGCCAAGAACAAAAGATTATCCGTGCATAATCTCTTACCGTGGCCCAGTCTTCGGCTGCCCTTGAAGAGACTCTGAAGGGAGTGGAGGAGATGCACCAAGCTCACGCTTACCTTGATAATCCTGCTGTTGTAGCTCAAGAGGCCAAGTGCCGATCAAAGCTAAGATTGATGCCAGGGTTGCCCTTATTCGAGGACGACTAGAAGGGTTGTGCACTGATCAGTAGCCTCAGTGATTATTTCTTCTTCCCCCCCTTTTTTTAATTGAGGCGTTAATAAGTCCTCAAATGTAGTTTGCTTTTGGTTCCCTGTTTGGAAGAAATAAAAGTTTTTTTTCTCTTTTGTTGGAATTATTCGTGTGAACTTTGGGTATTGTACTAGAGGTAATATGGACGTACCATAACACCGTAGTCTTTTATGGACATCCTACTAGAGAAATCTTTGGTAGAGCTATTACTTCTTGCGCACTTGAGTGCAAGTAATAGATTCGAAATAGGCTGCCAGAGGTGATATGGACGTGGTAAGTTTGGTGGACTTCACACCTCTGGTGCATTTAGAGTTAAGTACGGGTGCTAAGTTTAGACTACGATCGATATCAGAGGTAATATGGACGTGTAAATCGATAGTCAAGTTCGAAGATTTTGCTCAGAGGTAAGGAGGACGTGGCAAACCCTACTGGGGAGGATGCGAGGATGATAGCTCAGAGGTAACGAGGACGTGAGCTAATCGATAGTCATATCAAGAGATTAGGTACGATCCTGATATTTTTGTGGAAGAAAAAGGAAATGAGCCAGAGGTAATATGGACGTGGCTATTTTTTTTAGATGGAAAACATGGGCAAATCATAATTCAGAGGTAATTTGGACGTGAACTATTTGGTTCCATCGAGGACATCCCACTGGGGGATCTTTGGTGGATTTATTACTTTTTTCGCACGTGAGTGCAAGTAATAAGTTCGAAATGGAACCTTATCAAAGGTGATATGGACGTGCTAGATTTTGTGGACCCATTACTTCTTGCGCACATGAGTTCAAGTAATAGGTTTGAGACAAGCCCTGCCAGAGGTAATATGGACATGTCAGATTTTTTGGCCTTAACACCGCTAGCGTACTTAGAGTTAAGTACGGGTGATAAGTTGAGATAATAACCGATATCAGAGGTAAATATGGACACGATAATCGATAGTCAAACTAGAAAAGTTTGCTCAGAGATAATATGTACATGACAAACTCGGCCGGGGAGAAATATTGGGATAATAGTTCCGAGATAATATGAAAGTGAACCAATGTCCGGGAAACTCACTGAGGAGTGGTTTGCGGAGTGTGGTATACCCGAGAATATAGATAGACCTAAGGCTTACTCCGCTGGGGAGATCGTTAGGCCATTAGCTCAGAGGTAATATGGACATGGTTAGCATCTAATGAGACTGAATTTTGAGTGGTCCCTGCGGGAGTATGCATTTGGACCTGGGAACTTCCTTACTAAGGAGCTTTTGAGGATCCATTATCCGTTGCGTATCCAGGACCCCTGAATACCGATAATGTTTGGTTGAGGAAGGATAATATTGTGCCCATGCACTCGCTGGGGATGAACAACAAAAAGTAGGAACCTTGTACATCTTTGTTGTCCCGCTGGGGATAGAGAGAAGTAAACGCCTTGCCTTAGACAGTTCTTTTCAGAAACTTGCCATTGATGGGCATCATGAGCAAGTCGCTATTAGATTTTGCCAGTAGGTAGATGCCTATCCTTAGACAGTCCTATAGCTTCGGTCTGGGCTGATGGGTACCGCAAACCCCGTCGGGAGCATCACGGAGAGCCTGCTTCGCTTATGCATTCGACATGCATTATAGCAGAAGACCGTCCTAGGACTGAAGATACATCATTTTGGTAGCCGTATCGTAATAGAACTGGAGGAAATGTCTTATGATGGAAGTGCCTTTCTTTGGATTCTCAGGAAAATACCATAAACTACATAGTCGAAGAATGAGAGTCTTCAGTCTTGGGAGTCGGTGCTTGTCTCTAGTGAGTAACTCAGGTGCTTGTATCTAGTGAGTAACTCAGGCACAGACAAAGGTTGTTCTTCGGGCAGACCAACTCTTGAATGACCACGACGATCAGTTCATGAGTATTGACTGGAATAACTAGAGAGGCTGCGAGGCCAGCTAGGGCGTCAGGCTCGATATTTTACAGTCGAGGAACTTGCTCTATGAAGAACCCCTCGAAGGTGGAGATTATTCTGAGTGCGACTTGGTGGTAGAAAATCAAGTTTTTATTCCGGACTTCGTACTTGCCTCGGACTTGATTGACTATCAATTTGGAGTCGCCGTAGGCCTCTAAGTAGTCAACTCCCACTTGTTTAGCGAGTTGGAGCCCAATGACGAGGGCGTTATACTCTTCCACATTGTTGGAGCATGGCTCTGTGATGGAGTAAGCGCGGTTGATGACCAGATAGTATGAGAAAATTAGTACTATCCTGACGCCAGCAACAATATCGCCTTTGGGCTCTATTCTTGAAGCACCGTTGAAGACTATTCACCAAACGACTTCTACGCTTGTGGTCATGTTTGAGTCTGCTACTTCGTCTGGGATCTCGTATAGCTTCGAGGTTTTAGATACAGGATGGGCTGCAAGGAAATCTGCCAATGCTTGGCCTTTGATCGCCTTTTGTGGGACAAATACCATGTCGAATGGTGACAACAGTATTTCTCATGTGGCTAAGCGAGAGTTTAGCGCTCCAGGTTTAGTCATAAGAACCCTGAGAGGATTAACTCGTGAGATTACGTGGATGGTCTGTTCTGCTATGTAATATCGGATCTTCTGATTGGCAAAGACTAGAGCAAGGCACTCCTTCCCGATGAGGTTTTACTTATGCTCTGCGCCGACCATCATTCTACTGAGATAATAGTGTAGGACCAAAATTGGCACTAGAAGGCTAGGAGTTTATCTTGGGAATAGGAAATATTTATAGCTCAGGCTAACACTCAAGAATAGATGAGAATAATGAAGAATGGATGAGTGATATAGAATGGAGAAATTATTCTCTATTTATAGGATTTTTATGAACAAAGTTTGGGCAGAGTTCGGGTAGAACTCGGTCCGAGTTCGATCACTTAACGTTCATAAATTCGAACGTTAGAGTCTGGTCATCTGGAAGAGGAGGCTGACTTGATTTTCTGGTTTGACCCTGACCGAGTTTGGCCCGAGTTCGGTCCAAGTTCTGTCCAAACTCTGTTGGTCTATTTCCATAATGTTGGTCCAGGTTTGGTTTGGTTCGGTTCAGGCTATTTTGAGTGGACTAGGTTCTGGTTTAATATAGGTTTGAACTTCCTAGGGCCAACTGCGAACCCGATGTACATTTGGTCCTATAAACAAAATGTAAAATACATAATAAAAAGTGAAAGACCAAGAGCACTGATGACGTCAATCTTCTGCTGACTTGAAGAAGACTTTTCCCTTGACGACAATTTTCCAAAGATAGTCATATATGGGAATCTGAATACCTTTCAGGGGCTTCGCCCCCGAAACCCTACGAGGGGCGCTATCCCTCGACCCCCGTCCGCTGACCGGGCAGCGGAATCCCCGATTGCGAGGATCCAGATAAGTCGTAGGCGGTTGGACAAAATCATCTGGTATAACACCGTCTTTGGCTCATCATCTTTTCTTTATTTCGTATATCCATTACTTTTCTGCACATATATATTAGACGAACAAGGAATATATAGAAGCAAATATGATAACATTTAATGCATATATGGATATTGTTGAGTTTAAGTAGAAGTTACTATAGTGATTGATCGATTGTCATAATGTTAAACTTAATCGATTAGCCATATTCAAAAACTCAACTTAAATATTAGGCTAACAAATAGATGGCCTGTTCGTGACCTGCATCGCTCGTCTGGGCTAGCAGAGCTCCGAGGGAGTGATCCATTTCCCATACATATAATAAGAAGGGTCTTCCCACAACAGGGTCACCAACACAGGGGGGTTCATGAGATACTCCTTGATGTCATCGAAGGCGCGTTAGCATTCTTTGTTCCAGACAAAGGAGACTCCCTTCATAAGGTGAGTGAACGGTTGACAACATCCAGAGAGGTTTCATTTGAACCTCCTGATGTATGCCAGTCTTCCTTGAAGGCCACGAAGTTCTTTGAGGTTCTTCGGTGGACGTATTTCAAGGATTGTATTAGTTTTGTCAGGGTCTACGTGGATACCTTTCAAAGTTATGACAAAACCCAGGAACTTGTCGCACATTTTTGTATATCTCGCAGGGGAACACTGCATGTTGCCCATAAGGATTTGTTACGAAGAGAAGTAATATCATTTGCACATGAAGTATGATACTTCCTTGCGCTGAAGACTTGCTCGGATGCGTACAATGGAACGCTGCCTATCATGCGCCATTGTTGATGAGTCATGGAAGACTTTGCTTTTGTGCACATGAAGAATTGTTGAGCTGCGCTGAGCATCCGAAGTCTACAATTTGTGTTTTTTGAGGAAAGGATTATGTAGTCCGGCCTGCGTTGCTTTTTCTTTGACCTGGTCATTGAAGGCGCTTTGATGTTGGGCACCTCGAAATCCCGCTGGTATACAAGGCCCGACCTGGTTGCCCCTGCCCAGGCCTCCTCAGTGGCGGAAGAAACCATGTGGCAGGACTTGGCTTTTCATTTTTTAGGCCTGACGGCGGAAGGCGCTGCTTGCTGCGTCAAGTCTGGGACAAGATTCGAGTTGACCCACTTGATTTTTCCCTTAGGTGTAGTAAGAGGTGTCAGTCCGGATGCTTGGTCGCAAGCTGGTGGAAGGTTAACAACTTCCATAGTTGCCTTAGGGATCGGGATCATCTCGTCTTGGGTTTTCGTCGGTGGAAAGTTGCCAAACTGGAGGGATACCATGTTGGTGGAGATCGTCACGTCGTCGAAGTCCAGAAAAAGGGCCATGGTATTGATCAGGTGTTGGATGTACCACTTTAAGGTATAGCACTCCTGCATTGGGTGGTAGACGTATCGGTGGAAGTGATAATACTTTGGGTTATCTATTTCAGTCGATTCAGGCCGACGTCTAACATTGGGGAGCAAAAAAATTTCTTCCTGCATCAGCATGTCGAAGATCGGTTTGACATCACCATCTTCGAAAGAGCAAGTCTCCTTTGGTTTTGGAGCCTCTGCATGCTTTTTCTCAAGCTTCTTGGTCAAGGTGGCTACCATAGCTTGTTTCTCCTTTCCATCGCGGCTGCTATTGCCATTGTTACTGTTATTGTTGTTGTTGGGGTTGGGACGTTTCCCCTGTTGGCCCATCCCATCTTAGTCAACTTGATTTTGATATTTAACTAAACCATGCATTAATATGTCGCGATCTGAAGCCTCAACACTGCTATTACCTGTTGTCTATATTACGACTATTCAGGTGTAATCTTTTTATTTATTTGAGTCTAGGACTAATGTAAGCTGAGTCGCACTAGCATCCTAAATACCTATAACCAGATACCTAGTCCACTCAAATGAACCAAAGAACCTATCCACCAAATCATGTAACATTTATTTACAAAGTCTACCATACTAAGAGACCGAACTCGGGCCAAACTCGTGTCGAACTTGGACCAAACTTGGTTATCCTTTTGGTATGAAATCAACCAGTTCAATAAGCTCCTGATTTCTTGGCCCAATGGTTGGAAATTTGAATTAAACTCCATCCGAATTCTGGTCGAATTTTGTTTGCGTACACCCTATAAATAGGATTTGAATTCTTCGTTCTTACTTACTCAACCATTCTTTAGTCTTCGATCCTATTATGAGGAAACCTCTAAAGACTTAACTTTCCCATCTCAAAGAGGAACTCCCTAGACTTTTTAGTGCCAAGTCCGATCTCGGTCTAGAAGTCTTCAGAGTTGTAAAGATCTTTGTTCCATCAGTTACTCTCTCTAAGATGTGAAGTTGTGAGACTTCGGATCAAACCTTGTGGTCTAAAAAAGTGGCAAGCCTTCGGATCAAAGCTTGTGATTCACTATTGGTGATTATAGTGAATACAACTCTGAGCTTAAGTTCTCGGGACTGGACTAGTACTCTCAGAGGGAAACCAATATACATCTTGGTGTTTGTGTTTGCTTTCTCTCTCTACTTTACTGCTTTACTTTACTGTCTCTATATACACTATTAGTTAGCAACTGCATTCATTCTGATAATCTTAAATTGGGTAGATTATTCTGCTGCACTCTATTCATCCCTCCTCTAGAGTTGCCTCACGGTCCTTCAATTGGTATCAGAGCTAGTTCTCTTGATATTTGGCTTAACATCATAAGAGAATTATGACAACTGTTAGATCTATCCACACCAATAATGGTGAAGGCCAGTCCACAAATAGGCCACCCTTATTAGATGGTACTAACTACACATACTGGAAGACACGTTTGAGCTTCTACCTAAAGTTACTTGATCTTGACCTTTGGGCTGTAGTAGTAGAAGGATACAAGAAGCCACCTAGAATAGTCATAGATGGTAACCTTGTAGAGAACCCTCATGGTAAGTAGACAGCCACCAAAAAGAAACAAGTTAGTCTTAATGCTAAATCTATTAATGCTCTATTTTGTGTTGTAGACAGAATTGAATTTAACAGGTCTCCACTTGCGGAACTTCGTACGAAGTATGGAAACTTCTTGAGGTCACTCATGAAAGAACCTCCCAAGTGAAGGAATCAAAAATAAGTCATCTAACACAAGAGAATGAAGCATTCAAGGTGAAGCAAAATGAGATGATCACTCAAATGTTCACGAGATTCCTCGACATCTTCAACCCTCTATTATCACTTGGCAAGGAGTACATAAATTACGAAAAGATTCGCAAGGTACTCAGGGGACTCACCAAGAATTGGAATCCCAAGGCCACTGTAATCATAGAAGGGAATGATCTTACCACGATGACCCTCAAGACGCTCATGGGCAAGCTGATGACTCACGAGCTGAATCTCAAGAAAATTGATAAACCCACTCCCAAGGAGAAGACGATTGCTCTTAAGGCACATCATAAAAATGTCACCAACTATAACTCCGACGACAATGAGTCTCAAGATGAGGAAGTTGCCCTGACCACCAAAAACTTCAAAAAAATTCTAAAGCTTGAGAAATAAAAGAAGAAGGAGCCAGCTGACAACAGTGATGAAGAGCCTATATGCTATAACTGTAAGAAGACAGGGCATATAAAGAAAGATTTTCCAACCCTAAGAAAAGAAAATTGCCACAATTACTCATCCAGAAGAACATCATCACAGAAATATACAAACACTAGTATTTGGCACGAATGTGAAGCTAGTAAATCCAAAGAAGAGAATCCTCGAGAAGCAGCAAACCTATGCTTCGTGGCGTTAGTTGATCAGGTAATGGATAACAACTCTTATGATGATTTTACTTTTTATGAACTAGGTAATGCTTTTAGTGATCTGCTTGATGATTTTAGAAAACTTAGAAATAAGTACAAGCATGCTAAGAATGATGTTCAAGAATGTCAAACTGAAATAGAGAGACTAACATCTCTACTAAGTGAAGTAAAGGATACCTCAAACGATTCAGACGAGAATTCTAGACTTAAACTTAACCTCTACGAGGCAATTGCCAGTCTTGACAAGAGATCTCAGGAGAACGCTAAACTTAAGGAAGAACTCAAATATGAAAAGAAGAAGTATTCTATTGCTGCACATATAATAGATGCTCTCACTGCTAAATATGGTGAAGTATATGCTACCTCTAAAAAGTTAGAGATTAGATTGGATAAACAGGTCGAACAATCCTCCACCCAACCTAACACGAGACACGTAGCAAGACAAAAGAATACTCACATCTATGATCCTACCTACATGCATAACAGTTCTTGCAATCATATGTTCAGAACACATCATGCACATAAAACCAAACATAATCATGTATTCTATTATAGAAGACCACAAAGAAATGTCCCACACAATCATGCATTATATCCACATAGACCACAAAGAACTGCTTCACACAATCATATTTATCATGCTACACCAAGCACCAATGACACAGCTATATGTCACTACTGTGGTAAAAAATGACATATATCTAGATTCTGTAGAACAAGGAAGTTAGTAGATATGAATGTTTATGCATGGGTACCAAAAACTAACACAGTTGGACCCTCAAAGAAATGGGTACCAAGGGTTACATCTATAACTCGTTTTATAGGTGGACCAACCCTCTCATGCTAGAAGTAAGTAGATTCTCGACAGTGGTTGCTCACGACATTTGACTGGTGATGCTAATCTATTTGCAATACTATCGATAAAAAACGAAGATTATGTCTCCTTCAGCAATAACCTCAGAGGATACATTATTGGTAATGGTAATATAGGTGTTCCTCCATATTCCGTCATAAAAGAAGTTTGTCTAGTAACGGAAGTAAAACATAACCTACTCAACATAAGTCATCTAGATGACCATGGTTATGGTATTAACTTCGTGAAAACCAAATGTTCTATTTATGAAAGATCCATTGATAAGGTTATCTTTGAAGGGATCAGGGAAGACAATATATATTTTCTATCTTGCAAAAGACACTGACAATGCTTGCAAATGTCTATACGCCAACAAAGATGATAGCCGGCTATGGCATATGCGTCTAGGACATGCAAACTTGGACACTATTGCAAGACTATCTACAATGAAACTCGTAAGAGGCTTACCAAAGATTACTTTCAAGAAAGATATGGTATGTGCTGACTGTGAAAAGAATAAATCTACTAAATCTTTCTTTAAATCAATCAACTCTGTAAGTGCCTCTAGACCTCTATAACTCTTACATATGGACTTGTTTGGACCCAATAGAGTCGCCAGTCTTGGCGGTAAGCTTTTTGCTTATGTTATTGTTGATAATTTTTCTAGATACACATGGGTTTATTTTCTTGCAAATAAAAAAGAAGCATTTTTTGAATTTACCACTTTTTGCAAAAATGTTCAAATCGAAAAATGTTTCATGAATACTCGTATCCGAAGTGATCATGGAGGCGAATTCGAAAATAGTAATTTCAAAAGATTTTGCAATAAAAATAGTTTTTCTCATGAATTTTCTTGTCTTAGAACTCCATAACAAAATAGTGTTGTAGAGCGGAAGAATAGAACTCTTGGCGATATGGCTAGAGTTATTTTAAATCAGTATAACCTTCCGAAATACTTTTGGGCTGAAGCTGTACGTACTTTATGCCATGTTTTAAATATGGTGCTTATTCGACTTATATCGAAGAAAATCCCCTATGAACTTTGGTTTGGTAGAATCCTCATAATTAGTTACTTTAAAGTTTTTGGCTACAAATATTTTATTCTTAAAATCAAAGATAATCTAGGAAAATTTGACTCCAAGGCCAATGAAGATATTTTTCTAGGTTATGCCGCCAAAAGTAAAGGATTCGGAGTATTCAACAAAACCTCATTGACTGTTGAAGAATCAATCAATGTTATATTTGATGAACACAACACTCAAGCACTAAACGACAGCGATGATGAAGGTAGTCAACCCGCTTCCAACAAGACATCAGAAGATACAAACAATACAAGTCATCCGAAAAGTCTGCCAAGGAGACTAAAGTTTTCCACAGATCATCCTGAGGACTTGGTAATAGGTGATGTATCGAAAGGTGTAAGTACACGTTCCTCAAATAGAGATATTATTGCAAATATTGCTTTTATTTCTCAAAATGAACCTAAAAAACTAATGAAGCTTTTGCAGATGAATTTTGGATTTCTGCTATGCAAGAGGAACTCAACCAATTTGAACACAATCAAGTTTGGAAACTTGTTCCTAAACCTAATGATTATCCGATCATTGGTACTAAATGGGTTTTCCGAAATAAATTAAATGAGGATGGTTTAGTTACACGTAACAAAGCACGTCTCATAGCTCAATGATACAACAAAGAGGAATGTATTGACTACGATGAGACTTATGCTCCTGTTGCTAGAATTGAATCTATCCGAATGCTTTGCACTTTTGCTAGTTTTCATAAGTTCAAACTTTTTCAAATGGATGTTAAAAGTGCTTTTCTAAATGGAGTTATCAAAGAAGATATTTTTGTCAGCAACCCCCTGGTTTTGAAAATTTTAAACACCCTGACCACGTATTCAAGTTACGAAAGGCTCTATACGGACTCAAATAAGCCCCTCATGCTTGGTATCAACGTCTTAGCCTCTTTCTACTTGGAAACGGTTTTTCAAAAGGAAAAATTGATACTACCCTTTTTTATAAAATCTTCTGCTGATTCTTTGTCATTAGTGCAAATATATGTTGATGATATCATATTTAGATCTACTAATGCGATGTTATGTAATGAGTTTTCTAAGTGTATGCAGAGTGAATTTGAGATGAGCATGATGGGAAAACTGAATTTCTTTCTAGGATTGCAAATCAAACAAGATTCACTAGGAACTTTTATCCATCAGGCTAAGTATACGAAGGATTTGCTCAAAAAGTTTGATATGGACAATGTAAAGCATATCAGAACTCCAATGGCAACATCTACTAAGCTTGACCTTGATGATAGCAGTAAACCAACAAACATACATAAGTATCGAGGTATGATTGGTAGTTTGTTATATCTAACTGCTAGTCGTCCAGACATTATGTTTGCTGTATGCCTTTATGCTAGATATCAGGCTAATGCTAAGGAATCATATTTGTGCACAGTTAAGCGTCTCTTTAGATACCTTAGAGGGACTTTATCGACAGGCTTATGGTATCCCAAAACCATGTCCTTTGACCTTGCTGGTTACTTGAATACTGATTTTGCTGGATACAAAGTTGATCGAAAAAGCACCAGTGGCACGTGTCATTTCCAAGGAAAGTCTCTAGTCTCTGGTTTAGCAAGAAACAAAATTCTGTTGCATTATCAATTACTGAGGCAGAGTATATCACCGCAGGACATTGTTGTACTCAAATTTTGTGGGTGAAGCAAACCCTAGAAGACTTTAATCTGCACTATAAGAACATTCATATTTTCTGTGATAACACTAGCACCATTAATCTCCCCAAAAATATAGTATGCCACTCACGCACTAAGCACATAGAAGTCCGTCATTATTTTCTAAGGGATTATCAATTACACGACGATATTTGTTTAGAGTATGTGGATACGGAACATCAATTAGCAAACATCTTTACTAAACCTTTAGCTGAAGATCGATTCAACTTTATCCGTCGAGAATTAGGTCTTTTAGATTCTGATAAAATATAAGAATCATAAGATGCTTCAAATTTTATTTCGTCACACTTTTCAAAAAGTTTTAAATTTTTTGGATACAAGCCGAAAGGGCCCTTCTGTCAAAAATGTGTAAATAACCTTAGGCGACACGGTATTTAAGTGTCTTCGGACCACCACCAGCTGGGATCCGACCCGTACAGCTACTCCGAGATGATTTAAACTCTTGAAAACGTACGATTTAAGTTCAACACCTATTATTCTGTATTTATATCAAGTCAAAAAGGTATAATATCGATTAAAGTTAGATTAAGATTCTGAAAATAATTGTCTACAGAATTCGGACCGAACTCGGGCTGAGCTCGGACCGAACTCGGTTAGTTTAATTCCAGAATATGCTATGTCATTTAATTCTCTTCCTAATTTAAGTTTTTGCTACTCTATATATAGATTATTTCGTTGCTCATTCATTCAGACCAACGAAAATCATCCCTCCTCCATAAATAAACTTAGTTTTTTCTTCTACATCCTCTCCCAATGGCCCCTAAAGAAAAATAGATTCCTTTTCCGACTCTCTTTTCTATCCCATTATGCCAAACATAGGAGAATTTGACGGTTTCACCTTTTGAAGTCTCAAAATTTTAAATGATTGGTTTAATGACTTCTCTAAGAGACACATCTGTTTTGGCTATCCTATTAATTTTTCTTCCCAACATAAAGACTATCTACCTATTCTTCAAAAACTTCAACTTGAAGAATTTTTTACGACCCATACCAATATTTACACCAATGTTATTCAAATATTCTATTGTAACTTAACATATGAACATGATACTATTTCATCTAGAGTTTGTGGCATTCCAATTGAATTCGATATGAATGACTTGGGTGAAATCTTACGCATTTTTGCTGATGGACAAATCTTAGTCAACATCACGCAAGTTCAATTTGACCATGGCTTAACTCTAGATTCTTTCAAAAATATCCTTTGTCACCCTCTTGAATGTCCATGTAGAAAATTTTATGCTAGATATTTGAATGGTCACTTCTTTAAAATGCGTCGTATTATCTTTAACTTTTCTACCTAAGAAGACTTACTTTGATGAGATCTCTTATCTAGAAATGTCAGCTTTATATTACTTGCATTTTGGCATTAACTTCAATGTTCCCCAGATCATTTTATCTCAAATGGTTCAATGTCGGAAGAAAGGGCGTCCACTACTATACGCCATGTACTTGCTAACTATTTTGAGCTATTTTGAGATTTCTTTGGATACTCGTCCAAATCTTGAGGAACCTTTATACCTCAATAGAATTCGGAGAATTGAGCCAACTATGCATCTACCTTATAACTCATCATCAAACTCTAACACTCATCCTGTTGATTCCGTCCTCCTGTTGATGAAAAACTACAAACCTTAGAGTCTATTTTCAATCTGTTGCGTGATCGCTTCCACAAAGAAGATATACGCAATCGTTCTACTGATCATCGCCAAACTCTTCAGACTCAGGCTTCTGGCAACACTTTGATAGACATCCAGTACACCCTTTCGAAGCACCCAGTCGGACCTTTTCTGATTCTCCAAAATCCGAATCAACAAGGATTTTATATTGATCACCCCTATGTTCAGTGATATTTGGATCCAGCTGATGCCTTATTTGATCCAAATAGAATAGTTAAACTTGATGATGAAGATGAAGAACATGACAACTAATTACTCAATGGATTTAAATGTTTAAAAAATTTACTTTTAGATGCTCTACTATGATGTTTCCACTACACATCTGCTTTTGTATGTTTTTTTTTCAAATAAATTAAAGTTTAATGCAAAATTTTCTTTTGTCATTATATATTATCTTGTATACAGTTTACTCTCTTATTTTTCTTATCATCTCACCGATTTCGGAAGAGCATGCCATTTCGATCAAATGATAACGGGGAAGAAACACATACATGATACTAGCATGTAAGATGATACTTGACAGATGTTGTCTTCAGCATATCAACTGCTCTATAGTTACGGGGAAGCCTTGCATATCAAAGACTTGCAGTATCATTCATAGTTTATCAATTATCAAAATGAGAAAGATTGTTGGCCCATCAGGTCTCAGTTAACTTGATTTTGATAGTTAACTAAACCATGCATTAAAATATCGCGATCTGAAGCCTCAATACTGCTATTACATGTCGTCTGTATTACGTCTATTCAAATATAATCTTTTTACATATTTGAGTCTAGGACTAATCTAAACTGAGTCGCACTGGCAAATCCTAAATACCTATACCCAGATACCTAGTCCACTCAAATAAACCAAAGAACCTATCCACCAAATTAGGCCACATTCATTTACAAAGTCTACCATACTAAGAGACCGAACTCGGGCCAAACTTGTGTCGAACTCAGACCGAACTCGATTACCCTTTTGGTATAAAATCAACCAGTTCAATAAGCTCATAATTTCTTGGCCCAACGGTTGGAAATTTAAATTAAACCCCATCTGAATTCTGGCCGAATTCTATTTGCCTACAGCCTATAAATATGATTAGAATTTTTTATTCTTACTCACTCAATAATTCTTTAGTCTTCTATCCTATTGTGAGCAAACCTCTAAAGCCTTAACTTTTCCATCTCAAAGGGTAACTCCCTAGCCTTCCTAGTGCCAAGTGCGATCTCGATTTAGAAGTCTTCAGAGTTGTAAAGAGCTTTATTCCATCAGTTACTCTCTCTCTCTCTCTAAGTTGTGAAGTTGCGAGACTTCGGATCAAACCTCGTAGTATAAAGAAGTGGCAAGCCTTCGGATCAAAGCTTGTGATTCACTATTGGTGATTATAGTGGATAAAACTCCGAGCTTGAGTTCTCGGGACTGGACTAGTCCTCTCAGAGGAAAACCATTATACATCTTGGTATTTGTGTTTGTTTTATCTCTCTACTTTACTGCTTTACTTTACTGTCTCTATATACACTGTTAGTTAGTAACTACCTTCATTCTGATAATCTTAAATTGGGTAGATTATTCTGTTGCACTCTATTCACCCTCTTCTAGAGTTTTCTTACGGTCCTTCATCCCCTTGTCCTCAGTGGTAAGGATATGGATTCTCAAGTTTTTGGCGTTCTTCAGCTTCTTTTCAGCGTTGACAGTGCTTACGATGAATGTCGTCCAGTCTTTAAACTAGACGTTGTCCATCTAGAGGCTGACTGCCAGAAGTAGGTTCCTCTGGCATATTTCTATTAGTGTCGTTCGGGATTGCCAGGGGGCAATCTTAGTGCTATATGTTAGAATCGTTTAATATAGTTACATGCGAGCTCTTTTTCTCTCTAGGCGATATCCATCAGGAAAGATATCGTCATTTCATGTCCTGCTTCGTAGAATCTTTTGAAGAAAAGACTCTTGAGATCGTCGAATGATGATATAAAATTGTTCGGCAGGCTACAGAACCAGTCGAAGGCTACTCCCTCCAATGCCCCGACAAAGAGTCTAGTAAGGATGGCATCATTGCAGGGTAGGTTTCCTGTTGCTGTATCAAAGTAGCTCATGTGCCGACTATAGAAGGACTTCCTGTCAAACGTGTCTACGTTGAAGGGCTTATACCTAGGCGGGTACGATATGTCCCTCTATTCCAGCGGGTACGGTTGGTGTACTCCGAGATCGCAGAGTGAATTTCGATTACCCATGGAATCCAGTCGAGCTCAGAGTTCTCAGACCTCTTTCATTGCTTCCTTAGCCTCGTCTGATGTTGAAGGGGCTGAGGAACTAGGTTAGGGAGGATTGCCGCCGGAAGGTGGAGCAGTTGTGTTTGAATCCGCGTTGGTCCCAGAATCCAAGTTAGTGGCGCAGAGGTCCTTGTCGGCTGAGAGGCCAAGTTTGCCCTGATTTCCAGCATTGTTTGGGTCAAGGCTTGCATCGATGCATTCATGGTCTGCATCATATTCTTGAAAGCCTCAAGGCATTGTCGGTCATTGGGGGAGTCATAGTCATCTCCTGCAATATATATTGTCCTCACGTGGGTAGAGATGTACGGGGTGGTGGATGCCGCACTCTCCGTCTCGAACCCTTGCAGTAAGCCATCTTCATGGAAGAAAGGCGACATTGTGTCCTCCTTAGATTCGTAGGAGGCTATGTCATCTTTGCGAGAGTAGCTAACCCTAAGGATTTCAGAATCTGTTCCTTGAGAGTCATAATCTTTCCAGAATGCTGGATTGTTGTGTAGGTCAAGGGGTTTACTACACCTAGCCTGGGAAACTCCTAGGGGTTCTGAGGAAGAACTACCCCCAGCGGCTGATAGCTTCTTCCTCGAGCGAGTGCCCTGGAAAATGCCTTCCATGGGTCATACTGCCGGTCTTCCTAGTAGTCTTCTTCTCAACGCGCTGGTTGAGAGTGACGGACTGGAGGTATTGGACTTCTTTCCTCCTTTGATGTAGGGGACCTTCCGAGCCGAGTAACATGCGGCAAAGGAAAGCTCCTCCTCCTCTGGATCTTGTACCTGACCTCCGGGTTGTTGCCGGGCAAGTGTCTTCTGGTGCAGTCGTTGGAAGGCCGATTGCCTGCTTGTGGGTGCTGCCACTCCGTTGTAGTAGCAGTTGATGATAATCTTGGCACAATGATGCCCTGAAGAGGACATTTCACCGGCCGTAGTTGCTTCCCTCGTTTTGCGCTTGTGATTGATCACGTTGTGCAAGTCAATAGGGTTGTTCCACCTTTGCACCCTTTTGTAGGCCCGGGTAGACCTAGCGCATGGGTGTGTAGGTGTTGAGTTGGCTCCCAGATCCGAGGTTCGTACAAGAACTTGCCTCAGATCGTTGGCGGGTGTCTTTTGAGACTGACCCTGTCCATTTGTTGCTGGGGGCTGGACGCATGGGGAAGTCTTATATAATTTTCCATCAGGGGCCCGCGTAACGATTAGAGGTGCCCTCTGACAGTTGGCTGACTGGACAGTTGTTTGATCTTGGCGAGCTCGCACTGTCCTGGACCTCTTTGACTTAGCCCCCGCGGGCGCATAGTACGCAGAGTCCAAGTTTGGGTCTTCATCGTTCTTATTGGGCCACATAGAATCTGGGCCACATGAGATACGATCGAAGATAGAAATTTCATCTGCTAGTCTTATGCGGCTTCCTTCTTGGCTGCATGGAACCTGCTTCAGCACCAGAACGTCTGGTATCGTAGTATTTTTCTTTTCGAGAGTCTGGGCGCTGAGTAGTTTCCACATCAGGTAGGGAGGCCGCATGGACATAGACATCTTGGGTGTGCGCCTGGCTATCAGCAACAAGGTGAGCGGTTGGAAGCGCCCCCTACGCAGTTGGGCGAGGCGCAGTGGCCTTCGCTACCCACACTGCCTGTGGGTCTTCTTGGGTTTGGCTAGCCTTCGGGAAGGACTTACACTTTCTTCTGAGAGCATGTCCTCAAATTCTTGCTGGTCGAAGCGAACCACCAACATCTTTTTCGTCGACCAGAGCTTGGACGCTTCAGACTGCATCGCTGACTTCTCAACTGAGGAGAATGATGTCCCCAGCAGAGCCGCCATCGTGTTTGCCATTAAATATGATAGTTTGGAAAGTAACTTAATTTAATTGGATAAACTAAAGAGAGTATAGAGGGGAGTCCCAAACAGACAACCTAAGTATAAATTTTGTGTTCTGGCGATGAAAATAGAGAGTTAGGAGTGTAGCAACTCTCTTTACTTCATGGACGATCCGATGCGGAAGCTCTTCTCTCTTGCTCGGGTGCAGGTTTGCCAATAGCCACCCGAGAGTTGTATAGGGGTAGTACTTTGTTATTTATAGTTGTTCTGTGGCCACATAGATTTCAGACAGCATGGATGTTGAGAGTTGCCACGTGTCTTCTCCTAACAGAAAAGTGTTACAATTGTGCACGAGAATATGGGCTTCAGTTGTCATGTGGACATTTGTTAAGATTTTGTTTTTGTTGAATATCTGGATGTTTTTTCGTCCTTTGTAGGCGCGACTTGATCAAATGGAAATTGGCCTACGACTTGGCTGGAGATGATCACCTTGTTACAACAACACGATTTGGTTTGTTTGGGAATCTGGGACATACGAAGCCAAGAATTGCAGGGACCGCATGGGGTTTGGAACGCATGGGACATATTGAGTCTAAGACGCAGGGGCCAGAGCCACATGAGACGCATGGAGTCTGGGATGTATGGGACCAGAGACGCATATGACGCATGGAGTCTGGGACGCATGGGGCCAAAGATGATTCGGATGCATTGAGTTTGGAACACATGGGGCCAGAGACTCATGGGACGCATGGAGTCTGGGACGCATGGGGCCAAAGATGCTTCGGATGCATTGAGTTTGGAACACATGGGGCCAGAGACTCATGGGACGCATGGAGTCCGGGACGCATGGGCTAGAGCCGCATGGTACGCATGGAGTCTGGGATGTACGGGCCTAATCCGCATGGGACACATAGAGTCTGGGACGCATGGGCAAGAGCCGCATGGGATGCATGGAGTCTGGGATCCATGGGCCAGAGCAGCATTAGAGTCTTTTGTCGTGTTGTATACGTAGTGCTGCACACTTCTTGAGACTTCTGTCTTTTAGAGAGTTCACATCTTTTGAGACATTCAAAAAATCCTTCTTTGTCAGGATTCTGTGTTAGATGTATTCTCGTTGTCAGAGCGTGATGTCAGATCCATCTGCGGCCAAAACTACCTTCGGTCATTTGGTGTGCATAGCTATCGCCAAATTAGGCTGGATAATGATCATGCGGTCCAATTCCTACTAGATTTTTTCCTGGGTCACATGGTTGCTGAACACATGGATCTAATTTTTCTATGCTTCTACACAGAGGAGCTCAGTTAGGAGGACCATGTCCATTCACCCTCATTATGTCTATTTGGTGGAGTTCAATGGGATCTAACTCCCAATAGGTAAATCCCTTTTTCATATCTATTTCTATGTTAAAAAAACTATTTTGAATCAATAGGAACCTACCCATAATTGTACCCAACCCCATAGGTGGAGATTAGGTTGTAGAGAGCCCATTTCTAATTGTTACATGTATTTTTGTGATCCATTTGGTAGAACTACAAATTTGTGTCCACCAAGTGTTTGTGTGGTATTCTTTTGTGGATATTGCTGTCTATTTGGATTTGTGGTTATTTTTGTGTGTACACAATTGGATACGTAGAGTATGTATCATGATACGCCATGATACATATAGGTAGATTTGATGATTTGGGGGTATTTGGTGTTAATTCCTCTTTAATTGCACTATATTCTTCTATTCTAGCTATATTTATGTTAGATATTATATATATTGTGGTGTTCATATGATTTGGGGGTTGATATCATGGTGGTGATGGTGTATCCTAGAGTATTTTGGTACCATGATATTGTAGCACTAGAGAGTGCATATAAGGTGTTTGGTTTTGGGTTCTAGTATGTTGTATATGTGTTTATGGGTATGATAGGGTCCATTGGTGTGTTTTGGGTTATGTATCTTGCAATTGAGGGTGTCACTGTGTTGAGGAGTGTTGGTGTTGTATGTGTGTAGTGAAAGGAAGGGGATGGTGGTGTGTGTATTTAAGTTGAGAGTGTGTAATTGGTATTTGGTGTGTATGTGCTTGAGGAGCAAGAGATCTCAAGCCCTTGCTGTGTTAAACACTTGAGTGTTTGTAGACTAGGTGTTTGTGTATTAGGTTATATATATGAGAGGGTGCTATTGAGGATAGGGAGGACTGCAAGTGTCACGACCCACACCCGCATGATCGGGGCATTAGAACGTGGGTTCGTCCAGCCTACACCGCAGCATCGATGATTCAACGCCGTCTAGGTTATCATTATCTATCTATCTATCTATCTATCTATCTATCTATCTATCTATCTATCTATCTATCTATCTATCTATCTATCTATCTATCTATCTATCTATCTATTATACTAGTACAACCAGTACTACCATATACTCAATCACAATAATCTAAAAGAAGAATGAACAGGAAAGATAATCAATAACATTCTACAAGGAAAGAACTAGGCATGATATGGGAAGAAACACTAACTAGAACTCTACAAAAATTACCTTAAGTCCACAAGGTGCAGTCCAGTCTAAGGCACCATTCTGAGATCTTGGAATGGAGAGCACAATAATCACTAAAAAATATTATCCAGTCAAGATTGAAACAAAGTACACCTTTAACAGCAGTTCCAATAAATGATAAAGACTATGTAATAATAAATAGAGAGCATATACCAGATGAATAGAGCATGGCAGAAATATACTGAAATAAGAAAATATGGGAAATACATACAAGAGGTACGAACATCATATAGGAAATAAAGAGAAACAACTATCTACGTGAGTGAGTACTAGTGATAACATGTGATCGACTTGGGTACTGCTCAAGAACCATAGGCCTAGTTAATCATACGTACGGTATATGAGTAACACTATAAAAGGAAAACAAAAACTGTGGGGTATGATCACATATCTACACTAAATACTTCCCATCCCAGACTGGTATAATGGAACCAACCATGGCACGTTATGATACAAGATTCTACAAGAAGGGCGTTAATCTTCTCTTGAATCAGTGTCTATACATGTACAAGAACAACAAACTTGCACAAAAAATATGCCAGGAACTACCAGGAATAACATCTCATGACGGGATCCAGGAAATACCAATCCGTGTAACCATGTGTCAAGAAATCAAGGATATCTACACTAGATATAAGAAACATAAAGGATATGATAAGCAAAAAACTGTCAGAGAATATACTCGCCTGAGGTCCAGAGCAAAAGATGTCAAACTGTGTCTGAACTGGTGTCGCACCCACCTAGATATGAATGGCATATCAATTTAGGTATAATAAAGTGATAATGAGCTAAAATGCATGAAACATGCTCTACTAGGCCATTTCTAGGTCACTCTAGTCTAACTAGGTCAAACTTGGTCAACTTAAATCAAACTAGCTACTTCTAGGTCCAATACTAATTAGTTAGTCTATAAATGTCACTAACTAATTAATACTAGCTTATCTTAGCTATACTAGGTTATTACCTTAAAGTATAACTAATACCTTAACTATTACTAACTATATCTAACATACACTAAATGATACTCTAATATACTAACATACCAATGACTGATACTATTTACTCATACTAACTTAACTAATATACATATCAACTAACTCACACTTTAACTAACTAACTAACTAACTAACTAACTAACTAACTAACTCTCTCTCTCTCTCTCTCTCTCTCTATATATATATATATATATATATATATATATATAATAACTCTCTAACTTACTAACTGAACTAACTGATTCCTTATACTAACTGCAATTTACTGATACCATAACTAATTAATAATTACTAACTAACACTACTTACTAAATACACCAACTGTTAACTACCACTAACTATACTGACTTAGCTTACTACTAATTTACTCATAATTGATATCAGGCTCTCTTGAGGACTAATTTTTCTAAGTGTCAAACAGATTCCTCACAACTAGTATCACTATAGCTACTGCTACTGATGTTGTTCTACATCTCTTCCCTCTAACACAATACAGGTAGATAAGTACAAGGTACAAAAGATAAATAGGTGGATAGATAGATATGCATTCTACTCCAGATAAACACGAACATTCCAAACACCTTGTTTACCTGACCAATCTCTTTAATATCAGATACCTCTTCCTTGATACACACATTGGCTGTCTTTGCTGCCAAATGTAGTTGGATTGATTCACTTGAAAAGTAAATAGGACAATGGATATTGTTTCCACTTTTTCCCATCCCATACTCGAGCTCACCTTAAGAGTGCTACTTCTAATGCGGTCTAATACCAGACTTACTTCCAAAGCTACTTACTTGTGCACCATCTCACCAACATGGACTGCACTCAGGTTGTGCACTTTTCAAATTTCTACCACACTACCCGAGCCTCAAAGGATACCTGCACATTAGAGTTTATCTCTCTCATCCTTAATTGACCTTATCTTGATTCAAAACCCCACACATTCCTTACAACAACCTCATAAGAGGCACATCTCTGCCCAGAACTTTTCTTACACGACTACATCAACACAGTTGCTGCCACTGCTGTAATCTAATTCCCAGTCCCTCAGCTATCTGATACACCCACCGACACATGATCAAGTTCACCACTGCAATAAAAATAGAACTTCTTCATACACAACATAGTGTACACTAGTATTAATCACTGCACCACCTTCAACACAATCCTAACCTCTGTAACCATTAGTGGCAGATGCCAACACAACACTCCACATAGAGATCACAATGCTCACTGACATAGTAAGTTTCCCCCTAACAGTCACTTGTTCACCACTCCCTACCTCACACATCTATAACAACACACGCACATCGTCACCATATATATATATATATATATATATATATATATATATATATAAGTAAGGCACCCACACTCACTTACCTATATACACACTTATAGATCACACACACACACACACACACACACACACACACACACACACACACACACACACACACACATATATATATATATATATATATATATATTATCACACACACTAGACATAAGTCAAACACTAGGTGTGCAATATATAATACATCTAAAATAATTATTAACAATGTAGGGAATAAGTAATGATACAATAGGACACCAAATATATTAAAATATCCAAATCTTACCTCCGTATCAAGACGTATCATGATACGCCTCCTTGTATCCAATTATGGACATGACACTAGACTCACAATACCATAACAAATACAATATCATCTATCTAACCTAATAACAAACACTTGGTGTGCCAATATCAGATTTCCCCCAAAATTGACATAAAACACATGGTAACTTTTACCATAGGGGTCCCTAGTAGTCCAAACTTCTTCCTATAGGTAGTCCTAGTCCATAAGTGGGTTTCTAATGATTAAACTACATATTTAGAGTCTAATTAGAAAGAAAAAAAAATTGAATTGTACCTATTGGGAGATGGATTCCTAATAAAAGTCTCCAATAGACACAAAGAAGCCTCAACTTGTACAATTTTCTCCAAATTGTAGATTCGTGCCTCCTCATTTCTTCTAGAGTCTCAAATGGTGAAGTAGAGATAAATTATGAAGGAATTTGGTAGAGATTTGGTGTACGGATGTAGAAATTTGGGGAAGAACAATGTAGATCTAAATTTGGAATGAAATAAGAAGAGGAGAGAGAGAGTCTCCCCCTCTTTTTGTGGCCGCCCCCCCTTCCTTGGGATTCAAGAAATGTACAATATCCAAATAGCCCTTGGGGCTTATCATGAAAAAAATAATTAAGGAGGAAGGTTCTACTCCTAATGGTTTGACTAATTAAATCACCAACTTAATGAAATGGGCTAAATAATTAGGCTCAAGTCTAAACTAATTAAATGTTAGTCCATGAGTCAAGTCTAGTCTAGTTAGGTCCACTGACACAAGTTCAAAATATATTGTAACATGCTAATAATATTTTAAATACTACAATAAATAATATATAACATACACCATAACTAAACAATTATGAAATACCATTTAATATAATAAATTTTTTGAAATGTCAATATTATAATATTAACAATAATAGAAAAGGACAAAAAATATCCCTCTCCGGAAAAGCGGCAGTGACAAGTCTACCCCCTTAGCAGATTTTTTTCCTTGAAATAAAAACCCTCACCCCCCTCTCTTGGGCCAGTTATAACCTATTCATGCAAGTTCTACTAAGGTCAAACCCCCAATAATCATAGTCCAAAACAGTCCTATCTTATAACTTACAATTCTACCATTCTACTGAAAGAGCAACCATACTTAGATATAGTCTCTAACTATCATAAATTTTAGTCTCTATCAAGGTTTTCACATACCATAACACAATCACTAAGGCAACTATAATTCACCAGGTATCACATAGATTAACTAGATGAAAAGAAACAGAACATGCTAACCCAACACATGTAGCATTGGTCCTTTTGACCTTTATTGTAAAAAGCCCTGCCCAGCTGGGGTGTCCCCCTCTGCTGGTACGGTGTAATCTGCTATGCCACCGGTGGCCTAGTTCTTCTCACACTAAGCATTCACTAATCATCAACCTAGTCATGATATTTTAATATCGATGGTTACCAAATACTAGTGATATAGTATGATTCTAGGTCATGGACATACTTAACTCACTGGCACTTGCTTCCTAGGATACTATACAAAACACTCCTAAGATACTACCTCCTTTATCTGTTTCAATTCTTGTGATCACCAAAAAAATTTCAACCATTCTCTTGCAAGGAACACTTGTATACATTTTTAATCATGTTTTGTATTGATACTCCCTTGTCCATTTTGAATATCCTTAATAGAATGCCTACTCATATCTTAATATTGTGTACATAAGGCACTAACTCTTGTATGGCACTTTAGATGACATCCTCATACCAGGTTACTCTCGTCTCTCCTCTATACTTAATATACTAGTCACTAAAATGTTTGTGCCTAAACTTCCATAATACTTGAGATACTCTGGCTCTTGCTACTCGGGTACTCTTTCTATCTGATACTTGGTGTAAACTCATACTCTAACACCTATTAATTACTCCAGGGTTCTCATCTATATTTAATACATACAAAAAGACCTTCTAACCATTACGACACCATGACATCTTACTGGTATCCTTATATCCCTTATATTATTCCCTGATACATACAACTTTAATGCTAAAAAACTAGTAAGGTACTATACCTACTAAACTCACTTCTATATAGATTACCCCTTTTCATTGCTGTTTGGATCACTTGTACTCTTACTCTCCACTACTTTTCATCTATTTTATCCGATGCACCCATCTAATAATATCATACAAGATATTTAGTGATACTAACACATTACTCAAACGATCATTGATATACTCTGAATACTTCTTCCCTTCCTAGGCACTCTAGTTACAGAAATACCAGATCCTAACTATACACATCAACTGTACTTAATGTTCTAGGGCACTAACTCCTTAATACTCTCAACAACTCATCACACACTACCACTACTCTTGACACTAGCTTACTCTCTAGATTACCCCCATCATACCTAATAGAACTCTTGATCACATGCATCTAATGCACTGGTTATTTACTTCCATAATACCCATGTTTTACTTCACTCTCATAAGAAGGCACATGATTTCATATCTCTATTGATACATATATATCACCTCTCCTACCTCCTACAGACTAATACATTAATCAGTGGTACACTACATATCTTCCATGACCAATCTTGATACTTCCCAACCTATGACACACCATTAGAATTTCTAATACCCAGACCTCCACTTTCTGATACTCATGAACTTCTACACTGATTTTTTACTTCACTACCATGCATTTACTCATCACCCCCTGTGCATTATGTACACAATTCTAGTCACTGTACTTTATTTTTTACCATATTTTGCTCCCTAACATATCAACATCCTCAAGTACCAGGTGATATACCCATAACTAGACACATACTGATGCACTCCTATATACATACATCAATGTCCTACTTTCACATATAACACAAGTCCTACTACTATTCTAATACTGCCACACTCACCTATACTCTTATGGGTACCACTCTACTATGGCACACTTACTACTACCCTTCATGAATATACATTCTTCCACTCTCGCCACACTCAATTATTAATCACCCAATAGAATAACCTGCTCCATTGATATCCAACATAAATTTCGTGATTCTTAATTATTACATGAGTCACCCAACTATATGAATTTATATTTATCTAGAACAGGCATGATGACAATGATACTAACTCTCGAAATCACAACCGATACTCTCTGCTCCCCCTTCTACAATTAGGACCGTTACCAGCTAGACTAACACCTACCATAGAACTATTACTATAAGGTACTGTACTAAGAATTATCTCTAGACTGATGCCTATAACTTACCTATCCAATCAGGAACCACTCACAGACTCACTAACTAAACTCTAAACATTAACACTACTACTCAAAGACACAAACCTAATTGTATGTCACCAAACTATTATAATATTATAGAGCCCTAATAAAATTATGTTCCATAAGGAACTGGGCTAAAGGAACTGAAGTATCTCTATTCCTAAGCTAAAGAATGATGGAACAAAATCCTATAATAACAGGAGTGAAATGGTAGAGATGATACATTAAGAACCAGTTTAAGATACATTCAGATAATCATATGCGTCTGTTCGAAATCATGATACTCAGAATTCTCGCCACGCCAGTAAGCATAGCTACGGTAAACGATAGATTTCATAACTAAGGTATGCAACTCTATAATCATGTCATCTAGAATCCTCACGACGCCAACCGGTATGGCTGGGAGCAACTCTAAATTTTATAACTAAGATATGTACATCCGAAGTCAGGTCCCTACAATATATAACATGCACCATAACTAAACAATTATGAAATATTATTTAATATAAGATTTTTTTTTAAATGCCAATATTACAACATTACCGATAATAGAAAAGGACAAAAAATACCCCTCTCTGGAAAAAACGGTAGTGACAGAAAGTGTGGCAGTGTAGTATAGCAGTGCATAGGCAGTAAGATGGAGAGGGTTGAAGTGGACAGTACACTGCAAGGAGGACTGCACAGTTCCCTGCAGTTGAAGGGAGATGAACACTGAAGGGAATGTAGTGTTAGTGAGAGGAGACCTAGGGTTGCTGCACAAATTTGACTACAGGTGGAGTGTTCAGGTGAGTGTTTAATAGACTGTGTGTACCTAGGTGTTCTGCAGTACTGGTGTGCACATCTGGACTATATTTTGTATGCAGCAAATACTGGGATACTGGTATTACAGTCGTGGTATATGAGAGTATCTTTGGGTTGCTGGTACATGGTCGGGTAGAGCAGAAAGCTACAACAACAACAGCAGTAGACAACATATAAGGGGAGACCCTTTGTCAGCAGCTAATTGCAACCTGATACAGTCGGGTTGGAGTGTTAAAGGATGTGAGGGACTATTGGGCTGCAATAAGCAGATAGGATACTACAAAAATTCAGGGAGAAAACTGTAATGCAAGGGTATCAGGTTGGGTGTCTACTCTATTGAGTTGTGTATGCATGGGTATCTGAGTTAGGATTTATGTATCAGAGTGATGGTTGTTACTTGTGTTAATATCCGTAGGTAGTAGGGTTACATGTTTCAGATTTTGAAATAGTGCATGGTATGTGTCCATGTACGAGAGTAGGTGAATGTGTGGTTTATAAATGTGTTTACAACTGTGATTATGAGTGCATGGCTTGCACCATATTATGGCAAGTATAAGAATTGGGTAAGAGTGCAAGTATCAGATTGAGTATGCGTGACGTGTTAAGATGTGTTCATTGAGCAAGGGAATATGGAAATTGGATTAAGGGTTATTCATACATATATCAACTTGTAGGTGTTAATGGGTATCAATGCATCTATGTATCAGTTTCTAGTGTGTGTTTCTACTCAAGTATGTGGGTTGAGTGTCAAGTGATGTATTAGTGAGTTGTGAGTCAAAGTATTGAGTTAGGATAATGGTTTAGTTACTAGGTAAGTTATTTTAAATATCGAGTGTAATTAATGGGTTAAGGATACTGGTGTTAGTTATGAGATACTATATGTGATATTTATTTATGAAACTAGATACCTAGGATATGGATAAGTATTTGCATAGATAAAAGTATATTAGTATAATACATATTGATATTAGGTAATAACAAAGTTTAACCATTTAACCTAGTATAAACCCAAATAGCATAGTATTGAACCTAGAATACCTATATCTATATGATATGAATAAAAAATCTAGAAATAGCTTGGTATTAGCTAAGGTAACTATATATGCCAACCTAGCAGATATTAGAAAACCCCGAAATTGGTATTTACCTACTTTTACCCTATTTGACCTAGAACTAACATAGAAACATAATATAAGAATAGTTAAGTATGTTTATGATTCTAAAACATCTGTTAACATTAGAAATTTATATAGGTCACTTGAACTCCAGTTCAGATACTGATTAGTGCTCTTTGCTCAAACCACAGACGAGTACATTATCTAATAGTTTTCTTTACTTGATATTTTTTATGATTCATGTTTATAGTAATATTTTACTTGATTCCTGACACACTGGATACACGGATTGGTATTATATGAATTCATTGTTTGACATACGTAGTTTCAAGCCTATTGACTTTTCTGGACTAATGTATTACTGTACTAATATATCTACTGGACTAATGTATTTTCTGGCCTAATGATATATTCTGGACTATTGAGATTCTTCATGTCAGGACCTGGATCCATGAGTACTAGTTGGGCAGGAAAATACCTAGGAGACATGTGAACATATCCTTTCTATCCCATATTTTTACTGCAACAATAACAGCTACACACGACACATGTGGTTTGCTGGATTTTACCACTTAGCCATTCACATGTCGACTTGGTATTTCAAAATACTTAGATGGATAGTCTTCATGGATTTTACTCTATACTTGCTGGTTACATTCTAACATTGTTATGTTACTTGATTCCACATATTACTTGTCTTTACTGCCATACTTACCTGTTTTACTTTATCTACCTTACCATGATGTCTTACTTACTTGTTCACTCAATTTTTCGTGCCATGTTTATATGTTTTTCTTACCTGTTCGTCATGTACTTTATTACTATTACTGTTTTGTCATGACCCTCACCCACATGAGCGTGGCACGAGTACGTTGGTACGTCCAGCCTACGCTATAGTATCGGTGGTAGAACGTGTCACGCCCTAGTCCCAAAATACGTAGGACTAGGAATACGTAAGCATGCCAGCATTATGTATATAGCAACTCCAATATATGGAAACCATAATACATATGTACGCTGTATTATGAACAATAATTCACAAGTGATATATAATTATCATAAGTCATAGGGCATAACTAAATCTCATCCACATAATCAAATATAAAAGAATAACCAATCAACTATATAACTGAATCAAGTATAAGATGCTTGATAAGAATAAGTAGTTGGGTGGAGACAAATCCACTACCAAAATAGAATATAAAAGAAACAAAATAAGTACATCTAATGAACAATGAGGCTCGAAGAGAAGACCTCCTCGAAAGATAATGAAGTAGCAAGTCCTGATCTGTGCTCCTACGAATAGTCATGATCGTCTACACCTGAAAAGGACCAGGTCCTCAGAGGGACGTAACAAGATACATAGAAGCATGCCATAAAGTAAATACTGTAAAAACTCGAGGGTGAACCAACCAGCTAAGTGAATGCAATTTGAAGACAACTTTGGTACGTATTGGTAGGTGAAAGGTATAAAGCGTAGCGTCGAGCCAGAGGCTAAGTACCTGGCATTAGCTGCAAACTGGATGCCAGGAGTATATGTTGACTATATCACCGATCATGATAGCGCACGGCTAGTAACCTCTGCTGGATGTATCGACAAGCATATACGCCTATAATCGGGTAACACTGAGCCCATAACCGGGTAACACATAGCCCATAACCGGGTAACATTGAAGCTCACGACCCCGTAGTTTACACTGAAACTACGACAGCCAAATGTCTGTCCCATACGCCTACTAATTGTCTTTCCCGCCCAATGCCAATGTACAAGTCGTGAACACGACGTGGATATCTCGTACTATAATGCAAGTCTCTATATAAATAAATAACTAAGCTAAATACCGTCACACGTACTGCTCATAACGATGACCAATCGAATATGAAGCACGCGTCCCTACATGAACTCACTCTGTTATGTGCAATGATACGTGTCAAGGCCTGGAAAGTCATATTGATAACTCTACAACTTTAGGTGAGTCCACTAGACACTAGGTCAGACACAAGTCCTAACGTCAACATCTTCGTTGACTGCACCTGAGTCTTTCTAGGATGTGCACAGTTATAATATTAAAATAAATAAACATGCAATTAAATAATAACTGAATTTAAATAGTACAACAAGGTAAGATATACTTGCCTGACAAGAAAGCTGCATAGTGTAAGCATCCAGACGTCAAGCACAAGGGATCAGAAACTATGGCCTCCGAATGAACATCTCTGGATGCTGAAATAAACGTCATTAACGTTCCCAGAATAATCGAGATAACTAGAAAATACTACCCTTTCGTCCAATTTGGACACAGGGGCAAAACGGTAATTTTGGGTCAAAGCGGGTCCACATGTGGGCCACTTTGTACCAAAATACGTGCTAGAGATAAATATCTCTAAATGGGACAAATTATAGGTCAAACAAATTCTAAACGTTGATACAAACTCAATGGTATGTCCAATTTTGAATTCCGGTGAGCCGATCATAAATTCGTCCTTAAAGTTATACCGTGGGGCCCGCTAATAGGCGGCTTGGTCAACTGTCTCAGAATTGCGTAAAACTTGGGTCACAGGACCAGCATGATACCACGAATCTAATGACGCAAGTTTCGTCACATTCCGACGAGCATACACAAAATCGGGTGATAGTTTATAAAAGTTGCGATATGGAAACTTTTTACGGATACGAGTTTATTCTGACGCGCACACACATCCGAATCATCTTCCACGAAAGCCCACACATTAGGATATACTGTACGCGCCTTTCGGTGCAATTGGTACGCGATGAGGTGGTCCCGTTTGACGTGGCGTATTCCGCATCACAAAATTTTAGTTTTAATATATTAAGTTTTTGGTCGTTTTGGAGGCCGAATAATTTAAGACATAGAACGAATTAATAAAAACTAAAAGAACAAAAAAATTCTTGGTTATATTAAGAAGAAAATCTTTCAATTAGATTTTAAAAATATTAAACAGGTTGGTGGCAAATTGGGTGTGAACATAGGGGTTTGGTTTAAATTTTTGGACTATTTTGGTCAATTTTGCGGCCATTTTCTGATTGATTTTTTGACCAATACGGGACACAAAAACTCGTCCCGCTTGAATAAAAATCCTAGAGGGTTAGGTTGTGAACGTACCCGGACAAACCGCTCGCAAAAATAATCAAAAATGAGGGAGATATGATACCGTGAAGAGGGGGGGTAGAACTGTGTTGTTGCACGCGTACGCGGACGGCGCGGACGGACGGCGGTGACTGTTTTGCTTTATCTACCTTACCATGATGTCTTACTTATTTGTTCACTCATTTCTCGTACCATGTTTATATGTTTTTATTACCTGTTCATCATGTACTTCATTACTATTACTATTTTGTCATGACCTGCACCCACATGATCGTGGCACGAGTACGTTGGTACGTCCAACCTACGCCACAGTATCGGTGGTAGAACGTTGTCTAGGTTATCATATCTAACTATCAATCATACTAATATGACTAGTTCTATCATGTACTCAATCACAATAATCTAAAGGAAGAATGAACAAGAAGGATAACTCGAATAATCATTCTAAAAGAAAATAAAAACTAGACAAGATATGAAAAAGAACACTTGTAAGCCCCTGATTTTCAGGAATTTTTAATTTGGTTTTTTCATAATTAAAACCTAGTAATTTGACATTAAATGATTTTTAACTGCTGTTAATTAATATTAATATATTATGGAAATAATATTTTATGGTGTAAAATGGAAAATCGGAAATAGGGTAATTTTTGGTAAATTTATTGGACCCCGGAAACATTTTTAAAGCCCTAAAAACTAATGTACATTTAAACCGAATTAAACCCGTGCCAAACACCCAACATCCCCATGAGAGCCGAAGCCAAGCCCAAGGAGCATTGACCCAGTCCAAATCCTAGGTCAAACCTAAGCCCAAATTTTTGCATGTATAAATACATATTTTTCTAGTTTTCTCCCCAAAAATAAAAAGAAAAAGAGAAATAATAAAAATCCCTAATCCCAATCCCTAACCCTAGCCGTCAGCCGCCCTAACCCCCTTTTCCCCTGACTTCCCGTCCGACCAACTCCCATGGCCAGGCCTCTCCGGACTCCACTACTGATCTCAGCACAGTTTCTCCGACTCCGCGGTGCAGCCGACGACTGAGTTCCCCCAGCCGAGACTCTTTTCCCCGTCCGGCCGACCAACCCAGGCCCGCGGCGGCTCCGGCTGTGCACAGCCCGACCATCCCCCTGCCGTCTCCCCTCGACCCGCTCGCCCCCGCCCTCTCCCCGGACTCCTCCGCTCAACCGCCGTGCCCGACGCCCGAGCGCCCCTCTCCCGACCAACTCCCCTCCACGCGGTCCACCACGACAAACCCCCTCTCCGCCTCCACAGCCACCCGACCTGCTGCCCTAGTCTCCGTCTCCCGTCCTCCGCCGACGAGTCCACCCAACATCCCGGACACAGCCCTAGCACGGACACAGACCCTGTGCAGAGCCCACGCAGCAGACACAGCATCCAGGACTCGATCCAACGACGCGGACACGCGAAATTCAGATTTCACGGAGCCCTGTTCAGGTAACCCGTTCTCTCTCCTTGTTACTCCGTTTTCCGTTCCGTCAGTTGCGTCGCGTAGACTGTGTAACCCACTCGATGTTCGTACAACCCGCTCAGTGCATCGCGTCCTGTGGTGATCGCGAACCGAGATCAAAAAACAGGAAAACCAATACCCCGTTTCACCCCGGAACTGAGTACGCCCCGCCAAACGGGACGACTTGGTCGCACGCGGTCTTTACCGAAACGTGCAAGTCGTTGATACGGACATGTAGGATTTTGCAGAAGTTGATTTGGATGTGCGTGCACACCGGAATCAACGCGTATCCGCCGACAACGTCTCGTATCCGCCTATTCTGGAATACGCTGTAACTTTGTGTACACACGTCGGATCGAGACGAAACTTGTGCCATCGGACTCGTAGCAATACGCTGGTCCTGTGACCCAAGTTCGGTTCGATTCTGAGAACGTTGACAAAATCGCGTATCGTGGGCTCACAAGCTCCACTTGACGGGCGATTTTGTGATCGGCTCATCGGAATCCAATTCTGGAAGTTCCGTTGGGTTCGTATCATCGTTCCTGACCTGTTAACACTATGTTTGATGAATTTGGAGACCTTTGACCCTGACACGCTTTTCGCTGCAAAGTGGCCCACATGTGGACTCCGCTTTGGCCCGAAAATGTCATTTTTGCCCCTGTGTCCAAATTGGACGTAAGGACAGGCTTTTCTAGCTATTTGATATTTTCTGAGACTGTTGGTGATGTTTATTACAGCTTTTGGAGGAGTACCTACAGGATCCACTGACACAGGGACAATTGTTGGTATTCGAACCCCAGGCAAGTATACCTTGCCAAATCCTGCAGTTTTTGTTACTTATCTCCTGGACTTATTTATGCATCGTCGTGCAAGATACTTGTACAATATTTGCATGCTTTCCTTTTCAGTGGTTACTTTCTGGTCGTGTATAGTTTCTTGATGCATTTTTCATATTGATTTATTCCTACTGCTCTTGTCTTATTTTCTCGTTTTACGTGCATGTACATTATTTGCTCTTTTCCATGGATCACTATTTGTTCTGTAGACATATTATGATGGTATATGTTTACCCTACGCTTTCTTGAGTTGACTCGGTTGGTTACTTTAGTTCCTAGATGATCATTATTAGGCACTGACTACACCTGAGCATTCTCGATTGTGAGTACCCATTGTGCTGCAATAGAGACTTGTTCATTTGACTACCTCATTCGTGAGCTCCCATAGGGCTACGAAAGAGCTATACTATAGATTGGGAGTCCCCATTGGCCTACTTTCTATAGGACCGTGATCTCCCATTGAGTTGCGGTTACCCCAATTTGCTTATAGTCATGTTTGATAACACCATCGGCACGCCACCATCTTAGATGTAGTGATTTCTCGTATCTTATTTGTTTCTCTTGTGTTTAATCTCTTATCTATCTTGCATGTTCATTTACTGTATTTTGGCTCTTATTCTTTTGTATCTTGTTACGTCTCGCTGAGGACCTGGTTTTGTTCTCCAGATTTAGCAGACGAGGAGCACCCGCCACTTTACGGACCGACACCAGACGAGGGTACGATAGCAGTTGATGGCCCTGTTACTTTCTAGCATATTTTTAGTTATATCTTCTTGTCTTTATTTTTCGTTTATCGGTAGTGGATTTGTCTCCACCCGACGTAGTATCATTTTGCTGGATATTCGACAGTATCTATACTTTCAGCATTTATTCCAGTTGGCTATTTAGTTCATATACTGTTCTTATGGATGAGATCTAGATACCTGACATTTATATGTATTTTCGTAGATTCTTGTACTATAGTTCATATTAGACAGCTTATACGTATTCGAGTCGGACATGAGTCCGCTTGAATGCGTAGTTGGCCATTGCCACGTGGCTCGGTCCCGTATATTTTGGGACTGGGGCGTGACATGGTTTTTGTGGTGGCCCATGCAGGTCAACGACTAAATTGTTCGGTTTCAACTTAGGGACCGAGCAAGCCTGCAATAAGAATAGGATAAGTTTTTAGGATCTCATCCACTTGCTTGAAACGTTCTTGATATCTATATCGGATTCAAATTTAATTCTTAACTTGCATCTTGCCTTGATTCCTGTGCGTCTCTTATAGTTTATTTTTGATGCAGAGCAATGGATTCACAAGCACGCGACGAGACTCCCACAGGAACACCACAAGTTGCAGATGTCACCAATGACGATAAAGTGACACCAGTTGGTGGGGGTCAACTAGAACAATAAAACAGTCAAGATACCTCAAGAGATCGACAAGGCGACATTCTACCTCCGCCGCAGTTCACACCACTAATGGCCGTATTCCCACAAGGGCAAGCTATGGACGGGCAACAGATGTTTTAAATGATCTACGCAATGATGCAAGCTCAACAGCAGATTCAACAAGAGACTTTGAGTCGCAGCCTAGCACTTGTACTGGAGCAGGCGAATCTACCAACTCGACAGCAACCGACGGGCTCTATTACCTATTTCCGCCAGCTGAAGCCCCGTACCTTCTCAGGCAAGGAGGAGCCCACAGAAGTTCATGAGTGGATCACCAACACACAACACCAGTTGGAAGCAGCTGAGCTTCCCAGAGAACGTTAGATGACTGCCGTTAGAATGCAGTTGACGGATAATACGTATTACTAGTGGCTATCAGAGGAGACACGACTCGGACCAGACCGAGTCACTTGGAAAGAGTTTTCTAGACTCTTTCAGGAGATATACATTCCGGCTATCGCTCGATCAAAACTTCGGGACAAGTTTAATCACCTCACTCAAGACAATCTGACAGTGGAAGAATACAGCGCAAAATTTATTCGTTTGAGTCGTTTTGCCCCAACCCTGATTCCGACAGAAGAAGAGAAGGCTGAGAAGTTCTTCGACGGACTAAACATTGAGCTACAAAAACTAATTGGATCCGTTGCACCTACATCCTACCCGGACGTCCTTGCTGCAGCCCGACGCATAGAGCGCGTCACCAGACGAGAGACCAGTCTGAAGCGATCGTTCACATCAGCACCAGCCGGAGCACCACAGGAGGAAGTTGCAAAGAGACCTCACATACACCAGCCATCAGAAGCATCTCCACAGGCACTACCTATCTTTCCATATTGTCGCAGGCGAGGCCATATTGAGGACGATTGCAGACGCAAAAGAAGATTATGTTTAGCTTGCTGATCCAGTCAGCATTTATTGAGGGAATGTCCTGAGCGTCGAGAAAGAGCACCAACGGTTAACCAACAAGCTCTACCAGCACCAGGAGGGTATCAACCAAGGCCACACTTGGCACCTCGAGCAACACTCTTCCAGCAGGCCCAGCAACAGCAGAGGGCACCCCCTCAAGGACGCGGACAAGCTTTTGCTATGACTTTGGAGGACGCGCAGATTCATGGAGTAGCTAATGCGCGTAAGTTTTTATAGTTTTCTGTTTCTAGTATTGTTTTAGCTCATGCCTATTGGTTCGTGACCTCAGCCTTAACCTATGTAATTTTGAACTTGCTTATAATTGATAACTGTAGAGATTGTAGAGTCTTTTGTTATTGTGCTTATTTTGTGTTGTTTTGTGAACTTGAATTAAGTTGTACCTCCTTTCATCATCATCTAGCGTACTTATATTTGTTGTACTACCTTGACTTATGCTGCTAATATAGCCTAGTTTTGCAAGCTTATCCTTTTATCGAGCTTGTTCATGACATATGTATTATTGGGTCGACACACTAATACAATTGTCTATTTAGAATCAGTGTATTACGGTCTGATCAACCTTAGTGCATTTTGGTTCGCTCTTTACAAGACTACTTCACGTGGATTGAGATATATGTTGACTAGTATACTTGTCCTCTAGATATGTCTGAGCATATCGTATCATTACATACCTGTACTAATACAAGCATGCGAACAAAGGATTACCAGAATAGGATTTTAATCCACAATTGTCTTGACAAATCTTATTTGAATTCGTTAAACGCCTTGATCCTGATACTTCTATTCTATTACCTCACCCTTGAACTCTTTATTAGTGATCTTCGTCTTCCCTTATTTCGGAAAGACAAAACATCGTGCTTGGTATAAGTTTGATATATAGACAGTACTAGATATACCCCACAGGCTGGTCGCATTGTTGATGACCCTTTTATATATGATTAAGGGAATATCATAGGTGATATGTTTGGTGTTAAAGACTTGAGGATTCAATACCATGATTAAATAAGTTGGGGCATAGCTTTATTAGATGTATAGCCTTAGATGATAGATGAGTAAATTCTAAGTTGGGTAGAGACCGCAATGTTCACTTGAGAGGAATCCTTTAGACTGTAATCAAGTGAGATTGGATAGAGAGAACCCAACCATATTTTAATTTCGAGGACAAAATTTTTATAAGTTGGGTAGATTGTAAGCCCCCTGATTTTCAGGAATTTTTAATTTAGTTTTTTTATAATTAAAACCTAGTAATTTGACATTAAATGATTTTTAATTGCTGTTAATTAATATTAAAATATTATGAAAATAATATTTTATGGTGTAAAATGAAAAACCGGACATAGGATAATTTTCGGTGAATTTATTGGACCCCGAAAACATTTTTAAAGTCCTAAAAACTAATGTACATTTAAACCAAATTAAACCCGTGCCAAACACCCAACATCCCCATGAGAGCCGAAACCAAGCCCAAGGAGCATTGACCCAGTCCAAATCCTAGGTCAAACCCAAGCCCAAATTTCTGCATGTATAAATACATATTTTCCTAGTTTTCTCCCCAAAAAGAAAAAGAAAAAGAGAAATAATAAAAATCCCTAATCCCAATCCCTAACCCTAGCCGTCAGCCGCCCTAACCCCCTTTTCCCCTGACTTCCCGTCCGGCCAACTCCCACGGTCAGGCCACTACAGACTCCACGACTGATCTCCGCACAGTTTCCCCGACTCCGCGGTGCAGCCGACGGCTGAGTTCCCCCAGTCGAGACTTTTTCCCCCGTCCGGCCGACCAACCCAGGCCCGCGGCAGCTCCGGCTGTGCACAGCCCGACCATCCCCCTGCCGTCTCCCCTCGACCCGCTCGCCCCCGCCCTCTCCCCGGACTCCTCTGCTCAACCGCCGTGCCCGACGCCCGAGCGCCCCTCTCCCGACCAACTCCCCTCCGCGCGATCCACCACGACAAACCCCCTCTCCGCCTCCACAGCCACCCAACCCACTGCCCTAGTCTCTGCCTCCCGTCCTCCGTCGGCGAGTCCACCCAGCATCCCGGACACAGCTCTAGCACGGACACAGACCCTGTGCAGAGCCGACGCAGCGGACACAGCATCCAGGACTCGATCCAACGACGCGGACACGTGAAATTCAGATTTTACGGAGCCCTGTTCAGGTAACCCGTTCTCTCTCCTCGTTACTCCGTTTTCCGTTCTGTCAGTTGCGTCGCGTAGACTGTGTAACCCTCTTGATGCCCGTGCAACCCGTTCGGTGCATCGCATCCTGTGGTGATCGCGAACTGCGATCCAAAAACAGGAAAACCAATACCCCATTTCACCCCGGAACTGAGTACGCCCCGCCAAATGGGACGACTTGGTAGCACGTGGTCTTTACCAAAATATGCGCGTCGTTGATACGGACGTGTGGGATTTCGCAGAAGTTGATTTGGATGTGCGTGCACACCAGAATTAATGCGTATCCGCCGACAACGCCCCGTATCTGCCTATTCTAGAATACGCTGTAACTTTGTGTTCACACGTCGGATCGAGAAGAAACTTACGCCATCGGACTCGTAGCAATACGCTGGTCCTGTGACCCAAGTTTGGTTCGATTCTGAGAATGTTGACAAAATCGCGTATCGTGGGCCCACAAGCTCCACTTGACGGACAATTTTGTGATCGGCTTATCGGAATCCAATTTTGGAAGTTCCGTTGGGTTCGTATCATCGTTCCTAAGCTGTTGACACTAAGTTTGATAAATTTGGAGACCTTTGACCCTGACACGCTTTTTGCTGCAAAGTGGCCCACATGTGGACCCCGCTTTGGCCCGAAAATGTTATTTTTGCCCCTGTGTCTAAATTGGACGTAAGGACATGCGTTTCTAGCTATTTGATATTTTTTGAGACTGTTGGTGATGTTTATTACAGCTTTTGGAGGAGTACCTGCAGGATCCACTGACACAGGGATAATTGTTGGTATTCGAACCCCAGGCAAGTATACCTTGCCAAATCCTGTAGTTTTTGCTACTTATCTCCTGGACTTATTTATGTATCGTCGTGCAAGATACTTGTACAATATTTGCATGCTTCCCTTTTCCGTGGTTACTTTCTGGTCGTGTATAGTTTCTTGATGCGTTTTTCATATTGATTTATTCCTGCTGCTTTAGTCTTATTTTCTCGTTTTACGTGTATGTACATTATTTGCTCTTTTCTATGGATCACTATTTGTTCTGTAGACATATTGTGATGGTATATGTTTACCCTACGCTTTCTTGAGTTTACTCGGTTGGTTACTTTAGTTCCTAGATGATCGTTATTAGGCACTTACTACACTTGAGCATTCTCGATTGTGAGTACCCATTGTGCTGCAATAGAGACTTGTTCATTTGACTACCTCATTCGTGAGCTCCCATAGGGCTGCGAAAGAGCTATACTATAGATTGGGAGTCCCCATTGGCCTACTTTCTATAGGACCGTGATCTCCCATTGAGTTACGGTTACCCCAATTTGCTTGTAGTCATGTTTGATAGCACCATCGGCACGCCACCATCTTAGATGTAGTGATTTCTCGTATCTTATTTGTTTCTCTTGTGTTTAATCTCTTGTCTATCTTGCATGTTCATTTACTGTATTTTGGCTCATATTCTTTTGTATCTTGTTATGTCCCGCTGAGGACCTGGTTTTGTTCTCCAGATTTAGCAGACGAGGAGCACCCACCACTTTACGGACCGACACCAAACGAGGGTACGATAGCAGTTGATGGCCTTGTTACTTTCTAGAATGTTTTTAGTTATATCTTCTTGTCTTTATTTTTTGTTTATCGGTAGTGGATTTGTCTCCACCCGACGTAGTATCATTTTGCTGGATATTCGACAGTATCTATACTTTCAGCATTTATTCCAGTTGGCTATTTAGTTCATATACTGTTCTTATGGATGAGATCTAGATACCTGACATTTATATGTATTTTCATAGATTCTTGGACTATAGTTCACATTAGACAGCTTAAACGTATTTGAGTCGGACATGAGTCCGCTTGAATGCGTAGCTGGCCATTGCCACGTGGCTCGGTCCCGTATATTTTGGGACTGGGGTGTGATAACACTAAACTAGATCTCTACAATGTCACCTCACATCCACTGTGTAAGAGCAGTCATGTCTATAGCATCACTCTGAAATCCTGGAATGGAGAGCACAACAATCACTGAAAAATATTATCCAATCAGGAATGGAGTAAAGTACACCTTTAACAGTAGTTCCAATAAATGATAAAGACTATGTAACAGTAAATATAGAGCATATACCAGATGAATAAAGCATGGCAGGAATATATTGAAATAAGAAAATTCAAAAAATATGTACAAGAGGTACAAATATCATATATGGAAATAAAGAGATACAACTATCTAAGTTAGTGAGTACTAGTGACAACATCGGCTTGGGTACTGCTCAAGAACCACATGCCTGGTTAATCATAAGTATGGTGTATGAGTAACACTATACAAGAAGAAGAAAAACTGTGGGGATGATCTCATATCTACACTAAATACTCCCCGTCCCCAACTGGTATAGTGGATCCAATCAATGACATGCTATGACACGGGATTCCATGAGAAGGGTGCTAATCCCCTCACGAATCAATGTCTATACATGTACAAGAATAATGGGCTCACACAAGAAATATGCTAGAAACTACCAAGAATAACATCTCATGACGGGGTCCAGGAATACCAATTCGTGGAACCAAGTGATAGAAAAATCAAGGATATCTATACTAAATACAAGAAATATAGAGAATATCATAAACGAAAAACTGTCAGAGAATATACTCGCCTGAAATCTGGTGTGAAGTATTGACTTTATCCGAAATGGTGTCTCGAAGACCTAAATACGAAATATAACATCAATACAAGGGTTTAAAATGATAAATAGTTAAACTAGTCCATTTCTAGGTCATTAGGCCAATTCTAAGTCAAAATAGTCAAACTAGGTCAACTATAGGTTAAACTAGTCAAACTTGATCAAACTACCTATTTCTAGATTTTATGAGTCCATCTCTAGGTTATTGGGTCCATACACTAATTATCTAGGCCATACTAGCTATATTAGGACACTAGAGTGTCATCACTATATATTATCACAAGATACCCAATATACCTATATACTAGTACCCTTTGTTAATACTAACACTAGGTATTCGAATACCTTGGCTTTGAGCTGACTTGGCATCACTACTTAACTACCCTATTGATATTCAATACCAATACCCATGATATAACCTACCTCACTTATTACCTTGGTGTATCTCAAGGTAATACTAATATCTAACCATATTAATATTTAGCTAACTAGAGATTATATACTAACATATATACTATATGTAAATATTACTAACTTCCACTTCTAACATACTAACTAATAAACTAACTAACACACCAAACTTACTTGCCTACTAACCATAGCTTAATATGTCACTACCATATTTTCAGATTAGGGCATTATTGTAAATTTCCTGTTTAATTTAATTATGTAAATATGTGGGATGAGTTTTATTAAATAATTATAGGATATTCTTAATGCATAGGTTTTAGGTTAAACCCTAAAAACCCAATAGGTTCAACCCTAGTGATCAAACCCTAGTTGGCATTCTAGTTTTGGTGAAACCCTAATTTCCATTTAGATTTAGAAAATAAAACCCTAGAAATGGCAAACCCTAATTAATTAATTTCTTCATGACTAAACATGGAGGGTTAGTTAAACCCTTGCATTTGAAACCCTAACCCTAGTCCTATATAATGAAGGGAAGCCTCCCTCAAGCCTCTTCCTTCATGAAGAAAGCCAAAACCTAGCCTCCTTTAGAAAAACCCTTCCTTCCTATTTAATTTCATAATTTCAAACCCTAAAAATCAATTTTCCTCCTCCATCAAAGGGAATCAAGGAGCTTGGACCAAGAAGACTTGGAGAAAGAGAACCTTCATTGGGAAACCATCTCCCAATAGGTGAGAACCCGAATTTTATCCATTTTAATTCTGTTTTTCATTTGTGTTTGGCCATTAGGAGCCCACAAATTGGTTTAGATTTCGATTTTAGGGTTTCTACATGGAGACCTAGGAGAATCTAGGGTTTGGTGTACATTCGGTTGTTTTTTCCCAAATTTCAGGAACCCAAATCCTAGGGTTTGTATGTAGACAGGATTACACCTCCTACCTATAGTCTAGATCCCGATTTTTAGGTTTTTGTTTGAGGATTCATGGGTTCTTATGTGAAACCCGATTTCAGCCCCCCTAGGTGTTTGTAGGAATGCTCCATAGGAAAATGCCTAATTCTATAACCTAGTTTCTTATGGTTTGATATGTATACATGTAAATATATGTATGCGTATATGTATTACTGTATTTTTGAGTATCCTTGAGTGGTTGCACAATCGGGTTTAATGTGTCTTTGTGTATCGACAGTGGGGACAAGGTTTGGATTGACACTGTGCTGTGTGTTTGGGGATTTCCTGTGCAGTCGGGTTTTGGGGGTATTCTGTGTAGAGTCGGGTTTGGTCAGTGAGTTAGGGTTAGGTTTTCAACATTGTGTGTTATAGCTGTGTTTGTATCAGTGTGGGTTAGCTTGTGTCTGCCAGTGTGTGTCTGTGTATCAGTGTGTTAGTTCTAGTGTGTGTGTGTACCTGTGTCTGAGAACTGTGTGTGTGGCACTGTATTTCAGTGCATATTGGTATTAGAAGAGGGGTGTCAGTATACCAGCATTGGGGGTCCTGTGCAGTCGGGTTGTGTATGTGGCTGTGTGTGTCCCTATGTTGGGTTATCAGTGTAGCTCTGTGTGTATACCTGTGTGTTAGATAGCTCTGTGTGAGTGAACCTGTGTGAGTGAACCTGTGTGTGCGTGTGTGTGTGTGTGTGTGTATCATAGAAATTAGTAATTATAGGAAATAAGTTTATGGGTGTTGTGTATCAGTGTGAGGTAACTGTGTTAGTTGTGTCCAGTATTGAGCAGTTGTATCAGCTCACTGTATCTTATTATATCAGACACTGTGGAGTATTCTCTGTATGGAGTCGGGTTTCCTTGTGAGTGTGTTTTGTGTGTCAGACATTGGGTAAATGGGAATCATGTTCAATACAGGAATTATCTGTGGTAGTGTTTCAGCATTCGTGTACCAGTGTCAGTGTGGCAGAGGAAATTGTATCAGTGAGTTGGTAATTTGGTATGAGTGAGCAGTGAGTTAGAGCCAGTATCAGTATTCTTTGTAAGTGTATCAGTGTTTTGTTGTGGGTATTAGTTGCTAGGGTTCAGAGATGAGTACCAGTGTGCAGTTCCTGATACTGAGTGCAGTTAGGGTGTGTATAAGTGGGCAGATGGAGTGGTGAGAAGTTGAGATGTGTTAGGATTCTGTGTCAGTTTAGTGAAGGAGTTTTGGTGAGGGAGTTTAGTTGGGGGCATGTGTGGGTGTGTGTATCAGTTAGCTGATACTGTGTATCAGTAAGTTTAGTGAGTTAGAGTGTGTGCATTGGAGTAGAGCCATGTATCAGTATTCTTTGTATGAGTGTGTATCAGGGACCAAATATATGTTGTGTGCAGTAGTTCTGTGAGTTGGGTTGAATGAGCAATATGTTAAGTTTCAGTGTTGTCTCTGTGTATGTGCCTGTGTATGTGACTGTGTGTGTGTTCCTGTGTGTAGTGATCTAATATAGGAACTGTGAGTACTTGGTCAGTATAAATTGTCAGTGTGAGTTAGTTCTCTATGTGAGCAGTGAGGGAAACCTACCTATTGATCCTACCAGTAGCTATATGCTGTCTTAGAGTTAGGATGCCTGTATAGTCTGAACCATTCAGACTGTGAAACTGTGAATGTTGTTATGGAGTTAAGGTGGATACTTTAGCTAGCAGTTAGTGTTAGATGTGATCACTTGACAATAGTATATCAGTGGTTAGAACAATGTATCAGTCTCCAGTGGATTGGTGGATTTAGGGAGGCCAGTTCAGGGGTTGAGTGCCAGGGAAACAGGGAGCCTAGTGATTATCATGGGTGTCCAGACATATACATATTAGTGTTATGTATGTGAACTAGTAGTAGAGTATCAGCGAGTTCTCTAAGGTATCACATGAAGTACTTGGTATCCTAGTTAATACATAGTGTTTAAGAGTTAAATAGTTAAGTAATAACCTAGAATCTATATAGGAGTTATATTTATACAAAATGCCTAGTATGTAAATATTGTTTAGTATTAACATAAAGCCTAGAGTAACAAGGTTAACCTAGTATGGACTTAGACATTACCTAGAAGCCTCGCATTTAATTAGTTAAACATATTATTCCCTTAATTCAGTATTTTGACTTTGATATTCCTCAATTAGGTCACTGTGATTTCGCCTTGAAGATTGATCCTCGCACTTTCCTCGGGACCACAGGCGAGTACATTCTCTGACAGTTTTCGTTTTGTTGATTAAATCTATAATTTCAGTTGTATACTATACTTGACTCTGACACTGTGGATACACAGGTTAGCACCCTAGATACCCGTCATGAGGAGTCATGATTGGAATCCATCGTGCTAGCTGGGGATGGAGAAATATTAGTAGATTATGTGATCATATCCAACTCTACATGCATCATAGCTCACCCCACATCTCACGTCGGGTGCGGCCTGACCATTACATGCCTCATAGTTGTATATGATTAGCCTGACCATTACATGCATCATAGCTAACCAGATGGTTAGCCTGACCTACAAGAATCATAGCTAATCATATGTAACCAGCCTGATCTGTCCCAAGCCGATCACATACTAAACTGATATTTCAAACACTTAGCCAGATGTTTATTCTTTATTTCAGATTTACTTGTTCTAGCATTCACTTATACATTTGTTCATTGCTAGATATTCTATTGCTCATTTCATATTCTCTAGTGCTCTACATTTCCAGTATTTATTTCATCTTGTATTCCTTACATTTTTTTATAGTTTTTGTCAACATAAATGAAACTGCTGTTTAGTGTTTGTGCTTCGCTCCAATCCTGACTGGATAATATTTTCAGAGGACTTAGAGAATTTTTGCCCTACCACTACGGCCCGGGAGCAGAGGGAAATTTCATACCAGAAATCCCAGAGGAGTTACCCATCTTAGAGGAGATTCTACCTACATGTACTTAGACTATCCTATTTCATGTATTATTGTACTAGACTGAGATTTGAGTTGTATTATTGTTGTGACTTTTGAGGACATCTAGACTCAGGACTTGTGATATATTTATATTTGTATTGGCTTATGATAGAACTCTTATTCCTCATTTCTCATCGTGCCAATTACTTTCATATAGCCTTGTGATTGAGTATATTATTAAACTGTGGATTCATATATTATCTTTGTCCTCCTTATGGAGTTGAGACTATTGACAGGATGAGTTATGTTTGAGACCTAGACAACATTCTACCGCCGATGCTGCGGCGTAGGCTGGACGTACCCATGGCTCATGTCCAATTTTTGGGTGCGGGTCGTGACACATTTTTAGTGGTGGCCCATGCAGGTCTAGATTCGCATTTAGAGCGATGTCGTAGTGGTGCTCGCTTAGAGTATTGCTACGAGCCTGTTTTAGGAGATAGGATTAAGGCCGAGGATATGCTCAATCATAATTAGGAAATTTCTGATTCTTATAATATTACTCTTAATGATTACTTCCTTTAGAATTTTACTGTCCTCCCTTGATGATATCGTATCTATTACCTTAATTGATTCCTTTTGGTCTGTCCTCAGGATGCCGTCGAAGACCAGATCGCAGGATCAGCAGCAGCCTCTGAGGCAGATCCAGTAGGCTTGTCACTTCTGTAAGAAGCCAGGTCACCTTTGGAAGAGCTGTAGGCTGAGGCGAGGACTTTGTTTGTACTGTGGCACTACGGGACATCAAGTGAGGGGTTGTCTTCGAGCTCCTTATCTTCCCGGCCAGTGCACAGATCCAAATCAAAGAAGCCCAGTTAAGCCACCTGTGGGACCGCAGATGGCTCAGCATCAGCAGCGCAAGACACCAGTTCGAGGATACATCCAGCAGCAGCAGCCATAGAGATAGACTCAGCCCGCTATCCAGTGTGCGTATTGCAGGAAGATGGGACATACCAGAGACATCTGTAGGAAGAGGTTGGGCACATATTTGTCTTGCGGATCGATAGCACATAAGCTGAGGGATTGTCCTACCATACAGACTCGTCCAGGCCAGGGTGGAGCAGCCGCCCAGAGGGGACTAGCCAGGGTACCTACCGTACCAGGAGGCCAGCAGAGGGAACCTCCACTTCCACAGCAGCAGCAGAGGTTTGCTCAGCACCAGCAGCAGAGAGGTGCACCCCAGGGGCGAGCATACACCATGGCGGTCGAGGAGGTCGAGCCAGCAGAAGACTTGATTACAGGTTCAGTTCTTCTCGATTGCATTCCAATTTTTATATTATTTGACTCTGGCGCTTCCCATAGTTTCGTGTCTGTATCTTATGCTCTTCAACATCATTTAGAGACAGAACCATTAGCTAGGACTTGCAAGATCACGACTGGCGAAGGTATTATCCTAGTCCGTGATCATTGCAAGGACCGGAGAGTATCAGTAGGAGGCCGAGAGTTGAGCATGCGCTTACTCATCATGCCACTTCCGGGATACGATATTATACTCGGAATGGACTAGTTAAGTAGGCATCATGCTACTATAGATTGTCATGGAGGCAGAGTATTATTTTGACCACCAGGAGAGCCAGAGTTCGTGGTCGCCAGAGGAGCAGAGCAGGATACTCAATCACAAATTATTTGAGAAATTCCTGGGACGACCCTTGAGAATCTCATTATGAATTCCAATTTAATTCCTTTCCCCTTGTTTTCGTCTGTTCTCGCTTGTTGATATTGAGTTTGATTCTTGTTGACCAGTTGTTAAATTTAATTCTTGGTATCATTGTTGAGTTGATTTTATATCAAGATGAATTTTATGGGCTAAAATTTATGGTGTCATCTGATGACGTATATTGATGAGGACAATGAGAAAGGTAAAATATCTACTTTGGTTATGGAACCTAGAGTTTATCGCAGCCATACTAGCTGTCGTAACAAAAACGTAGGACCTGACTAGGATGTACATACTATAGTTATGAAACTTAGAGTCTCTCGCAGCCATACCGGTTGGCGTAGCGAGGATTCTAGATGACATGATTATAGGGTTGCATACCTTAGTTACAGAACCTGTCGTTTATCGCACCTATGCTTACTGGCGTAGCGAGGATTCTGAGTGTCATGATTTCTGACAGACGTGTATGATTATCAGGTTGTATCTTAAATTGGTTCTTAAAGTATCATCTCAACACTTATCTATTTATGTTATTACAGGACTTTATTCCATCGCTTCTTTTGTTTGCTAGCAGTAGAATACCTTTAGTCCTTAATCCAGTTCATCACTATGGGGAGCTCCGGTATTGTTCGTACCGAAGAAGGATGGCACGGTGCACATGTGCATCGATTATAGAGCTTTGGACAATCTCACTATCAAGAACAAATACCCGCTGCCGATGATAGATGATCCTTTCGATCAGTTGAGCGGGGCGAAGGTGTTTTCGAAGATAGATTGAGGTCAGGCTACCACCAGGTGAAGGTAAAGAGAGAAGACACGCCGAAGACAGCCTTTCGGACCAGATAAGGCCAGTTTGAGTTCACGGTAATGCCATTTGGTTTAACCAATGCACCGGTAGTATTCATAAACCTGATGAATAAGGTGTTCCACCAGTACCTTGACAAGTTCGTAGTGGTGTTCATCGACGATATTCTTGTGTATTCCAAGACCCCGGAGGAGCACGAAGAGCACTTGTGGTTGGTCTTAGAGACTCTCAGGAAGAAGGAGCTGTACGGAAAACTCTCAAAGCGCAAATTCTTCCTTGACAAGGTTGAATTTCTTGGGCATGTGGTGACGGGTGACGGAACCTTGGTTAACCCGAAGAAGATCGAGGCAGTGGAGTCGTGGGCTACCCCAGTTCGGTAGCCGAGATCAGGAGTTTTCTCGGGCTAGCAGGATACTACAGGAGGTTTGTACAAGACTTCTCCAGGATTGCAGTGCCGATGACCAGGTTGACCAGGAAAGATGTGGATTTTGTCTGGACGGAGGATTGCCAGGCCGCATTTAATGAGATGAAGAAGAGATTGACGACAGCTCCAGTTTTAACATTGCCAGCGGGGACAGGTGGATTCACTATCTACAGTGATACTTCAGGGAAGGGTCTGGGTTGCGTTCTTCAGCAGCACGGAAAGGTAATTGCCTATACTTCCAAGCAGTTACGCCCTCATAAAAAGAACTACCCCACCCACGATTTAGAGTTGTCAGCGGTTATCTTCGCTCTAAAGCTGTGGAAACATTACCTGTATGGAGAGCGTGTGGAGATCTTCACGGACCACAAGAGCTTGAAGTACGTGTTCACACAGCTGAACATGAGGCAGAGGAGGTGGTTGGAGTTTATGAAGGTCTTTGATATCTCATTGCAGTACCACCCAGGGAAGGCCAACGTAGTCGCCGATGCCTTGAGCAGGTATCCGATGGCTATGTAGTTGACGACAGGTAGACATTTGTTGGCTGAGCTGGAAAGCTTAGAAATTGAGGTGCTAGTTCCCGGTGTTGAGATTCAGATGTGGGGATTGCAGATACAATCCGAGATGATAGACAGAATCAGAATTGCGCAGTATGATGATGAGGCTTTGAGGAGTATCAGGGCACATGTTCGGACAGGATTGTCGGACGACTTTACTATCACAGATGATGGGTCTTTACGGCACGGCACGAGGATGTGTGTGCCGAGAAGGGAGCTGCACGAGGAGGTTTTGCAGGAGGCACACCGCTCTCAGTACTCGATGCATCCCGGTGCCAAGAAGATGTATCGAGACTTGAGGGAGCACGTATGGTGGTATGGAATGAAGCGCGAGGTAGCACGCTTCGTATCCCGGTGTCTAGTGTGCCAGTAGGTAAAGACGGATCGGTTGGTTATTGATCCTCGTATTTAATTAGTTAAACATATTATTCCTTTAATTCAGTATTTTGACTTTGATATTCCTCAATTAGGTCATTGTGATTTTTCCTTGGACATTGATCATCGCACTTTCCTTGGGACCACAGGCGAGTACATTCTCTGACAGTTTTCGTTTTGTTGATTAAATCTATAATTTTAGTTGTATACTATACTTGACTCTGACACTGTGGATACACAGGTTAGCACCCTAGATACCGGTCATGAGGAGTCGTGATTGGAATCCATCGTGCTAGCTGGGGATAGGGAAATATTAGTAGATTATGTGATCATATCCAACTCTACATGCATCATAGCTCACCCCATATCTCACGTCGGGTGCGGCTTGACCATTACATGTCTCATAGCTATTATATATGATTAGCCTGACCATTACATGCATATAGCTAACCAGATGGTTAGTCTGACCTACAAGAATCATAGCTAATCATATGTAACCAGCCTGATCTGTCCCAAGACGATCATATAATAAATTGATATTTTAAACACTTAGCCAGATGTTTATTCTTTATTCATATTTACTTGTTCTAGCATTCACTTATACATTTGTTCATTGCTAGATATTCCATTGCTTATTTCATATTCTCTAGTGCTCTATATTTCCAGTATTTATTTCATCTTGTATTCTTTATATTATTTTTATAGTTTTTGTCAACATAAATGAAACTGCTGTTTAGTGTTTGTGCTTTGCTCCAATCCTGATTGGATAACATTTTCAGAGGACTTGGAGGATTTTTGCCCTACCCACTACGGCCCGGGAGCAGAGGAAGATTTTATACCAGAAATTCCAGAGGAGTTACCCATCTTAGAGAAGATTCTACCTACATGCACTTAGACTATCCTATTTCATGTATTATTGTACTAGACTGAGATTTGAGTTGTATTATTGTTGTGACTTTTGAGGACATCTAGACTCAGGACTTGTGATGTATTTATATTTGTGTTGGCTTATGATAGAACTCTTATTCCTCATTTCTCATCGTGCTAATTACTTTCATATAGCCTTGTGATTGAGTATATTATTAAACTGTGGATTTATATATTATCTTTGTCCTCCTTATGGAGTTGAGACTATTGACAGGATGAGTTATGTTTGAGACCTAGACAGCGTTCTACCGCCGATGCTGCGGCGTAGGCTGGACGTACCCACGGCTCATGCCCAATTTTTGGGTGCGGGTCGTGACATAATATCAACAATAACTAACCAAGCTAATCATAACTAATGACCACTAACTTAACTAATTCATTAACTAACTGTCATCTAACAATTAATATCAAACTAACTATTGTATGACTGAAACTAACAGCTACTAAACTAACTGACAATATTCTAACAACACTAACTGTTACATACTTAACTAACTAATAGATAATAACATATACTAATTAACATGTTAACTAAATAACTAACTATACTAACATGTATATTTCCTAGCAATGAAGTAACATAACTAAATAATAACTTAATTAATTTTAACAAATACTATCTAACAAATTCACACACACACACACACACACACACACACACACACACACATATATATATATATATATATATATATATATATATATATATATATATATATATATATATATAACTCATTGTTACTAACTTAACTAATACAACTATGCCAGTCTAACAATTATCAACTAATCAAAATCATACTAGCAGTTAACAAATGACTAATGATCTAAGCTAATATCTAACAATTTATATATAATAACATCTAACGGCTAAAATAATACATCTAACTCTATATACACAAGCTAACTGACTAATGATCCAAACTAACTTATCAACAACCTATTCATTAACCATCAACCCCCAACTGATATCTTGATCCACTGTTGTGGACTGTCATAATATGACAACTACCAACAGACCTCACAAGTCTGAATACTAATAATAGACACCCTCCTAAGCACACTCTCGAGTAACAACCCTCTTACAAGTGTGCACACACTCTCCCTTCTTTTAAACACTACTACCCTAACTCTTCATAAATACTTGATTTCCACCTCAATACCTTAACAGCTCCCCCCATCAACCATCTAACAGATGATGCATCAAGACAGACCCCTACTTGCTGCATTTGCATGTTGTTGCTGCAACACAACAGTAGCAGCCTTTCTACTGCTAAAGTCTATTGCAAACAGACTTCCTAAGTTGCTGCAACTTGTGTATCAGCCCCTACATGCTAACACAAATGACATGCCCCAAAGGAAGCCTGTCCGACTTCCCACTGCTTGTTGTTGCATCTATATTGATGTGCACAAGAGTGCATATCCCTCCATCTCACAAACTACTTCCCAAATCAGTCCTTAACTGTCACAAAATAACCCCAAATAGTCCAACATCGGTTGGGTAAATCCCAATAGCGCAAACAACTCCAAAATAGTGTAGACACTGTGTACAAACCTCAAATCAGTCCACACATACCCCCATCTATAATTATATAGTATAGATACTTAATTACCTTGTTGAAACATAACCAAATGGATACAAACTCATATCATATATATATATAGATATAAATACATCTCATATCAACACTCAAATAGCTATACACATAACTAAATAAAGTAGAACACATTCATCGAACACGTGGAGTACATCACACCCGTATCACACTCATTCTATGATAGACATGTGGTACGACCCCAACACATCACCAAATGCCTCACAAATTTTATGAGCAAGTCTAGAATCACATTTATAAGCAATATAAAGTGCTAGCTACTCACCTACGTGTCCGTGGTAAAATATGATATGTGCGAACCCCCGTGTTGAAGAAAAAATCCCTAAAATAACCCGTATCACTAAATTACCATGATACGGTCTACACGTATCTATTTGTGGATACTATACTAGCCAAACACATATCAATTTGGTCCAATTGACCTATTAACAAAAATAAGGTGCACCAATCTCGAATTTCTCCCAATTTGGACACAAAATACATCATAACATTCACAATAGGGGGTCCCTAGAGGTCAATTATTCTTCCTAAAGGTAGCCCTAGTCCATAGGTGGGTTCCTAATGATTAAACTACATATTTAGAGTCTTATTAGAAGGAGAAAATTGAATTATACCTATTGGAAGATGGATTTCCAATAAAATTTTTCAATGAACACATGGAAGCCTCAACTTGTGCAAATTCCTCCAAATTGTAGATCATTGCCTTCTTCTTGCTCCTAGAGTCTCCAATGGTTAATTATGGATGAGATTTGGATGATATTTAGTAGAGATTTAATGTAGGTTTGGTAGAGAAAAGAGGGAATTTGGGGAAGAACTATTCTAGATCTAAAATTGGAACGAAGAGAGGAAGAAGAAGAGAGAAAATTCTCTCTATACGGCCGGCCACCCTAACTTGGTCTCCAAGCAATGTATATTGACCCTAATATCCCATGGGGCTTGTCATGAAGGAATGAGATTAAGGTGGAAGCTTCTACTCCTAATGGTTGGTTAATCAAGTCACTTAACTTAATAAAAATGGCTAACGATTGGGCTCAAGTCTAGTCTCACTAATGTTGGTCCATGACAAGTCTAGTTAGGTCCAATTAGGTTCACTAACAACTAGTCTAACTAATGGCTAACAACTAACCATTAACTATATACAATATATAAACATATATAACAATACAAAATATTGTTGAATAAAATATCACCCAAATGTATCAATACTAGTTTTTGAAAATAAAAATACCACTCAATATAATTATTATGAAATATAATTATTAACAATATTACTAATAATAGAAAAATACAAAAATATCCCTCTCCGTGAAAGTGGTAGTGACATATTTTATAGTCTTTATCATTTATTGGAACTGTTGTAGAGTTGTGCTTGCTCCATCCTGACTGGATAAGGGGATTGCCTAGAGGACTGGTGTTCCACATATTATGGACCCAGGAGGATGTGGAAACAGAGTTTGACCCAGTATCTCAGGAGTAGCTTGGAGTGATTGCCGGGAGGTCTAGCCGGAGTTACTTAGTTATCTTAGTTCTTTCTCTAGCATTTGGTACCGTATTTGTCTCCTGTAACTTTTGGATTACTTGGATGTTACCTACATTTTAGACTTGATGAGATTGTCTTGACAAGCTAGTTTGTGACTTTGGATTTCCATCTCTTGTTATCATATCGTGCCATAATCATAAGTGCATTTAGATATTGTGATTGAGTATTGCCATTGCTATATATATCATTATCCTCCTTATGGAATTGAGATATTATTGCATTGATTGTAATTAGATATATTGATGAACTAGACAACGTTCTACCGTCGATGCTGTGGCGCAGGATGGACGTACCCACGTACTCGTGTCTGAATATCTGGGTGCTGGTCGTTACATGTTATTATGGTCGTCCAAGCAGGTTTCGTCTTCGCAACTAGTACGATATCGTGGTAGTACTTTGGCTTAGACATACTGCTACAAGCCTGCAATAAAATATGATTGATGGATTATAAGAAGTATGTTACTCAATCACAAATTAGAATTTCTTGAAAGATTCCTGAGATGACCCTTATGAATCTTCTTATAAACCCTATTTTTTAATCTATTTCCACTTATTTTCGTTCAACCTCACCTTTATACATGTTCATTGTTGAATTTAATCCTTGTATCGAGATAAATTTTAATGACTATATTATGGTACATTCTGATGACATATTGGGATGAGTACAGTGAGAAAGGTAACCGTCTGCCTTAATTATGAAGTCTAGAGTTTATCGCAGCCATTTTAAATGGCATGGCGAAAACCTAGAGACTTGATTTTGGATGTATATATATTAGTTGTGGAATTTAGAGTTTATCGCAGCCATACTAGTTGGCATAGCGAGAATTCTAGATAACATGATTATAGAAGTACATACCATAGTTATGGACTCTATATTTTATCACTGCTATGCTTACTAGCGTGGCAAATTTTTTGGATAACATAATTTCGGATAGACAGATGCGATTATCATATTTTTATCTTAAATTAGTTCTTAACATATCATCTCTATCATTCAAATCTTGTTATCATTGGATTCTGTTCCATCACCTAGCTAGCTTAGGATAGAGATATCTCTAGTTCATCTATTTTAGTTCCTTATAGAGCTTCACCTTTATTAGTTCCTGAGGCAGCTTCCTTGGATAGTGTAGTCACTACAAAAAAATGGCCTTTCTTGATGGTCGATTTATTGATGTATGCTCAAAACCGTTAAGGAAAGCAGTAATCTTGACAGTTTTAGTCATACGTCAAGAAAATATCCCTTTCTGTTAAGTATCAAAATTTGACCACATTCATTGACGATTTTAAATGAAGCGTCAAGAAAACCTATTCTATTGCCTGACAGTTTATTAATAACCGTCAAGTAATACCATGTGCGAGAAAATTGTAGAGCATATTTTACTGCCATTTTAGTAAATTTTTGAAAGTTTTTTTTATTGCAGGCTCTATGTTGACGTTTCGTGGTCAATTTAATCACCGTTGCTTCTATTCATTTTTCTATTTCTTCTTGAGCATCTCCTCTCTCCTCTCCCCATCCTTTCTATTTCTTCGACTGGATATCTGCTCTCCTCCCCAAACTCCTCCCCTTTCTCCCCAAACTCTCCCCCTCCTCCCTAAACTCCCCAAAGAGCTCTAAGAAAGAAAAAATCTCCCCAAAAAAGAAAGGAAGAAAGAAGTAGAGAGAAGCAACCGAAGAAAAGAAGAAGAAGAAGAAGAAACCCTAATTTTTCCCATATTCTTCTCCGATCTTGAGGTACGTACGTCCCGAGCTTGCTCTGGATCCAAAATTAGGGGTAGGGATTCCTAATCAAAGATTGATATGATTTTTTTAGGGTTTCTATCGGAGATGGAGGAGAGCACGATGGGCGTTCAATACCACCACTGTGATGGAGCACACCAACCCTGCGGATCTGCTCGACTCGATGGATAAAGACATGCTGGACGCAAAGTATAAGCTCGGAGTGGAAGGAGGAGGGGTCGAGGAAAGGGGGGAGGACGACATAAAAGTGCATATCGAGAACAAACTAAGGAGGGACACATTCCTGGTGTTCAGGGCACTGTGCAAACTGTCGATAAAGACCCGCCGAAGGAATCTCTTTCGGATCCAGGAAAAGAATCGATCCCAGATCACATCGATGTTGTTGTCTTCAAACGGCGATAAACTTTCTCTCTAGCCTGTCGATTTCCCCTTATTTCTTTCCATTGTTGAGATCAATCCATTCAAACTCCTCTATTTTGGGTCTGATAATCAGCTGTTTGGTAGAAGTCCCCAGAGGAACATCAATTTCGGTCAGGAGCAGAGTGTTCGGAGGGGACACCGGTTGGTATCATCGACTTGGTGTCCTAAACATGAGCTGATTGTAGGAGATCCAAAGCTTCTGGTATTGACGAGCCGATCCAGGTGAGTCTCTGGTTTAGTTTGAGTGCCAAGTATTCGATGATATGTCTCTTAGGATGTTTTCATATTCTGTAAGAACTGACTCAAGCGAGGAGACAGTCGGATTGGTCCTTTGACGACTGCAAATACATAACAACTTTGTCTTTGATTTTTCCATGTAAATCAAGCACACCATTCATATTAAACTTTTTATAAATATGAAATACAGTTGTGACCACATTATGCTAATTAATATTTTTTCATTTTCAAGTAATTGATATCTTATGTCTAAATTATATATTCTCTTATTTTTTATTTCAACAGATTATAAATGTTTTAGCTACCTCTGCAAACTGGGACATTACTGGAATAAAAGGTATAAGTTTAGAAAAGAAAATGGATTAAAGAAAAAAAATGCAATAGGACATGTGAGTTTCTTGACTTGTGGTTACCATTTACTAGATGTTTGTATGACTTTGTTAACTAATATACTTAACTAGCAATGAGTAATTGAACTTTTGGATGAAGTTTATACTTTATATGCATCTAATCTAATAACTCAATACGGAAAATGCGTTTTGGTGACTTTTATTATCGATAATAGGCTGCTTAGAGTTTTTGAGAATACTTGACCATATGTAAGATAATCCAAAATCCTGCAAAACAGTACCCAAATTACTTCCACATTTTGATTCATAGACATATTATCACTATGAATACAATTGTATTGACTGCCTTATCAACAATATGCTCAATTCTTCTTCTGTCATTTATTTATTTGTGGTCTATATTATGTTCAATGACACAAGAGAAAATTTTAGTTGTTCAGTGTACCTGTCTTGCAAATAACAAAGGCCTCTTGGATCTTGCTTTATTGTATTGTCAAAGGATCGACAATAATGCTCTCTTTGAAGTAGCCAAAAGATGCTCACATCTGCAAACTCTTCACTTAGTAGATATGTCGAGCATTGATGATGAAGCAATATGTGCAATTGCTCAAGGTTGCAGGAACTTATAGAAACTTCATATTTGTTGTTGTTATGAGGTAACTGTTTGTTAGTATTATCTCTTACATATTTCACCTTTCCTCTCATATGCAGTTAAAACTGATTTTCTTGTTTAGATTATGAATACCTAAGGCATGAACAAAATCGAAATTCAGCTTAAGACTCGTCAATTTGTTTAGAAGAAATAATTAACATCTATATTTGGAAAACAAAGTTCTGTCAGTTTTATATTTTATGGTGATATATGTCACTCTATAGAAAATTATCTCAAGATATAGCCAATAATGATTGTGTATTGTTTCTGAGACTTATTAATAATGGATCAGAGATTTGCAATATCGGCTGATACCGATATGTATTACCCATATTGTATCGGTTTGGCTTATCCATTTTGATACGCACGGAAACTGAAACCGAAGTTGGTGCTCTCCTTTACGGTTGGGCTTATCTGTTTCGATACTCACGAATCCTTAATGCAATTTTCTGACTCCTTTTTTCTTATCTCTAATTCAATATGGAGAATATTTAATAATTCAAAATAGAGTTTGTTTTAATATACATGGAAAATGTAGGTCTTGCTTCTTTTTGATAATAATCTTACCTTAATGGTTTTCTACGAATATCTTTTGTACTTGTTCTTGAGAGCTGGTCTTCCTTGATCAACTTTTTTAAAGCTAAAAAAATTGGTGAAATATTTTTCATTGGTTCTTGTGGCAATAGGGTGGTGCTTAGAAGGTTGGGATATCTCATCTTAACAAGGTGCTTCTATGTCCTTCGTTAGTGTCAACGAGCAATCATACAATTCTGGAATTGAAATTGTTTCTAATGGTAGCTGCACCACCAACTGCTTAGCTCCCCTTGCAAAGGTATCCTCTTCCTTTCATACTAATCCTTTGTGTTGGATTTTTCTTTAAAGGCTTAATATTTTTTATGTTTTTCCTTAATTATAACAATACTTGATATATTGGTCTACACTTCAGGAGCTTGTGCTCTAATACTCGGAGAGGTAGTACTCAATATAACAATACTTGATATTCCTTCTTAAAGAGAGGAAGCTTAAAATAAATAGATAAAATATTAGACAAATAGTAAAAAACATTCACTTGTTGGCTTTGGGTTACTCTTATATAGTTTAAATCTGAGGACTTCATTAGGCTTAAAATAAATAGAAGAATAAACGTAGTAGGTTGAATAATCTACACAACATTGTAGGAAGCAGTAGGGTTATAATAGTTGCTTCAAATCTAGCGCATGCTTATTATAATTGCAAAAAATCACAAGCACTCTCCGAAACTAGAAAACTTGCACTTAAATGACCTATCAATATTCTCGACAAAGTCACTGACCCTTAAACTACCAACACTTTTGAATTTCAACTAATGCCACATAAATGCCATTGTAAGATCATAGTCAAGTTTGTACCCAAGATTAGTAAAACAAAAGCTTTACCCACATGTATAACCTTGAGACATATATGGAGGATAAATTTGCTTGCAAACCAAAGTAGTTTCTATTAGTTGATCTCATATTGGAACTGCTTATAGTTTGATTGTAGAATAGTCTGACTTTCTCAACCATGGGCTTCTTAGCTCATCTGACCCGATATGGATACCGACACCATTTCTCCTAGTCCTTGCAATATAGCATATATTTGTCCAAGTGATCATAAAAAAAAAAAAACAAACCCATGAAAATTATCTTCACTTATATATTTATGAAAACTAATATATCCATAAACTTCATTCTCCTAAGAATATTTGGGGGTAAAATTGTCGCAGGGATGTTTGGACCAACTGAAGCCTTTTGGGGGTTAGGTGTACATATTCTGCATCCACATCCATAGTTATTTATATGTACATAATTAGAATAGTAAAAAAAATACTTTCTAGTATACATTAGATATGTTAGTGTATTATATTATCTATCTATCTATCTATCTATATATATATATATATATATATATATATATATATATATATATATATATATATGTTAGTTAATGCATCAGTCAATTTTATTAATTAGTAGTATATATAGGTAAGTTAGTATATATATTGACATGTAGAGTATCTTAGTATATATATAGTAGTGTTATAAACTAATATAGTTAGTATTGACTTGTAAAAGCTAGTTAGTAGCCCATATGAGGCTAATTAACTTGGTATGGTTAAGATAAGCTAGTTTAGCTAATTAGTGACCCATATTGACTAATTTGCTTAGTATTGGCCTAATACAACCTAGAAATGACCTATAAAGCATATTAGTGCATTATTTAACTCAATTATCATCCATTACACCATTTAACATAATGTTTTCTAAATAAGATTGTGTGACATCAGCTTAGGCATCGAGAGACACATTTGCTCAGGACCAGAAGTGAGTACCTCTCTCTGTTAATTTTTATTGCATGACAGTAGATATATCACTTATTCTAGAACTATTTACTTGATTTTGACACAGTGGCTACACGGACTGGTACTACATGGATCAGTCATGAGATGTTATCCCCTACCATGTTCAGCGGATAATCCTTTAGATATATTTTATTATGTGTATCGGTTATTGATTATCATGTACTTCGTGCTCACACACTGCTCGTGTTCAGTGTGCTTATATTCGTGCTCATAATGTTTCGTGATTGGATACATAAGTATTGGTTGGGGAATAGGTAGTAGGAGTTGGTTATGTGATCAAGTCCAGTGTATTCGTGTACATGTCGATTATATATCACACGTGTAATCGAGTTACCATATTATATTCGTGTTCAAACCAAACCGATCACATAACAAACTTGTACACTAAGGCACATTATCTAGTTTATCTATTTCCATTACTTGTAGATATTCCTTATTGCATGTTCTTCCTTTCTAGTACATTACCTATTTACTATAGTTCATTTCATTTTTTGTTGCTCGTTCATCATATATTCTTTTCTATTACTTGCCATATATGTTCTACCATATATTTGGAACTGCTTCAAGAGGTTTGTACTTCGCTTCAATCTTGATTGAAAATATTTTTCAGATGATTGGCTTGAGGAGAAGTGTCCCACTTACTACGGGCCGCAGGACGGCGAACCATTAGAGGATACTCCCCTAGAGCAGGAGAGCCTAGTGCCAGTGACTGAGGAGGCTTAGGCTTATATTGTTAGACACTGTATTAGTCTTATTTTAGACTCTTGGCATGTATATATTATTTTGGGAGTTGCTTTGTACCTATACTTATATTGTGGGCTTGTGGATGTATTTTGTGACTCTTGTACTTCTTTTCTTTATTTCATATCGTGTTATTTTTTCCCCTAGTTCGATATTGTGATTGAGTATTGGTTTCATTATCATATACCTTATTGTTCCTCCATTTGGAGTTGAGATAGCATGACGTAGCTTATATATATTGTATGTGATGTTAGATAGTATTGTTGACCCAAACAACGTTCTACTGCCGATGTAGCGGCGTAGCTGGGCATTGTTAACGTACTTGTATCCCCATTCTGGATACAGATCGTGACACGATGCAAATTCAAAGTGTATTTAGTTCCATGTTCCAAGCACGAATGATTTCCTTTTCAGGTTCTTTATCACGTTTGCAAATAATTCAGTGCCTACAAATACAAGAGCTCCAAATTTTGGTAAGTTTTCGAAATCGAAATCAAGATACCTTATAGTAGTCCTGGTTAATGTGGCTGAAACAATGTGGTCTTTTGCCATTTTTAATGCTTATAGTAGTCCTTTCTGATGTGCAAATTATAATATACAAATTTGGGGACTTACGACAGGTTTGGACCCATTCATCTACGTTTGTCAGGTCTTGTTTGCTTGTTCATATGGTTAGAGTACTAACCAGTTGCCTCCCTTCTATAAACTCCCAGGCATTATAACTTAATTTGGTTGCTCCACATTGGTTGATACTTGGAAAATTCTTCTCCATATATAAACAATCTCAGGGGGATTAAAATGATTGCTTTAGAACTTTATCTTATAATAATATTCACAAATCTTAGTTAATTCTTTCAAGGCCCACCATAGATTCGGTTCTGAAGTAGGCTCACCATGATTGCTTTAGAACTTTTTTTGCTGTAAGTTTAGCTTGTTCTCTTTGAAATATCTGTGTTTTGGTTTTGTTGCTCCTAATATGAATTGAATATTTTTGTCATTTTGTGGAATTTTATTGCTTCCTCTTGGAAAAGGCTTAGGAACAGGTCAATAGATTATTAAGATGCGAAGCCTTATCTTTTTGGGATGTTTGGATTTTTGGATCTCTCAGTAATTATTTTAATTTCAAGTACTTATTTATATTATATATATTTGTGTAAAATTCTAATAAGTCTTTTTATTGATTTATGCAGGTAATTAAAGAATCACGAGAGGCCACATATGCAACTAATCATCATTTTATTGATCATCACCAGAGGCCACATAAGCAAATGATGTTACTTTAGGTTTTATGTAATAACTAGTTTGGATTTTTTTTGTTACAAGTACGGAATATTACTCTTCATGGTAAAAGTACTAAATTTTATAGTATTGATATAATTACTCTTCATGTTGTTGTTGTTGTGGTCTATAATTACTTTTAGAGTTAAGTAGCCTATATAAAGGCTTCTTAGAATTTATGAAGATTTTTTGGTTTACATTGGAAAGCAGATGGTGTATTCTTGTATTTCAACGTATAGCTAAATAGTGATTAGGTTTATTAACACAAATGAATAGTGACCAAATGACTTGTCAGTGACAAAAAGATATTCACTTGTGACGATATTTACTGGTCACTAAATATATATAAGTGTACACTACAGTGACAACATTTACCTTCACTAAACATATAAGTTTATAGTGACAACAATAGGAGCGTTACTACAAGTATTGATAGTGACGACATGTACTTGTCACTAAATATATATAAGTATAAACTGCGATGACGACATTTACTGGTCACTAAACATATAAGTATACCGTAAGGTGATGACTTTTATTGGCCACTGAACATATACGAGCGTAACTGCAAGTGTTTACAGTGACAACATGTACTTGTCACTAAAACATATAAGTTTACAGTCACAACAATAGTAGCGTTACTGAAGTATTTTGTGATGTCCTATGTCGACACAAAAATAATTGTTATTTTTTTGCCTAAAATATACATTTATTTTTAGTTACAATACGATACCATTAGTGACAATATCGTGCGTCACTTATAACATTCATAGTGACGAGGTGTTGTCACAAAAGGTATATTATCAGTGACAAGGTTTGCTTGTCACAATTAAAAATTTTCTGTGACGCCATATTTGTAACTACCACATTTCTAGAATAGGAATATTTTTGATATTTTGTATTAGTATAAATATTATGTTTATAATTTATTTAAAATTATGCATGTTATATATTTGGTGACTAATATTATTATTGGCTGGTAGATTGGACTATTTGATTAGACATGACCCTTGTGTACCTAACCAACTTGACATGACAACTTAACCAATTAGTCAGACTCTCCATTTAGACCCAACTAGTTAACCATTCTCCTTAGTTAGATATTAGACTTAACCTTCATTAAGAAGAGAAGCTTTCTCCCTAATTATTTCTTTATGACAACCTAATAGGGGTATTGTAGTCATTTTACATTGCTTGGAAGAGGGGATAGGTGGCCGACCCTAATTGTGGAGAGAGACTCTTTCTCTCTCTCTCTCTCTCTCTCTCTCTCTCTCTCTCTCTCGCTCTCTCTCTCTCTCTCCTCTATTTGTTCATTTCCATTTCATTTCCTATTAGTGTTCTTCCCCAAATTGATTCATTCTTTTACCAAATTCTTTATAATCCCTCTCAAATTTACTCATCCTCACCATCTAAGGAGACTAGAAGCTTGGGTTGGCAAGAGCACTTGGAGAGGAAGGCTTTGGGCAAGAAGTTTGTATCCAAATTGTGTTCACTTGACTTTACATTGGAAATCCATCTCCCAATAGGTAAATTCTAAATTATCTCTCTAATTTGGTTCTAATTATTGTATTTAATTATTAGGGACCCACCTATACACTAGGGCAACCCATAGAAAGAAGTTTTGACTTCTAATTGTCCCTATAGTGACTTTTACATTGAGTTTGGTGCCCAATTTGAGAGAAATCTGAGATTGGAGCACCAAATGTTTGTTATTAGGTTAAGTAGATCTATTGAGGCTTGTATTAGTATAGTGAGTCTAGCTACATATCCACAATTGGATACGAGTAGGTCGTATCGCAATACTTTGTGATACAGGATAATTTTGTGGGTTTTTTCTTCGACACTTATGATGCACGTATCATATTTTACCACAAGCACTAGAATATATATCTACTAATCTTATTAGATTCTAATTATTATATTTAAGACGTTCATATGGTTTAGGAAGAGTTTAGTGATGTTTGGAGAGAGTATCATAGTGGTGCATGTGAGTATCAATGGTATTCCACTAGGTGCTTGATTTAATGCTCACTAGAATTTATATAGTGTGTGTGTGTGTGTGTGTGTATATATATATATATATATATATATATATATATATATATATATATATATATATATATATATATACTAGTGATTAGATTGATGAGTGTGTATTAGTATCTAGTTGTGTGTGTGTAGATGGTGTATTGATATAGTGTGTATTGTTGGATCTAAAACAACACACCAAGATCCGCATCCTGGGTGCTGATTTAGCGGATTTGACTTTCATTTTTGATTGATAATGTGCTGCGAGGTTGCCAATACTGCTTGATTCTCCCCTAGCAACAAAGCAACGATCCGTTTTCGCTAGCCTTCCACGAGTAAAAGAGACACCTTGCCAGGTGAAGGTGGAGTGAGGGAGCTGTGATATTTTTGGCAGTGTTTGTGTGGTTGTTGTGTTGTAGTGTATTGGGCAAGAATGCACAGTGAGGTACAGTACACTGTGAAGTGTGAGGGATAACTGTGTGCAAGGCCTGTGTTTTGTGTTGTACTGTTGAAATGTTGGACTGCAGTCGGTTGCAGTTGGCAACAGCAATAGTAGAAGCTATATGAACTTGCAGATTTAAAGTGTACACATGTACATGGTTGTGTGTGTGTGTGTGTGTGTGTGTGTGTGAAGGTTCAAATTTAGTTGGGGTTTAGGTAGTCGCTGCAAATTGCAGTAACTGAGCAACATACAATGCTGTGTTCAGTTGACCTAGACAGCATTCTACCGCCGATGACAACTTAACCAATTAGTTAGACTTGTCCATTTAGACCCAACTAGTTAACCATTCTCCTTAATTAGAGATTAGACTTAAACTTCATTAGGAAGAGAAGCTTTCTCCCTAATTATTTTATCATGACAACCCAATAGGGATATTGTAGTCATTTTACATTGCTTAGAAGAGGGGATAGGTGGTTGGCCCTAATTGTGGGGAGAGACTCTCTCTCTCCTCTCAATGTTCATTTTTATTTTATTTTCTATTAGTGTTATTTCCCAAATTGATCTATTTCTTCACCAAATTCTTCATAATTCCTCTCAAATTCACTCATCCTCACCATCTAAGGAGACTAGAAGCTTGGGTTGGCAATAGCACTTGGAGAGGAAGGCTTTGGGCAAGAAGTTGGTGTCCAAATTGTGTCCACTTGACTTTACATTAGAAATCCATCTCCTAATAGGTAAATTCTGAGATTCTCTCTCTAATTATGTTCTAATTATTGTATTTAATCATTAGGGACCCACCTATACACTAGGGCTACCCATAGGAAAAAGTTTTGACTTCTAATTGTCCCTATTGAGACTTTTACAATGAGTTTGGTACCCAATTTGGGGAAAATCCGATATTGGAGCACCAAGTATTTGTCATTAGGTTTAGTAGTTCTATTTAGGCTTGTATTAGTGTAGTGAGTCTAGCTACGTGTCCATAATTGGATACGAGTAGGCTGAACCGCAATAATTTTTTATACGAAATAATTTTGGGGTTTTTTTCTTCGACACTTGTGATACACATATCATATTTTACCACAAGCACTAGAATAGCTATCTACTACTCTTATTAGATTCTAATTATTATATTTAAGATGTTCAAAAGGTTTAGGAAGAGTTTGATGAGGTTTGGAGAGAGTATCATGTGATGCATGTGAGTATCAAGGGTATTTCACTGATTTATGCACACTAGAATTTAAATAGTGTTATTATATATATATATATATATATATATATATATATATATATATATATAGTAGTGATTAGATTGATGAGTGTTTATTAGTATCTAGTTGTGTGTGTTGATAGTGTATTGATATAATGCGTAGTGTTGGGTCTAGTGGTTGGGTGTATCCTTGAGTGCTTGTACACCTTGCCAGGTAAAGGTGAGTTGAGGAAGATGTGATATTTGTGGTAGTGTTGGTGTGGTTGTTGTGTTGTAGGGTGTCGGGCAAGAATGCACAATGAGGTGCAGTACACTGTAAAGTGTGAGGGATAATTGTGTACAAGGCCTGTGTTTGGTGTTGTGCTGTGGGAAGGTTGGACTGCAGTCGGTTGCAGATGGCAGAAGCAGTAGTAGTAGCAGCAATGTGAACTTGTAGATTTATGTGTGCACATGAACTTGTGGTTGTGTTTGTGTGAAGGTTCAGATCTAGTTGGGGTTTAGGTAGTCACTACAAATTACAGTAACTGAGCAATATACACTGCTGTGTTCAGATGAGTCTATAGAAATTATAGATACCAGTGAAAGAAAATTTACACACTCTATGCATGTGTACATATCAGTGTACATGTGTGCAATATGTGTATGCACATGGGTGATGTATTTTGCAGCAGTAAGGAGCTAGGGGAAATGTTTGATCAAGTTGGAAGTTGTGTATGGGAGTACAGGGGAGTGTGTCAACTTATTTGCAGACCTCAAAGTAAGAAATGGTAACTGCAACAAGTAGAGTGGCGAGTGTTGTATTTCTGTAGGCAGTAAAACTTGCTTAAGTGCAAGTATTGATTTACAACTTATACAGCAACAAGTGTAGGATATAGTGATTGTAGTACATTGATAGGGAGAACAATTAAGGGGTACCTTATTGAGTTGCATTAAGTGTAGGAGTATTTTACTTTAAGTGTAGAACAAGATTGGGGTACCTTCAGATCTGCAGTGCATTGATGTAGGATTGTAGGCCAGTTTTTGGGGTCTGCACAGGCCTGTGCATGAAGGGTATATGTGCAGTTGGTGTTGTTACTTGAGTGTGTCCTGGTGAGTGGCACACATTAGATAGGTGTCAGTGATGGTGCACATGTATGAGTGTCAGTAGGAGAAGATATGATTGTGTTGCACAGGTGCACAACTGAGAGTTTAAGGGAAGGAGTATTGGGTCAAGTCTATAACTGGGACTAAAATGGGGGAATCCAGTGAGTACATTGCATGTGGATGCAAGAACCAGGGTGTGTTTAGGGGTGTCAACAGGGTGTTGTATCCATATCAACAGCAACATGAATGTGGATAGTGTTGTTTGAGAGTGAGTAGAACTAGTGTGGGTGAGCTTGAGTTATGGAGTGTGGTACCATAGTACCTAGATACCAAGGTATTATGAGATATTAATTTGTGTCATAACATGTGGAAAATAAGTGTAAGTTAGTATATTGATATTAGGTATTTGGGGGTATCAGGATACTTAGTACAAAGTTAGAGTTTATAGGTAAGGTTAGGGTTAGTGAGTTATATGGTTAATGGGTATCTAGGATTTACTGTGATATAGTAGCTAGTATAGCTAAGTTATTATATATATTGATACTTAGACTCCATATAGTATATATATGATACTTGGTATCCCTAGATGCAAGTTAGACCTAGAAACTTAGTGTTAGCTAGTTTTGACCAACATAACTACATAAACTAGTTAAATAAGTAATTTGGAACCCAAAACCAAGTATCGACTTAGTTTGACCAATATGGTCTAGTCTTGACCTAGAAAGCCACGTTTAGCCTACTTTAAACATGTTTATTACTCCAATACAGAAAATGACATGGAATTTTATATTTAGGTCCTTGAGACACCAGAACAGACACTGTTTGATATACATTGCTCTGGACCACAGGCGAGTACATTCTATGATAGTTTCCATTATTTGATCATTTTTATAATGCAAGTTGTCGACATCGCAAAAAATATTATTTTCGGTGAAGGTGTACAATTCTTATTTATTGCAAATTGACAAAGAGTACAAGAGAAACCCTATACAAGAGAATCTAAGTACAAAAGATCTGGGGTAAGTGTGACGGAGGAGATTGAGCACTACATCGGCTCCTTTACTCCGTTGATGATCCGGGACCAAAAAGTTTGACGAGGCGGCACTCCTGTCCTTTTCGCTTTCTCTTGTAGAGATGGCTGCTAGCTTCTTCCTTTTTTACGTGTGGGGGGCGTAGGGTTCTAGTCTCTGAATCCCTTTGAACGATCCCACCTATGATCGATCCCTCCTTCTGCTGTTGGAAAAATACCCATTATTTATAGCCTTCAACAAGGCATCACATAAGAGCATGTACATGAATTATATGGCGCATGACACTGTAGGTGCATGAGAGTTGGCAGGATCACAATGGCACATGGCACTACGCGCGTATGACACACTTAGATACATAGGGGCACATGGCACCGCGGGCACATGAGACACTTAGATGTAGGTGGGAGCATGGCACTGTAGGCACATGAGATACCTAGTTGTAGGAGGGTGCATGACACTGCGGGCGCATGAGACTCCACTTAGACTGTTGGCGCATTGGCCAGAATCCTTAAGGCACAAGGAGTTAGACTACTGAGGTGCATCATTATGGCGCATGGACCAAGGTCTATAGGGCGCATAGAGCAGATTTTCCATGCTTCTACAAGACACCCTTCAATATTTCTGAACTTTAAAACTTTGTAAGTTTTTAAAGTTCGAAATACTTTAAACAGAAGCATGGAGAACATGGGTGAGAAATTATTTTGGTACACGTGTGAGGCATCCTTATGTTTGGTGCATCCGTGAAGTATTTTTCCTTCAGCACAGCGTGTTGTTTGGCGCATAAGGCACATCAGGAGATCATTTTATTAGGCGCATTCGGCCTAGGCAGAGATTCATCTATTGACTGTTAGGTTCGTCCCACGATTTTAGTGCCCAGGAACTCGTGAGCTATTAATAGCATCCCTTCTATAAATAGAGGGTTAGGGAGAAGGAGAGTAGTGCATTTCTTTCTCCCTCTTCGCCATGTCTCTGTTGAAGTCGTGCACAGAGAAGTCCGTCGAGCGGTTTGTCGACCCTCTCCCTTTGATGGTCGATCACCTATCGGTCGTCGGCGAAGGTATGGAGCACTTGCACTCTCTTTTTATTCTTTGGTCACTCGGACACTCTCTGGGCGACACCCATTCGCACCATTCCTGGCACTGTATGGCCCGACGCGCATGGTCATAGCCGAAGGCTTCGTCTTGAGGATGCGTTGACGGTAAGGATTCTTCTTTGGCAGCATAGGTGAAGTTGTCTTCGGATATGCACCTGAAGAATGTACTGAGAATCTATGAGAATATATTGGCCTCTCCATCGGGGTAGTCACCTTGGTACTATGGCGGTAGTGTGCTTGATGCGCATGACATTGATGACGCTTATGTGCAGCTTTCCTGGATGATCTGCTACTCGGTGCATGGCATTGATGCACACCTTTGTACGTTCTTATAATTATTCTGAATTTGGTGTATTCTTTTAAGCAGGAACTATCTTGGATTGCTGTGATGGAGCATGAAAGGATATCATAGTCACCGTTTTGTGGTGAACAGGAACATTATCCGGAGGACTGTCCAGGATCTTCCAACCTAGATCACTGTAGCTTCTTTCTGTATGCGGCTAGGATGTGTTGGCTGAAGCTCGGGTCGAGTCCTGACGACCCATCTAAGTGGCAGCGGAGAGGCTAGTTATCCCAACAGGGATTTCTAGTCATGTCCTTTCACACGATAGATTTGGGTTTGCAAAGGCTCGGCTCTGAGTTGCAAGCTCCCTTGCGTTCCACCAGTATGGATTATTTTCTCGCACTGTGGCCTCTATTGAGGAGTCTTGCTGGAGTGATAACCCAGAATGCGTTGAGATGTTAGCTTCACATGTGTCAGCACTAGAAACAACACAGAAGGGTCTCATTCTTTTCATTTGTACCTATGATCTTGAATATGAATGAAAATCCTTGAATGTAATGGACTTCCATATGTACTCCCGATCTTGAATATTAATAAAAAAATTCTTTATTTCCTATTTGGAATTCTTCTTACTTTATGGCTATCTTGACTTTAAGTATTATACCAGAGGTAATATGGATGTAGTATAATATCATAAGGGTGATAACACCAAGCCCTACTAGAGGTAATATGTATTTGATAGGTCAAAGTAATCCCATTGAGGAGGTCTGGTGGAGACATCATCTATGATGGCAGAGATACTGTGATGTAGAACCAATAGTCAAGCTTGTCAGTTTGTAGCTAGGCACTATCACGGCAGAGTGTTGAGAAAAAAATGAGTCAGAGGTAATATGGATGTGACTGCTTTCTTGGATAGCTCGTAGTTCAGAGGTAATATGGACGTGAACTACTTGCTTGGAAAGCTCGTAGCTCAGAGGTGATATGGACGTGAACTACTCGCTTTATGCAAATTTTTTGTGGGGATAACAAAAAGGGGCAAGTTAGAGGTAATATGGACGTGATTGTCTTTTTTTTGGTGGGGAGAGCGGCTCCTGGTTCAGAGGTAATATGGACGTGAACCACTTTGCTATTAGAAAGGTTTTAGTTGATCCGTTATCCGTGGCGCACTCGGGACTCCCGGGTCCGGATAATAGATTTATTTGTATGCTACATATTGGTTGTAAGTAGTACACTTTCATGTCCCTTTGATAGGTTTTTTTCATGCCAAGATTTAGGAATATTACTTCTTTAGGAACTTGATATTGATTTGCATCATGAGCAAGTCACCATTAGGCTTAGCTAGCCTGTATGCACCACTAGAGTAGACCGTCCCTACCACAAAAGGGACCTTCCCATTTGGGTTAGAATTTTCCTACCATTTTGTGGGTCATGATCATTGGTCTTCTCATTGCTAGTAACAAGATTACCGACTTGAAAGTCCTTTCCTTATTGAAGGCGCCGGAAAATCGAGCTTAATATAGCTCAATACGTTGTTGAGCCAGGAGAAATTTTTTATCGATTTCCTCTAATCTTGTAGGCGTCGTCGATGGTTGTATTCATCGGTCAGCTGATTGAAAAGTGCCACCCAAGGAAAGGAATTTGGGTCTCCAAAGGAATTACAACTTTGCTTCCATAGACCAAGGAGAATGGCGTACTGTTAGTCGGAGTTTGGAACGTCGTGCTATAGGCCCATAGACATTCACCCAGCTTCTCATTATAGTCACATTTGTTAGTTGAAATAAACTTTTTGAGTAGCTTGATGGTCGTCTTGTTGAATGCTTCGGCTAATCCATTAGCTGCTGGATTGTAGGCGGTTGAAGCTATATTTTGGATTCGTTTATCGAAAAATTAAAAGAAAGCGTGGCTTACAAACTGTGGACCGTTGTCATGAATGATCCTGCGGGGTAAGCCAAAGCAGTAGATGACGTGATGCTTAAGGAAATTGACCACGTTGGATGTCTTTACTTCTGCAATTGGAACTACTTTGCCCATTTGGAGAAGTAGTCTGTAATAGCTAGGATGAACCGATGTCCCTTAGACGAAGGTGGACTGATTGGTCCTATGATATCCATCCTCCAGGCTTCGAATGGCAAGGATGAAATAGTCGGGTTGAGGAACTCGGAGGGTTGATGGATAAAATATGCATAGATTTGACACATTCGTTACTTTCTTGCGTAGTTAACAGCATCTGCCACCATTGTTGGCCAGTAATAGCCCATATGTCGGAGACGGTCTTGGAGCTTAGGACCAGGTTGGTGAGCACCACAAACACCGTCATGAGCTTCGTGAAGAGCTTGTTTTGATTCTGTGTCTGATAGGCATCGTAGCAAAAACCTGTCATAGGAACGACGGTACATCATCTTAGTGGCTGTATCATAGTAGAATCGGTGGAACCGTCTTCTGACTGAAGTGGCCTCCTTCGGATCATCCAGAAGGATCCCATAGACTACGAAGTCTATAAATAGGAGTCTCTAATCATTTGCATTGGTATTGGCGTCCATAGAGTGGCTTAGTTTAAATCACAAGTTGCTCTTTGGGTAGACTAGTTCTTGACCCGCCACTGTGACTAATAGATGGGTCTTGATTAGAGTCGCCAAAGAGGAAACAAGGCCGGTGAGTGCGTCAGCTTCGGTATTTTCTAGACGTGGCACATGTTCTATGAAGAACTCCGTGAAAGTGAAAATCATATCGAAGATAACCTGATGGTAAGGGAGAAATCCTCGTGCCGGACTTCGTACTCACCGCTGACTTGACTGACTATTAATTTGGAGTCTCCATAGGCTTCCAAGCAGTCAACCTCTAGCTATTTGGCTAACTGAAGCCCAAAAATGACATCGTTGTATTTTGCCAAGTTGTTGGAATACGGCTCCGTCAGCGAATATGCATTATAGATGACCAAGTCGTCAAGAAAAATTAGCACTATCCCCACTCTGGCCATGATGTTGCCTTTTGGTCTTGTTCTGGAAGCACTGTCAAAGAACATTCGCCATACTACTCCCGTTATAACAGTATTTGAGTCTAACACCTCGTCGGGGATTTTGTCATAAAGCTTCGAAGTTTCTGACACCGGATTAGCTGCTAAAAAGTCGGCCAATGCTTGGCCCTTGGTAGCCTTCTGCGGGATAAAAACCATATCGTAGGGCGATAGCAGAATTTTCTATGTGGCCAGGCAAGAGTTAAGCGTTCCAGGTTTGGTCATCAGGACTCTAAGGGGGTTTACTCTAGATATCGCATGTATGGTTTGCCCTGGCAAATAATGGTTGTCTTTTGGACGACAAACACTAGAGCAAGACACTCTTTCTCGATCGGATTATATTTGTGTTTTGCGCCGATCATAGTTCTGCTGAGGTAGTAGATATCCTGCTCGTAGCCTTCGTTGTTATTTTGAGCGAGAAGAGCATCGAGAGAATGATTCATTGCTCGGACATAGAGTATGGAGGGCTTTCCCACGACTGGAGCAACTAACACCGCGGAGTTCGTGAGATACTTCTTAATATCATCAAATACTTGCTGACACTCCTCTGTTCAGGCGAAAGAGGCCCCTTTCTTCATGAGCTGAGTAAAGGGTCGACGTCGTCCAAAGAGATTGACAATGAACCTCCTATTGTATGCCAGACTTCCTTGCAAACCACAAAGTTCTCGTAGGTTCTTCGGAGGGTGCATATCCAGAACAACCTTGGTTTTCTCAGGGTCAATATGGATACCCTTTGAGGTTATGATAAATCCCAGGAACTTGCCTCTGGAAACCCTCAAGAACGACTTGGTTGGGTCCATCTTGAGCTGGTGGGCTCACATCAGTTCGAATACCGTCTTAAGATCTTGAAGATGATCATCTTGGAATCGGCTCTTGACAACGACGTCATCAACATAACATTCCAATGTCTTACGCAAGTGATTACAAAAGATAGTGCTTATAGCGTGTTGGTATGTAGCACCTGCATTCTTCAGACCAAAGGGCATCACTGTATAGCAGTACACCCCTATTGGTGTCCGAAATGACGTGTATTTCTCATCGCCCAAAAATATTTCAGATTGTAACCCGAGAACTCGTCCATAAAGGACATACGCTCAAATTCACAAGTGTTATCGATCATCACGTCTATGATTGGGAGATAAAATTCGTCCTTTGGACAAGCCACATTTAAATCACGAAAGTCTATGCAAACTCGAATTTTGCCATTCTTCTTGATGACAGGAACGATGTTAGCTACCCAATATAGGTGTTGTTCTTCTCGAATGAAGCCACTTGCTATTAACTTATTTACTTCAGCTTCGACGGCGTTTATAATGTCCGGACGGAACCGTCGTTGTTGCTGCTTTACATGCTTGGCTGGTGGCAGGATATTAAGCTTGTGTACCACTAAGTATGGATCAAAGACTGGCATATTCTCGTAGTTGCATGGGAAGACGTCAATGTATTCCCTTACCAGCTCGATAAGTGATTCGCAGTCTTCTGTCGAGATATTTTTATGAAGATGGGTTTAGGAGCCACTTCGTTGCCCAAATCCATTGTATAACCTTGTCTTCAGTAGGAGGCTCCCGTTGCTCGAACCATAATTCTCACAGGATTTTTAGTTTTTGAGCCCACAGTTCTATTTCAAAGAGTTCGATTGGATACTCGTCGTCATCTTCTGGATCTGCTGATGCCATATTACTGGACAATGCTTGTTTGAGTACCCCTTCGATGCTAACATCGAAGTCCCAGGCGAAAGATCATGAAGAATGAGACTGCGTGTAAGCTTCTTCCTCCGAGCCCTCAGTTGTGGTAGGAGGAGTGATATACCCTAAACCATGGCCGGTTATTTGGTAATACGTCTCTGGTTTGCCTTTTAGGAAAAAGTGATGCAGTGGCAGTCGTCGAACTTTGCCATAGTTTAGGCCTTTGTCGTTCTTCAAATCATATCCCATTTTCTAGACAATACGCTTAGTCAGGATGCTGTAGCGGTGAAGTTTCATTCTATCGCTTTTCGGTTCTGGCTCGTCTACAAGGATGTCCCGGCGACCTTCGACTCTACCGAAGATGATAGGTTTGTCTCATTTCCTTCTTATTGGAATGACGAAGCAGGCATCCTGATTAAGGCAAATTTGATATACCGAGTGAGTGGTAGCTACTTGCGTATACAGATGTAGGCCTAAACCATGCTCTAAAGAATATGCGGTATTCTACTGTACTACGATAAAGTAGCTCAAGGACAGACCCTCACTAAGAAAACAAGGCACTTCCTCAAAAGGGATCACATCATCGAATGATGATGTGTCGGTAGATGCTGCGATGTATTCTTCCAACTCATCTTTAGTGTCTACTTGCGACCCTGGCGGTACCGGAGCTTTCCTGCTGAGTTTGACTACCAGCTGCTTTGGGGTTCTCACGACAGGGGGTTCCTTGTTTGAAAGGTTTCTCAACCTCCAAGGCTTGACCATTGGGGATTCAGGAGCCTTCTTACGAAGCTTGACCACCAGAGGAGCGGCTGAGGGGACTGGGCGCCCTTTCAAACGAATCTTTAGGGGAGTGTCTGAAGCTATAACTATGTCTGCTTCGTTGTCGCGTCGTTGGCACCTTTGTCTAAGTGGATTTGTTTGTAAAAGACTGAGTCGGAGTAGTATGTCTCAATTTCCTTGAAAGGATCCACGTTAGCGAATTTTGTTTTGACGATACTATCTTCATTGACGTACTTTAAGCATTGATGGACAGTAGATAGAACAATCATATATTCATGTATCTATGGTCGTCCAAGAAAGATATTATAGGATACTTCCATATCGATGACTGTCACACCCCAGTACCAAAATATGGAGATGGACATGGCCAGCTCCCCCATACAACGTATAGAATATCATATGAAGGTCACGGTGGTAACTAGACAAATGGGTGCATACTACAAGCAAGTCACATAGGGACACACAACACATTTATTGTCTTAATCAGTCAAGTAAGAATAGTAAACATATAACATATATGACAAGGAAGTAAGGCATCACAAATGCCCTGCTATAATATTCAGAAAACCAACTGTGCAAAATAAGAAAGCTGGCAGAGTAGCAAAACTATATGATCATGATTAGTTGCAGTCTAATTAACTACAATCATATAAGGAAACTAAATGTCCAAATTTACGGCTAACAAGTGTCGGTGGCTTAACGCCCAAAATGAGTAAAATGTGCAATAACGAGCAGGGAAGAAAAAACTTACTCATTTTTCTCAATGGCCATCCGTTTGGTGCGTGCAATGGTTCAAGGGAAAGTACGCTTGATCCTCGGGTGCTTATTCTAAATCTGGCCATGCAAAACCGGTGGGATTAGACCCCAAATAGTAAGTACCACAAAGGAAGCACAAATGAAAAAACAAAACCAGATTATAATATATATATATAGTTCTATCTCGTAGTTTTGGTTCATAGCCTACCGTGATACAACAATCTAACCCTACAACCAAACAAGGATAATGGTTAGACCATCGCACCATGATAGCCCACATCCCTAAACTATTTAGCAGAAGGTACAATCATAATCAAGCTTAGTTACAAAATTGGTCAATCACTTGTAAGGCTTACTAGGTGGAGTCTAGATTATCCCAGAGGTATTATGCATATAATAGGAATCTTCAAATCGAACCATGTTCTAGCAGGGGCTAGCCGAGCCATGAATCATCATATAGCACATTATATTATGTATCAGTCCCTCGTAAGACCACAATGCTAAGATTGCATAGAACATATATTATAATATTATAGTCGGATATTGTCATTCATTAATGAGGATTTAAACAATATCCATGGGCGCCAGCCTTTCACTTCCCATATAATGATTGAGGGTGACTAGTTAAGCACGATCTCGGGATTCCGTCCCTCCAAATGCTCTACATGTTTTAGTTGCCTAGTTAACCCTTCGGTTAGCTAGAATCACATGGTATGGTCATATGTTACTTCCCTTATATATCGTACTTTAGTACGGGCACGCTAGATACGAATCCACTTTGTCACTTAGCAGTTCAATTTTGATTTATCCGAGCGTGATGCAACAGTCAACAAATTATAGCCACGCTTGGTTATTTATCAACTAATGTGTCCATGCTAGAGGAATTTGTTACATCACATATCGCTTAGCACATAGGTACACCTCGGTGTAAACATGTAACATAATCATGTAGGAACACTTAGTTCGTAGGAACACATATCACGTAGTAAGTGTAACAACACGAATACCAAAAGTCGAGTCAAGTTGCCAATCATTACTAAATCATATGAGTTCTAGCACATAGCAATACGTAGGTCGAGTCAGGTACATAGGTAGTCAAAGTCACTTGGGCGTATGGTTTATCTCTATTCATAGTCGGGTCAAGCATATAGTCAGGTTCAACACATGGTCACTCAGTTCTTATGCATTTCAATCATCAATATCACACTTAGAATCAAAAAAATCTAATAAAACATTAAACTAAGAAAATCAACAAATCATGCACATATGGCCGCATAGGGTCAGGGACGCATAGAGTTTGTGTCGCATATGACAGGTGCCGTATAGAGATTGCTGCCGCATATGAGTCAAGGTCGCATAGGTCTGCTTGCCGCATATGGGTCAAGGCCACATAGGTCTGCTTGCCGCATATGGGTCAAGGCTGCATGATACGTTCTAGGACTTTAGCGAATTTCTCATTCTTACAGTGAGTGAAACACAAGGAGTTCAAGGATTAGCTCCAGAACACTTGTGTAATAATCAGTCATGCTTTCAACAAGATGGACGCATGTTGGTCGGATATACGGGAAGTGTCCTGTAATACCCCGTTCGTCCCGTTCCCCCTGCTCGGGGAGCGCGGCCAAGAAATACTTATGACCGTCCGAACGGGACAGATTGAATCAAGATCCTTTCCTCGTTATGGATTGGTTTCTTCGGAATCAGGTCCCATAATCAATGGATCGTGCCTCAAGGAAGGACTCGGCGGCAGAGTAGAGAGAGGCCTTTCCGTTATGTTGGTTTTCCTTGCCCGTTTTCGATTGCCGTTTGGTTGCGTACTTGTTGGTTTTAGGACTTGCGTTTTCTTGAACGGTTTCAATGGATTTCATTGCTTTCGTTCTTAGGATTTTGCATTTCGTATCGAGCCTTGGAGACCGAAGCAGGAGGTATTGATCATCCGTTGGTGCGTGCAGGTGATCGGGTAGACGACGCGCGAGCGGAGTCTTAGGGATCTCTACTTCTTCTTCCTGTACAACCAACGTGTGAGTGGCTCTATTTCGATAAGCACCTTCTTTCCAAGGGCTCCGTTCATAATAAAATTGACTCAGTTGTGCATTCAATCAAACGACACCACTTAAGTAATAAGTTGGATAACAAGATAAGATAAGAAGTAGGCTTGGAACACCCATTGCTTGTCATATAAAACCTTGCATAAATTCATTGATGCATGCATGGTCGTTGGATATTTAATGGGTTGGTATTTACTGATAGTTCAAAGTGCTCTTTTATAAGTTCAAGGTGTTCTTCTATAAACTGCTGCATGTTATTTCATATAACTGTTGGTTGATTGTGATAGTACAGTAAAGCAGTTTCGTACATGATGTTCTTTAAATTGCTGGTAAGTAAATCTGTGAAGTAGAGTTCATAGAAATGGTCATGGAAATTCTTGTGCACAAGGGATCCAGGTTCCTGCGAGCGGTTACCGGGGCACCGAGCCGTTTCGACCCGGGCGGAATCTACTTTCTTAGTCCTGGGAGCGGGGAATTGTAGCGGGGCTAGCTACCCGCGCTGCAAGCGTCGCCGCCAGCCCAGACTAAACCCATGATGGCTAGTAGACAACAAAGAAAGATGTTGTGTATATTTAAACTGTGCAGACTAACTATGTCTTCGTGACAGGGAAGGCTATGGTAAGTTGTACAGGTGGTTCAGACGGTACAGGTAAAGTCACCGAACGGTGGCATGTGAAGTTATGTTATTTTGTTCTTGCATAACTGCTAAATGAAATCTGATCTAGGCAAGAATAGAAAGTCACATAAACACATAAATATTGCATGTTCATTTAAAACTCATCTAAAAGAGCTTGGCAAAGTTGAGCAGCTAGCCTTCACCAGTACTTTTCGAAGTACTGACCCTCGTTGTAGCAGGTTCCCCGGCGCAAGGCAACGCGGCGAGGAGCTGGAGTTCTCTCCGGACCCTTTGGAATTCTTGGCGGGTCGTGGCCAAGACTTTGGAGGCTCAAGCTAGAAGCCTTCCCCTCTCTCTCCGTTGCGGAAACAACGCTAGCGATGGTGCTTCCCCGTACCCAAGGAGTTTTGTGCTTTGAAACTATGTAAAGGGACATAATGTATGGATCGGCTATCTCATTTTGCGTCCAAGTTTGTAAGCCCGTGGGGTATTTTATACTTTTGAGTCAAGCAATGTAACAAGATGTTCATTATAAATAAAAGAGAAACTTTTCTATGCCTCAACCTTGTGTCATCTTATTTGTCTACTCTGTTGCATTGATCTAAAGAATATCCTTATGCCTAAGGCCTGGTGCGCGCGCGCCCTACGCGTGCACGGCATCACGCCCCCTGGGACGATTATCGGTTAGCCGAGATCGGGGCGTGACATATTGGTATCAGAGCATGCTTCAGATCCTTTGATCTCACAAAGAAAGTTTCTAAAGAGGACTTTATTCCTTCCGAGTAGACCCTTGAATTCGCTTGGCCAAAATGAGATGCGTTCCATACAATAAGTCTAAATATTTTTGAAAATTGCGTGGGAATTATACGATTGCTTGGACGGGATTATGATGTGAGGGCTTTTGTCCCAACTCATAGAGGATATTTTGAGAGGAGACTTGTGTTATAATCGGCAAGTTATATGTCTATATGAAAACACCAAACGAGTAGAGTGCGAGATAAGAATATCGTTCAGACAGTGGTCTGTGCACATGGCCTTTTGGCCAAATTGTGTTAAGTATCGTGCACCAAGACCCTTGGTGCTAGTGAGTTGCAGCGAGAATTGGGTATTGTTGGGATGAGAATAAAGTTGACCTGGAGGGAAAACGATAGAGACGTTATCGGATTGCCGCTAAGGCGAGTAATGGAAATCGTGTAGGGAATTTTCGAAAATAGTTGGACGGTTATTCATAGCGATAAGTTATGATTAGAAGCATAGCCTGTATAAGAGGACTATGAATACAGGTATGTACGAGCCTAAGATCGCTAAGGCGATAAATAGGGACTGTGTTGGAGTTCTAAGGAACGAATTAGGCATACGAGTGAAGGATGCGAACGCGAATCAGGAGTTATTAGGACGACTCAATTCCGGAGTAGTGTATGCGATAAGTCCCCTGTTCGATTATGCAATTTGTGGATATAATGAGTTGTAAAGATTCAGGGAGTATAGCTCGAACCCAGAGTGGTGTATTTGTTGGCTTAAAAATGCTTGAACGAAGTCGTGGATTCGAAGAGTTAAGCGAGTCTAGCGACAAGCGACGAGATTGGGTAAAGCCTTAGTATAAATAAACAGTGCCTAGCAAGTAAACGAACTCGGAGAAAGCATGCAGTGTTTGGTTCGAACGAGTTACAATGAGTTGAATAAGGGATAAGGCTTACAACGAATAGAAATTCAGGGCAATTGGAATCGATATCATGATCGGAAAAGACTTAGAGGATTGTACGAGCGAGTTTGAGTTGAAACAAGCAAATTAAAAACTTGAGTCGAGATTGAATAATCTGAGATGCGATCGAAGAAAGTGCAATTAGAAATAATGGAGTGAACGAATGATAGCGTGCATGGAAAATTTGGATTTGAGTAGGATATCGCTCGATAAAATTTGGTTTGAGTATGAATGCGATGATTTCAAATTTTGGGAGATTTAGACCATAACAATGGTTGGAAAATAGTATAGATTGATGCAAGTTAGTAAAAATTATGAATTTGATGGATTGAGTTAAGCGGTAATAGATTTGGCTTGGAGTTTGGAAGAACGATCTTGAAATCAAGTTCAGAAAGATAACATTCGAAATCTGTCCCAGCGAGAACGATTATCCTGCGGGAGCGTCGGCGTGGTGATTTCACGTACGAAAAGGATAAGCAAACTCAAGAGAACAGGTTCGGTGATTATTCCAAAAACGAACTCGATGAATGGAACGTATCAATGCGATAGACTTGGGTTTGGGAATTGATCTTAGTTGTTTGAGGAATGCTAAGAGTAGACTAAGAATATGAGTCTAAGGATTCTTCTTGAGGAGTTAGTCTAGAAACGTAAAGTAAGAGGTGTTGGACGTTTTCATGAACGGATACGTAGATTGTGCTGGACGACTTAGAGTTCATGATATACATCGATGGTTTATAATGGAATTGTGGCTTGATGATACAAGCGTAGAAAATGATGGATTGGTGAATCCTATTAAACGAGATGAAAGAGATAGTATGTGCGAATCGATAGGTTAGCCCTGAAACATGGGCGTATCGTGGGTTTAGTTGGACGAGCGTGTTGGTGTGATAGGATGATCTGTGCTCGATGTTTAGAAATCTGAGTGAAACGAGCTTGGGTAGAATATCCGTGTAAAGGAACAATGGTTTGACCTTAGGGTGTTTGGGGCGAGCATTGTGCAACACGGTTGCACGATGAGTCGCAAACTTAAGTTGTACCTATGACTGTGTGTGCTGGCCTAGTGACTAGGCAGACGACCCTATGCCTCGAGTTAAACTGGAGTGGCTGACTTCAGAGTATCGTTCGGGAAGAATGATAGAACTGGGGCAACAAGACTTAGAGTTAGAATTTGGAATTAGGAATATACACTAGCAACGTTCGCATTGAAAACAAACGTAAGGCAAGATAGGACTCGGGTGAAAATTGATTTGGTTGGATAGGTTACACGACGGTAAGGGATAAGACGATAGCTGGATCGAACAAGAGTTCGGTCATTCATATAAGCAGGACGATCCGCGTTTCGAAAGATTTTCACGAGTAGCTTGTCAGACTTAGCTGTCACTGAGCTTGGTTGAAATACACATATTTGGGGGACGCCTTGAATATGGGTACGATCCAGACTTAGCGATATGCATAACTCGGATGCAGCTGCAAAGAAAAATGTTCGAATTCGCATGGATGAGTATGGCAACTGAAATGATTTAGCCTCAACTTAAATTCGTAGAGGAAAGATTGTATTGTTCCTCGTGCTACCGGGATAGTTCTGCGCTAAGGCGCAGTACGAGATTGAGTTTGGGGATGCAATAGTTGAACTAATAGATCATTCGGATAAAATAATTAAGCACTCGGGCGAACGGAACGAGTAAAAACGAATAGAAAGTTAAGTTCGATTGGGCCAAGGGTGCGGAGGACTTGAGCGTACCCCTGGTAGGCAATTTAGCTCTGTACTAAGGCGCAATATAGACTGAGTCAGAAAACGTTGGTGATTGGGTGCGAATTTATTTAGTGAGATTGGATGGTGACTCAGAGAGATATGATGCAAAAACGAGATTGGAAAATTGTCGAGATTCGAGCTTTTGGGTTAGGCGTAACGACGGGTTTCGATAGGCGACGTCAAGTAATAGGCTCAAATGCGTTGGGTTCCTATGGTGATAACATAACTAGTTGGGCAAGTCCACCCAATTACGAGTAGTAAGTGCCCGTTGAGCTATAGAATACCATGTGCTTGGGTAATATAGCCCTGCGCTAGGTGCAGTAAATTTTGAGACGGACGTGCAATGATCGAGTTGAGTATAACTCGATAGCATTGAACGATAGAGTCGTTCAATGAGAACTGGCCAACATTGGCGTAACGCATGGCGAGAAAATAGAGGATTGTAGTATTGAGACAGTCCTTGAAGGATAAGACAAGATGTATAGGAAAGTTTAGAAGTTATGCGATAGCACGAGTTGCGCTCAGGAAGTCTCGAGGACGGAACTTGTTCTGAGTGGTATATGGTGTAACAACCCGCTCCGCTCAACCCGGAGGGCCGATTCAAACGGCACAAGTGTAGCTATTCAACCGCCTTGCTCAACGAGATGGTTCGTTCGATGCAAAGGCTTTCATGCTGGGATCTTTAACAGAGTCAAACTTAGGCTATCAGAAGCGCGTCCGGAGTCTAGCTCGACCGATGCGATACATCGCTAAGGTGAATGACCCCGGTGAACCTGTCTCTACTTAGCTGCACAATAAGAAAATGAACGTTACGTGCTAGTTTACAGGCGATAACCTTTGCATGCTAATAAAAGAGATGAACGCACATAGCTAAGGGGATAACCCCGCCTTATTATCGTATAGAACATGGAAATCTTACTTGCTAGTTGCGTAATCGACTTGGGTCAGTTGAATCTGCAAGCGAACTTGTCGTACGCGGCAGAGCCTGTCTAAATTTTGAATCGTAAAAAGAAGCAGTTGCGGAACCGAACGTCTCGCTAGTGCGCGTACTGTGGCGAAACCACTTGGTCGAGGAGTCGACCTGGGAACTTGAATCTGATATAAGGGGAAAATTTCCCTCATTATTCCTTAGTGGTAGGCTCTATTCTTAAGTTTCGGGATGAAACTTCCTATTAGATGGTTATGATGTAACACCCCGTTCGTCCCGTTCCCCCTGCTCGGGGAGCGCGGCCAAGAAATACTTACGACCGTCCGAACGGGACAGATTGAATCAAGATCCTTTCCTCGTTATGGATTGGTTTCTTCGGAATCAGGTCCCATAATCAATGGATCGTGCCTCAAGGAAGGACTCGGCGGCAGAGTAGAGAGAGGCCTTTCCGTTGTGTTGGTTTTCCTTGCCCGTTTTCGATTGCCGTTTGGTTGCGTACTTGTTGGTTTTAGGATTTTCTTGAACGGTTTCAATGGATTTCATTGCTTTTGTTCTTAGGATTTCGCATTTCGTATCGAGCCTTGGAGACCGAAGCAGGAGGTATTGATCATCTGTTGGTGCGTGCAGGTGATCGGGTAGACGACACACGAGCGGAGTCTTAGGGATCTCTACTTCTTCTTCCTGTACAACCAACGTGTGAGTGGCTCTATTTCGATAAGCACCTTCTTTCCAAGGGCTCCGTTCATAATAAAATTGACTCAGTTGTGCATTCAATCAAATGACACCACTTAAGTAATAAGTTGGATAACAAGATAAGATAAGAAGTAGGCTTGGAACACCCATTGCTTGTCATATAAAACCTTGCATAAATTTATTGATGCATGCATGGTCGTTAGATATTTAATGGGTTGGTATTTACTGATAGTTCAAAGTGCTCTTTTATAAGTTCAAGGTGTTCTTCTATAAACTGCTGCATGTTATTTCATATAACTGTTGGTTGATTGTGATAGTACAGTAAAGCAGTTTCGTACATGATGTTCTTTAAATCGCTGGTAAGTAAATCTGTGAAGTAGAGTTCATAGAAATGGTCATGGGAATTCTTGTGCACAAGGGATCCAGGTTCCTGCGAGCGGTTACCGGGGTACCGGGCCGTTTCGACCCGGGCGGAATCTACTTTCTTAGTCCTGGGAGCGGAGAATTGTAGCGGGGCTAGCTACCCGCGCTGCAAGCGTCGCCGCCAGCCCAGACTAAACCCATGATGGCTAGTAGACAACAAAGAAAGATGTTGTGTATATTTAAACTGTGCAGACTAACTATGTCTTCGTGACAGGGAAGGCTATGGTAAGTTGTACAGGTGGTTCAGACGGTACAGGTAAAGTCACCGAACGGTGGCATGTGAAGTTATGTTATTTTGTTCTTGCATAACTGCTAAATGAAATCTGATCTAGGTAAGAATAGAAAGTCACATAAACACATAAATGTTGCATGTTCATTTAAAACTCATCTAAAAGAGCTTGGCAAAGTTGAGCAGCTAGCCTTCACCAGTACTTTTCGAAGTACTGACCCTCGTTGTAGCAGGTTCCCCGGCGCAAGGCAACACGGCGAGGAGCTGGAGTTCTCTCCGGACCCTTTGGGATTCTTGGCGGGTCGTGGCCAAGACTTTGGAGGCTCAAGCTAGAAGCCTTCCCCTCTCTCTCCGTTGCGGAAACAACGCTAGCGATGGTGCTTCCCCGCACCCAAGGAGTTTTGTGCTTTGAAATTATGTAAAGGGACATAATGTATGGATCGGCTATCTCATTTTGCGTCCAAGTTTGTAAGCCCGTGGGGCATTTTATACTTTTGAGTCAAGCAATGTAACAAGATGTTCATTATAAATAAAAGAGAAACTTTTCTATGCCTCAACCTTGTGTCATCTTATTTGTCTACTCTGTTGCATTGATCTAAAGAATATCCTTATGCCTAAGGCCTGGTGCGCGCGCGCCCTACGCGTGCACGGCATCACGCCCCCTGGGACGATTATCGGTTAGCCGAGATCGGGGCGTGACATGTCCAGGCTGCATAAGGATCATGCCCATGGAACTCTCAGTCGTATATGGCGTTGGCCACATGAGAACTTTATTCTCCAGATAGCAAGTTTAGCCTTGGCGAGAACTCCCAAAATAAAAAAATTATTTTTTCATAAAAACTTCATTTTAACTCCGAATCAAGTGAACCAAAAGCCAAAATATTCGAAATGAAGTTCTCCATCCATCTCAAAATTTATTTTTCAAAAATACCATATTTTAGTAAATCAAAACCACCAAAAATAAAGGAACCCATGAAAACTCTAAACTTAGAATGTAGATCTACTCAATTTTACCCATTAAAACTGAAAACCCCAAGTACTAAAAGTGTTTAGAATCATCATGAGCACATAATAGACTAATAAAATATAAGAAAAGAGAAAGAATAAAAAATTAAGAGGCTTTTCCATGTAGTGCAAGGTGTACTTGCCTAAATAAAGGAAGAGTAAAATGAGGGAATGAGGGAAGTGAGAGAAAGATGTTGAATTATAAATGCTAGGGTTGAGGTTTAGACCATAGGTTCACTCATGACCAAACCAACCCAATAATTAAACCATGAGTCTAATTGAACCAAAGAATGGGTCTAGTCTCCATGACATGCAATCTAATTACCATGCAAGCAATAAATGATATAGGCATAAAAACTAATATATTCCAAATACGTATATCGGGAACGGGGAGTGATATCTCTACCCACCTTAGAAAAATTTTGTCCTCGAAATTTTAAATCCAAGGCTATCTAGAGAAATCAGAATAAGCACTACACTAACTACAATTATATCTACATATGCAATCAAATTCAAGCATATAATAAAGAAAAGCAGTGTCACTTAGCATGGGTAAACGAATCACGAGATTCAAGATACGAAGGCATAAGAACGAATATATCTTCCGTGTCGAACATGTATGGATACCGAGACCGAATTTTATCCTCGCACTCCCACGTCGACTCTTCCAAAGGGTGATGACCCCAAGCAACCCGGACAAGATGGATAGTCGGATTCTTGAGCACATTCTCATGAGTTGCTCATCGTAAGACAAGTCTGTACCAACGACTAGTTTGGAATGGTCGAGGATATGACTCAGATTAGGGACATACCTACACAATTGAGACACATGAAATACATCGTGCACCTCAAGTAGTGAAGGCGAAAGGGCAAGACGATAAGCAACATCGCCCACCCGCTTGAGGATATCAAACGGACTAACGTATCACGGACTAACCTTCCCACGAACCCCAAATCTAATGACTCCACGGGTCGGCAAAATTTCCAAGAATACGTGGTCACCGACACAAAACTCTAAAGGCCTACGATCTTGATCTTTCCAATGCTGATGCCTATCTTGTGCAACCCAAAGTCGCTCTCTGATCTGCTTGACAACTTCTACTGTCTGCGTGATCATCTCTGGGTCTAACATCTTTCGCTCACCTATATTATCCCAAGCCAATGGTGATCTACACTTTCTTCCATATAGTGCTTCGAATGGAGCCATCTGAATACTTGCTTGATAACTATTATTGTATGAGAACTCAACGAGTTGAAGGTGATCTTTCCAAGTCCTTCCAAAATCCAAAGTACAAGCTCGCATCATATCTTCCAAGGCCTGGATGGTTCTCTCTGATTGCTCGTCCGTTTGAGAATGGTAGGTGGTACTGAATCTCAACTTGGTACACAAGTTCTGGTGCGAACTCTTTCAAAAATATGAAGTGAACTGAGTGTCTCGATCGGATACAATACTCACTGGGATGTCGTATTGTCTTACTATTTTTCGCATGTACATCTTTGCTAACTGCTCTGTAGATTGCCCTACTCAAAAAGGAAGAAAGTGAGCTACTTTTGTGAGACGATCTACTATTACCCAAACTGCATCCGACCCATTATGGATCTAGGCAAACCGGTTACAAAGTCCATCGTGATATGTTTCCACTTCCACTACAGAATAAAAAGTGGATGTAATAATCCTACCGGTCTTTGTTGGTCGGCCTTCACTTGCTGACATACCAAACACCGGGAAACGAATCGTGCTATCTCCCTCTTCATCCCGTCCTACCAAAAATATTGCTTGATGTCTTGATATATCTTGGTACCTCCTGGATGAATTGAATATTGGAAACTGTGTGCCTTGATTATTACTTCTTGCCAGATATCTCCACTTGGTAGACAGAGACAATTTTTAAACCTAATAGTTCCATCTTCATGAATCGTCAACTCCTTCCTGAGACCAGACTCACATTCTGCACGAAGCTTCTGAACTTTCGGATCCTCTGCCTGAGTCTCTTTAATCCTCTCTATAATGGTAGATTGTACCTGTAAACTAGCCAATACTCCTATGTCTTGCAAAAGTAAAATATCGATCCCTATTTCTCAAAGATCTTCTAAGATATGCAACTGCGATGTCAACATAAATATACTACCTCTCCTGCTAAGAGCATCTGCTACCATATTTGCCTTTCCTGGATGGTACTGGAGTTTCACATCATTGTCCTTTATCAATTCTAGCACCTTCTCTGACTCATGTTCAAGTTCTTATGAGTGAATATGTCACGACCCGCACCCGAAACATTCGGCATGAGTCATGGGTACGTCCAGCCTACGCCACAGCATCGGCGGTAGAATGCTGTCTAGGTCAACTATCTAGATAACAATCTCATGCAATCAATATATAAACCTGTCAAGATCTCAACTCCAAACGGAGGAGCAATATCATAACGATAATCATAATGTACTCAATCACGAATCTAAGCACGATAAGATAACAAAGAAGACTAACAACTCCAAAGTCTAACCAACAACAACTACTACAACAACCACAATATCAATAATAATAATACATCATCCAAAATAATATACAATACAAGGTCTCAATCCAAAACCGGAGACAAATCCGGTGCTAAAAGCTAATAAAAACAATAACAAGGTCCTAGTGATCCCGGCTACCAACCCAAAAATTACTCCTAAACTAGAGGGTCCCTGTCTGCACCATCGACAGGCTCAGGTCCATAAAACGTCTGACACCAATCCTCCGGATACTCTGGAAAAATATGTCCAGTCAGGACTGGAGCAAGTACACCTCTAACAGCAGTTCTATTTAAATGATAAAAACTATAAAACAGTTATAGCAAGTAGCATGGTAAAGAAAATAAAGTATAGAACAAGGAAATATACATATCACTGGTGCATAAAGGTAAGATGCATGAATATCAGAAGCAAGATAGTAATAACTGCAAGATACAAGAAATCTAAGCTAAGATCAAGTCCGTGCACAAAAACGTGTAGTGAGTCCAGCATAAAATACATGTAGTGAGTCAAGTCCAGAAATATGTAAGTGAGACCAGCAAGAAATGCAAGTGAGTCCAGACTATAAAGAATGAACTCGGTGTCTTTGAAATACTTGTTTTGACATGTAAATGGCTAGGGATAAGTACAGCTCACCGCGTACTGGGTGCGCGGTTGCTATCATTCCAGATTAGACCAGAGGGAGTGATTCCTGATGATTCCAGATGGAAATGTTTACATGTCTACTCGAGTATTTACCCGCCTTGACTAATACAAGTGAATCCAAGACCCGACACGTAAATCAAGTATGAGTCCAGCCTGAAACATGAGTGATGCCTGTAGTGATGCTTGTAGGTGATGCCAGGATAGAGGCCAGAAACATGAAATGTACGTGTCGCAAGTAAATGAATCCAGAAATACCAGTCCATGTTCCGTGTTGTGCCAGAATAATCAGATGATACTATACTAGAAGCTGAATCATAATAATCATCAGATAATGAAAACTATCAGAGAATGTACTCGTCTGACGTCCTGAGCAACTGGCGATCCGAACCGGTGTCGCAAGGACCTATTATGAAAAGCAAGGTTAAACAGGATTCTAATAAGTTAAACAGATATAAAATAACTAAAAACAGGCTTCTAGGGTCGTTCTAGGTCAAACGGGTCAAACCGGTAAAATCTGGGTCAAAAAGTCAACTCTTGGTCCAAAAAGTCAATCCTGGGTCAAAACTAGGTCAAAAGTTGACTTTGGCGGTCAACCAAGTCAACCGCGGTCAAGTCTAGGTCAAACTAGGGTGCTCCTAAAATTCTAGGTCAAAACTAGATCATTAAGCTAATAAACCCTCAAACTCGCCTCCTTGAGATACCGGGATACCCTCGGTATCCGATACCTTAACCTAGGCTACGTACCCCGCCTAAACCCGCTAAAACCTATGCTATCATGCGTAAATATATACACATATACATAAAAATCCATCTCTAAACTCAAACCTAGGCAATTGCTCAAAAATCCCGCTCGAAACTCAATACCTTGGATATCTCAAGGTATTGAGATACCTTGGTATCTCAAGGTATCGAGATACCTCTCTAAACCCTCACTAACCACCCCTCTAGCTAAACTATTAAGCATATAGATATACACCTAGGTAATTATCTAGGCTAGAATACATATATACAACACATATATGCATATACCCATAGATATCTACATATATACATCACACATACACACATACATATATACCTTATATATATAACCAAACTCATAAATAAATAAATAAATAAATATATATATATATATATTTATATATATATATATATATATATATATATATATATATATATATAGTATCTATACATATATATAGATATATGTATATCTAATACCTATCCATCTATCTATCCATCTATTTATATATCTATCTATCAATCTATTTATGTATCAATCTACCTATTAATCTATCTAGATATCCGTCTATCTATCTAGCTATTTACCTATCTATCTATCTATCTATCTATCTATCTATCTATCTATCTATCTATCTATCTATCTATATGTCTATCTATCTATCAATCAATCTATCTAATCTATCTAGTTATCTATATATCTATCTATCTAGATATCTACGTATCTATCTACCAATCTATCTAACTATCTATCTATCTATCTAGAATTTTATCTATCTAACTACCTATCTATCTATCTATCTATTTATTTATCTAACTCATTTATCTATCTAACTATATATATATATATATATATATATATATATATATATATATATATATACATATCACTCTCTCCCTCGCTCGCTGTTAGCTGTTGTTGCTGCTTACCCTGCTGCTGTTGCTGCTGCTGCTGCAGCTTTTTACTGATGCTGCTGCTGCTTATTCTGCTGCTGCTGCTGCTTTTTAAATGCTGCTGCTGCTGCTGCTTTTTAAATGCTGAATGATGCTTTTTAAATGCTGAATGCTGCTGCTGTTGCTGCTTTTTACTGCTGCACCCTCACACGCACACAATAACACACACACAAAGACACACAGACACACACACACTCCTATATATATATATATATATATAACTCTCTCTATATATATATACATACACACACTAACATATATATTTATACACACACAAACACTTATGCATATATATATAGATATATACACACACTCACACTAATACACATACACAAGCACAAACACACTTATACAAACACTCACTAACACACTCACAAACACATAAAAATACACATATATATATATAAATATATATACATATATAGACACACATACAAATATATATATACATATATATATATATAAACACAACACACCACAACGCACAACGCTCACAACGCCCACCAACGCGCGCCGAACGACCCCGACACGCATAAATACCTATAAATATATAAAATATAACCCAAAAATTCTAGCACACACTCCCCGAAGCTAACCCAATGCGCGCACAAGCCCGAAACTAAGAAACCACGCCGAAATGGCCGTTCGGTCATTTCGACTAACACGCGGTGTGCAGTTCGGAAAACCTCCTGAAACGCACACCAAACCAACTCGGAATCGGCCCAAAATTTACCCACGGGTCCTAAACAATGTCTAGATCCTAGAAAAAATGCTAACGCATTGATTCTAGGTCCGTGGCGGAAACACGCATGCAATTAGAATCGGCGACGACGAAAATCCCTAAAACGCCCGAAAAGCTCGTTTCTCCGCGACACGGCTTCACGTGTCCGAACGGAGACATGCACTAACCCTCAAGACACCCGACAACATCTACCTAGATCCGTCTAACCTAGGACATCACCCAAAATTGGGCCAATTTCGGATTCCACCCAAAATTGACACAAAACCTAGTGTCAAAGTCTCCAAACACTACCAAACTAGTTCCAACTTTCTCCCATGGGTAGCCTAAGGGTCTAAGAAGGTTCTAAACTATTAATTACACTATATAAGAGTAATTACAAGGGAGGAAATTAGGGTTTACCTCTTGGGAGTTGGAATCCCAAGCCAAAGTCTCCAAAAAGTTCCAAATCTACCACAACTAGCTTCCAAGCTCCAACACCAAATCTAAGCTCTACCCACCTTGGTTAGAGAAAATGCAAGGTTATGGTTCACAACCATGGAGAATAGAAGAAGAAAGAAGAGAAATAGGATGCTTACTTGAAGTTGGGAGGAGGAAATAAGAAGAAAGAGTGGAGAAAAGAAGAAGAATGAAGAAGATGATGAAAATGGGGGCTGTGGCTGCTGTTGCACGGGAATGGGCTGCTATTTTGGTCAGGTGAGGGGGTTTGGGAACCGGCTAAGTGGAATATAAGGGTTCCACAAGTTTCCAAATGCCCAAAACGCCCCCCTCTCACTTGGTTTTGGGTTTCGGGTTCCAAAAGCACTCAAACTAACTCCAAATCTCTCCAACTAACCCACTAAAAATATAATAAATATTCTAAAACCCAAAAATAGGTCTCACAAGGGTATGGGCTGGGTCGGACATGGGTCCACTAGGGTCTGACATGGGTCCAGGCTAGCCAAAACCCTAAAACAATTATTATAAAAATAATACAACCACTAATTAAATATAAATATAATTAATTATAAATAATATACAATTAACCAAATTAAAATAAAAAAATACTCGGCTCTGGAAATAGGGTGGTGACAAGCCTATCCTCCTTAGAAATTTTGTCCTCGAAATTTAAAGTCAATTGCACTCCCTCTAGGTCAAACCCCCAACAATCACAGTCAAGAAATTCTACCTAAACAACATGCAAGATCATGGTCCTACTGGTCGTGTTATCACAGTCTCAATCAGGGTCACTACACTATCTACCACAGCACAAAGAAAATCTAACAGGTACTAATGAAGCACACCACAAGGAATAGAAAAGGACAGAAAGAAGAACAAAGAGACAGACCTGTTAACCCGACACCCGTAGCATCGGCCTCCTCGACCGTCAACGCATAAGCCCTGCCCTGCTCGGGTGTATCCCTCTGCTGGTGCGGGGCATGATGCTGTGCCACAGGTGTCCTAGTTCCAACTCTCTGATCCTGTGCTCCACCAAATGGAGGTGTAGTAGGGCAATCTCGTGTGTCCTGCCTTCCTGCAGTAGGCACACCTTCAGCCTCACACATCTGGTGAGCAGCGGATCCACAGAACAGACACACCTTCAGCCTCCTCCTACAAACATCCCAAGTGTGTCCTGCCTTCCTGCAGTAGGCACAAGTGGGCACCCTCTGATCCTGACCCTACTGCGCTGCCTTCTGCACATAGGGATGCTTAGCCGGTCCCGCACTGCCACTCGTACTGCCTGAATCATCCCTACCTCTCTTGGACTTGAGCTCCAAGTCATCCTCTGCTCTCTGAGCATCTCCTACTATCTGCTCGAAAGTTGCCTCGCGGTCGCTCCTGGTCAAAGACTTGACCGCCATGACCAAGCCCTTGCGAAACTTCCTCGCCTTAGTTGCCTCACTCAAGCCCTCTACAAATCTGTCCAGAAGGTAGAACTCCGCTGCGTACTCGTCCACCGTCATGCTCCCCTGGACGAGTGCCTCAAACAGGCTCTCCAAAGCATCGAGCGCCACATCTGGGAAAAACTTCTCCTTAAAAAGCCTCTTGAAAGCCTCCCAAGTAAGCCATGGTGCCGCGATCCTCGTATCTGTACGATACCACGTCAAAGCAAGGTCGAACATCTGACTGCCCGCTGCCTCTATCTGTATGCTGTCTGGAATCTGTGCCAGCCTGAAGATGCCCTCAATCTGCTCTATCCAGTCATCCACGTACAGGATCCCTTCTGTACCCCGAAACTCCTTGGGCCGCATCCTCTGAAAGTCAATGATATTGTCCGGCCTCGGATGCTGAATCTGATCTGCCTGTGGCTGAATCTGTGCCACCCTGTCTACTGCCGTCATGGCCACCTGGTGGGCGTTCTCAATGCCCAGCCTCATGACATCCACCTGACGGTGCTGCACGTCCATAATCTCCCTGAAGAATATAAACAACTGCACGACATCTACTGGTGCAGGAAGTGGTGGAGGAACCACCGGAACGACTGGAGTAGTCCTCGGATCGATAGGTGAAGGAGGATCCCCGAGAGAAGCAGATGCTCCCTCGATCGCAGGAGTGGTGAGTGGAGCGGTAGCAGCTGCCTGAATACGAGCTGGACGAGAGGTAGCAGACCTCTCCGTGGCAACTGCTGGAACGGTATTATGGGATCGTGTCTTCGGAGGCATCCTGAACACAGATCAAAAGAAGTCAATACGGTGCAAGATACGATATCATCAAAGAAGGACAGTAATTTTTTAAAAGAAAGCAATTTCATAATAATTAGATTAGAATTGTTCCTAGTCGTGATTGAGTACACCCTCATCCTAGATCCTAGATCCTATAGCAGGCTCGCAGTAGTACAACTAAGTTGTTGTACCACCATGACATCGCACTAATTATGAATCGAGACCTGCATGGGGCCGCCACCAAAAACGTGTCACGAGCCGCACCCGAAAAATCGGGCATGAGTCGTGGGTACGTCCAGACTACGCTACAGAATCGGCGGTAGAACGCTGTCTAGGTCAACTATCTAGATAACAATCTCACGCAATCAATATATAAACCTGTCAAGATCTCAACTCCAAACGGAGGAGCAATATCATAACGATAATCACAATGTACTCAATCACGAATCTAAGCACGATAAGATAACAAAGAAGAATAACAACTCCAAAGTCTAACCAACAACAACTACTACAACAACCACAACATCAATAATAATAATACATCATGCTAAATAATATACAATACAAGGTCTCAATCCAAAACCGGAGACAAATCCGGTGCTAAAAGCTAATAAAACAATAACAAGGTCCTAGTGATCCCGGCTACCAACCCGAAAATCACTCCTAAACTAGAGGGTCCCTGTCTGTACCATCGACAGGCTCAGGTCCATAAAACGTCGGACACCAATCCTCCGGATACTCTGGGAAAATATGTCCAGTCAGGACTGGAGCAAGTACACCTCTAACGGCAGTTCCATTTAAATGATAAAAACTATAAAACAATTATAGCAAGTAGCAAGGTAAAGGAAATAAAGTATGGAACAAGGAAATATACATATCACTGGTGCATAAAGGTAAGATGCATGAATATCAGAAGCAAGATAGTAATAACTGCAAGATACAAGAAATCTAAGCTACGATCAAGTCCGTACACAAGAACGTGTAGTGAGTCCAGCATAAAATACATGTAGTGAGTCAAGTCCAGAAATATGTAAGTGAGACCAGCAAGAAATGCAAGTGAGTCCAGACTATAAAGAATAAACTCGGTGTCTTTGAAATACTTGTTTTGACATGTAAACGACTAGGGGTAAGTACGGCTCACCGTGCACTGGGTGCGCGGCTGCTATCATTCCAGATTAGACCAGAGGGAGTGATTCCTGATGATTCCAGATGGGAATGTTTACATGTCTACTCGAGTATTTCTCCGCCCTGACTAATACAAGTGAATCCAAGACCCGACACGTAAATAAGTATGAGTCCAGCCTAAAACATGAGTGATGCCTGTAGTGATGCCTGTAGGTGATGCCAGAATAGAGGCCAGAAATATGAAATATACGTGTCACAAGTAAATGAATCCAGAAATACCAGTCCGTGTCCCGTGTTGTGCCAGAATAATCAGATGATACTATACTAGAAGCTGAATCATAATAATCATCAGTTAATGAAAACTATTAGAGAATGTACTCGCCTGACGTCCTGAGCAACTAGCGATCCGAACCGGTGTTGCAAGGACCTATTACGAAAAGCAAGGTTAAACAGGGTTTTAATAAGTTAAACAGATATAAAATAACTAAAAACAGGCTTTTAGGGTCGTTTTAGGTCAAACGGGTCAAACCGGTAAAATCTGGGTCAAAAAGTCAACTCTTGGTCTAAAAAGTCAACCCTGTGTCAAAACTAGGTCAAAAGTTGACTTTGGCGGTCAACCAAGTCAACCACGGTCAAGTCTAGGTCAAACTAGGGTGCTCCTAAAATTCTAGGTCAAAACTAGATCATTAAGCTAATAAACCCTCAAACTCGCCTCCTTGAGATACCGGGATACCCTCGGTATCTGATACCTCAACCTAGGCTACGCACCCCGCCTAAACCCGCTAAAACCTATGCTAGCATGCGTATATATATACACATATACATAAAAATCCATCTCTATACCCAAACCTAGGCAATTGCTCAAAAATCTCGCTCAAAACTCAATACCTTGGATATCTCAAGGTATTGAGATACCTTGGTATCTCAAGATATCGAGATACCTCTCTAAACCCTCACTAACCACCCCTCTAGCTAAACTATTAAGCATATAGATATACACCTAGGTAATTATCTAGGCTAGAATACATATATACAACACATATATGCATATACCCATAGATATCTACATATATACATCACACATACACACATACATATATACCTTATATATATAGCCAAACTCATATATATATATATATATATATATATATATATATATATATATATATATATATATATATATATATATATATATATATCTAGTATCTATACATATATATAGTTATATATATATATATATCTATACATATAGATATATGTATATCTAATACCTATCCATCTAACGATCCATCTATTTATATACCTATCTATCAATCTATTTATGTATCAATCTACCTATTAATCTATCTAGATATCCATCTATCTATCTAGATATCTATCAAGCTATTTACCTATCTATCTATCTATCTATCTATCTATCTATCTATCTATCTATCTATCTATCTATATGTATATCTATCTATCAATCAATCTATCTAATCTATCTAGTTATCTATATATCTATATATTTAGCTATCTACGTATCTATCTACCAATCTATCTAACTATCTATCTATCTATCTAGAATTCTATCTATCTAACTACTTATCTATCTATCTATCTATCTATCTATCTATCTATCTATCTATCTATCTAACTTATTTATCTATCTAACTATAGATATATATATCTATACATATCACTCTCTCCCTCGCTCGCTGCTAGCTATTGCTGCTGCTTACCCTGTTGCTGCTGCTGCTTTTCATTGCTGCTGCTGCTGCTTTTCATTGCTGCTACTGCTGCTGCTTTTACTGCTGCTGCTGCTGTTTTTTAAATGCTGCTGCTGCTGCTGCTTTTTAAATGCTGAATGTTGCTGCTGCTGCTGCTTTTTACTGCTGCACCCTCACACACACACGACAACACACACACACACAAAGACACACAAACACACACACCTATATACATATATATATAACTCTCTCTCTCTCTCTATATATATACACACACAAACACTTATGCATATATATATATATATATATACACACACTCACACTAATACACATACACAAGCACAAACACACTTATACAAACACTCACTAACACACTCACAAACACATAAAAACACACATATATAGACACACATACAAATATATATATATATATATATATATATATATATATATATATATATATATATATATATATATATATATATATATATATATAAAACACAACACACCACAACGCACAACGCTCACAACGCCCACCAACGCGCGCCCAACGACCCCGACACGCACAAATACCTATAAATATATAAAATATAATCCGAGAATTCTAGCACACACTCCCCGAAGCTAACCCAATGCGCGCACAAGCCCAAAACTAAGAAACCACGTCGAAATGGCCGTTCGGTCATTTCGACGAACACGTGGTGTGCGGTTCAGAAAACCTCCTGAAACGCACACCAAACGAACTCGAAATTGACCCAAAATTTACCCACAGGTCCTAAACAATGTCTAGATCCTAGAAAAAATGCTAACGCATCAATTCTAGGTCCGTGACGGAAATGCGCATGCACTTAGAATCGGCGACGACGAAAACCCCTAAAATGCCCGAAACGTACGTTTCTCCGCGACATGGCTTCACGTGTCCGAACGGAGACACGCACTAACCCTCAAGACATCCGACAACGTCTATCTAGATCCGTCTAACCTAGGGCATCACCCAAAATTGGGCCAATTTCGGATTCTACCCGAAATTGACACAAAACCTAGTGTCAAAGTCTCCAAACACTACCAAACTAGTTCCAACTTCCTCCTACGGGTAGCCTAAGAGTCTAGGAAGGTTCTAAACTATTAATTACACTATATAAGAGTAATTACAAGAGAGAAAATTAGGGTTTACCTCTTGGGAGTTGGAATCCCAAGCCAAAGTCTCCAAAAAGATCCAAATCCACCACAACTAGCTTCCAAGCTCCCAATCCAAGCTCCAACACCAAATCTAAGCTCTACCCACCTAGCTTAGGGAAAATGCAAGATTAGGTTTCACAACCATAGAGAATAGAAGAAGAAAGAAGAGAAATAGGATGCTTACTTGAAGTTGGGAGGAGAAAATAAGAAGAAAGAGTGGAGAGAAGAAGAAGAATGAAGAAAAAGATGAAAATGGGGGTTGTGGCTACTGTTGTACGGGAATGGGCTGCTGTTTTGGTCGGGTGAGGGGGTTTGGGAACCTGCCAAGTGGAATATAAGGGTTCCACAAGTTTCCAAATGCCCAAAACGCCCCCCTCTCACTTGGTTTTGGATTTCGGGTTTCAAAAGCACTCAAACTAACTCCAAATCTCTCCAACTAACCCACTAAAAATATAATAAATATTCTAAAATCCAAAATTAGGTCTCACAAGGGTGTGGACTGGGTCGGACATGGGTCCACTAGGGTCTGACATGGGTCTAGGCTAGCCAAAACCCTAAAACAATCAATATAAAAATAATACAACCACTAATTAAATATAAATACAATTAATTATAAATAATACACAATTAACCAAATTAAAATAAAAAAATACCCGGCTCTGGAAATGGGGTGGTAACAGAATACATACTTTAAGCTCTTATGATCCGTAAATATCTCCACCCAATCACCATACAAGTAGTGCCTCCACAGCTTAAGTGCAAATACTACCGCGACCAACTCCAAATCGTGAGTCGAATAACTCTTCTCATGATCTCGAAGTTGAAGCGATGCATAAGATATCACTCTTCCATGTTGCATCATTATACACCCAAGTCCTTTGCCTGATGCATCGCAATACACTGTAAACCCTCTAAAACCTACTGGAAGCATGAGAATCAGAGATAAAATCAATCTCTTCTTTAATTCATCAAATGATGTCTAACACTCTGCTGACCAGTCGAACTTAGCCTCCTTACATGTTAATTGAGTCAGCGGTGCTGAAATCATTGCAAAGTCTGCCACAAAACTTTTGTAGTATCCTGCCAATCCCAAAAACTATGGACTTCAGTCTTAGGAACTGGCCAACTCTCTACGGACTCAAAATTCTTTGAATCTACTTCTACTCATGCTTCAGAGATGATATAACCCAAGAATGACACATGATCCAACAAAAACTTGTACTTGCTGAGCTTTGCATATAACTGATGTTCCCTCAAAATCTGTAAGACCTTCCGAAGATGCTCTTTGTGCTCCTCTTCGATACTAGAATATACTAGAATGTCGTCTATAAAAACTACCATGAACCGACTCGATATGACATAAAAATACGGTTCATCAAATCTATAAATATCGCTGGAGCATTAGTCAGTCCGAATGACATAACTAAGAATCTGTAATGCCCATATCGTGACCTAAATTTTGTCTTAGGTATGTCTTGCTCCCGAACTCTTTCTTGATGATACCCTGATCGAAGATTGATCTTAGAGAAAACCTTGGCTTTACTTAGCTGATCAAACAAATCATCGATCCTTGGTAATGGATACTTGTTCTTCATTGTTACTGCGTTCAACTGTCTATAGTTGATACATAACCGTGATGACCCATCCTTCTTCTTCTTACTAGAACTACTGGCGCTCCCCAAGGTGATCCAATGGCTCGAATAAACTTCTTTGACTTCAATTCTTCTACATATTGGTATAACTTGTCTAATTCTGATGGTGCCATTTGGTAAAACTTGCAATATATTAGCCTGCTCCAGGGATCAACTCGATGAAAAACTCTACGTCCCTTACTAGTGGTAACCTTGGAAGTTCTTCTGGAAAGATGTTTAAGAACTCCTTGAATATTTTGGAAGTTGTTCTTCTGCTATCACTGTCGATGCGATCCTCTCTTCATGCGGGTCTTCCACAGATCTATCAAAGGCAAAACCTTCCGTGACCGGGATACTAAATAGTACCATAAGCTTATTGTAATCTATCGTAGCAAGACTGTCTCTCATCCAGTCCATGCCTAAAATAATATCAAAGTTATCCCTAGAAAACTCGATCAACCGTAGTGAACGCCCGTACACTACGATCGGACATACTATACATACTCTACTAACTCTAATGTGCCAATTACCAGTGAGTATATTCAACCTCTCTAGCAATACCTCAAACTCCAATCCAATATGTGTCGTGAATCGTACAGATAAAAATAAATGAGATGCACCAGAATCAAACAATGTTACAGTAGGAAAAGATGCGACAGAGATATTACCTACCACCATGTCGCCTGATGCCAAAGCCTCCTCCAAAAATAAAGTGAAAGCTTATCCTTGGCCCTGCTGCGCTCCTCATTTTTACCTCTCTTGGACACGTTATTGTTGTGGCCTCTGGTGGACTTGATATTGATTATGCTTCTGTTGGTACATCTGAGCTTGCGTCGGTAGAGGACGCGGAGCTAATGGTCACACTACTATTGCTGGCCCTCTCTACTGGACTTCCCCTGGCACTGGAAGTTCTGGTAACTGTTGGACTGACACTCCTGGCCTCTGCATCATCGAACAATTGGCAATCCGATGATCTGGACTGCCATACCTCATACATAACTCATTGGCCACCCTACACACATCTCTAGTGTGGCCTCCTTTGCCACAGTAAGTCCAACCCACCATTGCTCCCTGGTACTGTTGCTGTTATGGCTGTCTCGACTGCTGCCGAGCTGGTACTATCACCGTCAAAACTGCCACCCTCCTTGGCGCTGAATCATGGATGCGAACACCAGGTGATGGTGCTGACGTCCGAGGTAATCCTCCACCTCCTCCTCCACTCTGAACATGAGACCTCTTCTGACCTTCTATCCTTGCCGATAACCTCTGGATAGTAAGCTCGTGCCCCCGAGCTGCTATTAGTACTTCTTCAGAAGTCTGGTAGTCGTGCCCCTCTACCAGTTTTAGAATCTCCAGATGAAGTCCTTGCTGAAACAACTTTGCTCTATCCGACTCTGTAGCCACCATAGTCGGAGCGAATCTACTCAGCCTACAAAACTGAGCTGCATATCCATCCACAGTCCTACCGACCTACTTGAGACCGATAAATTTTTGTTAGATCTCATACTGCGCTACGACTCCAAAATATTTAGCCCTGAATCGAGCCCTGAAATTGTCCCAAGAGATAGGACACCTCAAGCCAATCTCTAATGAAGCCTACCAATCACGAGAAAGGTCCTAAAGCTGCAATCGGACCTGGTCAACTTGTTCATCAGCCGGAACCTTCACCGCCGCCAGAATGACTTCGATATCTTGGAACCATGCATCTGCCATGATGGCATCCTCCATGCCATCAAAACATCTCGGATTAAGTCGACAAAATCTAACCGACGCCCCCGAATCAGTCCTTCCTCCTTTTTTTGGGGCTATCTGCAAACCCTGACTCAACAAGATATTCTACTCTTGTTGTTGAAACTGCTGATGTTGTTGCACTATCATCTGATGCTGCTGCGTAGCCATCATTCCCCGGAAGATCTCCAATAATGTCAGGATGTCAACTACCTTTGGTACTGTCGGTACTACTGGGGGTACGGGGATCTCAAGGACTGGTTGCTAAATAGGTCCAATTTCTGTTTCTACTATGCCAGCATATTGAATTACTGGCTCTATTCAAATTTGACTCTAAACAAGTACTACCTCCCGTTGTTGCCCAGGGGAAACCAGTCATGCCATGCCTGCTACTCCAGCAACTGAAGAAGCCCTAGAGAAAAGGACAAGAAATATCAAGAACAGGATGAGAAGGATCAAGGAAATAATTGATTCGATAGTCAAGCAAGGCTTCGAGGAGAAAAAATTTAGGATTTTAAAGGCACATGTTTGATTGAGACTTCTATGACCAAAACACCCCACAAGTCTGAAAATTCAGACCTGCATGGGCCACCACTTAAACCTTATCAAGCCTCAGTACCGAAATACGAAGACGGACATGGCCAGCTCTCCTGTACAAGGTATAAGAACCCTAATCCTGAAAAAAAAGTATTCCTCTATTATTAATTATTTTATTTATAGTAGTTATGAGCTAAATAAAGGGGATAGATTTTATTTAACTTTATTCGAGGTGTTTGAACATTTAGAGGACTTATGGAGTAATTATGGATTTTTCCTAATTTATTCCATGTAGGAGACTTTTTGGACAGTTGCAAACTCAACCGTATGAACCAATATAATTCTTAGAATTTCCTGTAAATATATATATATATATATAAATATATATATATATATATATATATATATATATATATATATATATATATATATATATATATACAATTCCAATTGGTTATTGGATATCAAAATCGTAACTCCTAACCTACTACCCGCTTGCAAACCACGTAAAGTAAGGAATCAACAGCAACAACAGCAGCAACAGTAGCAAACCCAAACTTCTCTTTCTTTCCTTCTCCGAGCATAAAGTTTAAAGCCCACGTGTAAAGCAACTCCGCGCGTAAAGTAGAACTCCACCGCTTCTTATTTCACCACGCATAAACTCTTACCACCTCTTCTTATTTTATCTATGCGTAAAGAACATCACCCGCCTAATTCCTCTCTCTATGCATAAATCAAACCCAGGCGTAAAACTTAACACCCGCCTAAATTCTGATCCGCACGTAAAATAGAATACCACTGCTTAAATTCCTACACCACGCGTAAAACAAATCCACCGCCTCATTCCACCGCCTCTAAATCCTATTATTACTAAACAACCCTCAGCCGAAACCTAAACCAATGAACAAGAAACAGCAGCGGCAATAGTCTTAACCAGTAAGTAACCCCACCGCCTCTTATTCTCTATATATATCCATGCAATACACACCAAGACCCAAAACCTCACTACTTGAACATAAACACAATTTTGGACGTTGCACTCTATAAAACTTTGCTCGGCAAGTATATCTTGCTATTGTACTGATTACTTACATTCCAAACTGATGCATGCATATTTATTTCTGCTTATATAGATGTTTATTTATGTAGATTTTGGACCTATTTTATGAGACCACCCCAGTATCATGTAGCATCAGTAGGTTCATTGGCCGTGACACAGTTGTTACACGAGTTGTGAGTCTCATATAGATTCCGGACTACGTACCGGGTTGGCCTCCTGTACATATGAGCCGTGCGTTAGGGATAACTACTGATAGAAACTTTGTATGCTAGAAGACTCTGCAGTTATTAGTGGTTCAGGGACATAGCCTATTGTACTAACGATGGATTATGAACCAAATCGTGTCATGGATGTGACATGCTTAGAGCATTGGGCGGGGAGGACTACTAGTAGGCGTATGGGACACCCCACACTTTATTTAATATGGATGCCACACTCGACGGGGTAATATGGATGATATATACTACACTGATGCCACACTCTTCGGGGTGATATGGACGAATACTATACTGATGCCATGCTCTTCGGAGATGGACGTTATTACTGAGCGCCCTCCTATGGGGGCATATGTGGCATATACTAGCCAGTTGTCACAATTGGTGAATTACGTTATCATATGTCTAGCCTACACTTTCCATACGCTCAAAGTTATCCTCAAACTGTATTTCACTTAGATGGTTAGGCGACCCATTGGATGTTTATTTTAGTACTTATTGGCATATTATTATGTATCTTGTTACGTCCCTCTGAGGACCTGGTCCCTTTCCAGATATGGACAAGCAGGAGTATCCACAGGAGTACAGATCTGGACCCGATTTTACTTACCAGACTGAGGAGGTCTTACCCTCATAATAGCTGTGATTATTTCCACTGTTTAGAGATTTTGTTCTACTTCAATATAGTCGTTTGTAGTGGATTTGTTTCCACCAGACTATCATACTTGATACTTATCCTAGATATCCAGTTATTATTCAGCTCTTTATTCCTACTTATTAATTGTGCTGTGGATGAGATATAGATTGTGTGTGACTTGTTATGACAATATATTACCACTGGTGGATTGCATATTCATACACAGCGTACGTGTGTATATGATTTCCATATATTTGAGATCATATACATACGGCTAGGCGTGTTACGTATTCCTAATCCTACGTATTTTGGGACTGGCTTGATTAGGCATAAAATGTAAGGAAGGTGAGATGAACGTATTTAGCACAACTTTAGCTTTCTCCAGCCATGACCAAATCTCGTGCATTAAATGCAGAGATATACCTCGAGCCCTGTGCAGAAACATCTTTTTGATGTGGCATCTGATTTTATTTTATCTTGAGCGTAAAAACTCATTTCTGTAGAAAGCGTATTTAGAAGACTCCATTTCCTTTCTTTTGGATGCGTAAAAACCGACTTGCACCCAATATGTCACTAAACGATAACCTGGGTCTCTGTGCAAAATCATCATCACAACCGTCCTCTCGATTATCGTGCAGTACTTTTATCAGATGTCAAGTTCACTGATTGTCTGACAAATTCATCCGAAAAAATACAAAGAGTTTCTCGTACAACTTTACACTGCAAAACATATTTCAGACCTTATGTAGGAGACTTTTTACGCAGACCTTACACAGGAAACCTTTACGTAGACTTTACGCAGACTTTGCGCAGCAATCATTTACGTACAGATTTTATGCAGACTTTACGCCAGACAGCTTGAAACTATTTTTACGTAGACTACCTTCATTCTTTACTTTACGCAGACAGTTCTAAGCCATATTTTACGTCGGTAGTTTTGAATATCTGCTCTACGCGGACAATTCTAAAACTCTACTTTACGCCAAACTTTCTTGAATCTCTATCTTTCGCTGACTACGTTGAAGCTCTGTTTTACACAGAAGGACTTCATGTATGTTGGGAGTTTTTACACAGGCAATTCCCCAGCATATTTCATGCCTCTACATTTTATCTAATACTTGCATCCTGTTTAATTTCTGTACTTCTTCTAAACGTAGTATACATCACCTGCAGAGAGATGGATTTGCAAAAGGGATATACTGTCACCAATGGTGACACAACTCCTGGAGTCACTGGTCAGATTCAAGGAGGAATCTCAGTAATTCCTAGATTTCCGGGATCAGATGGCAGATTCACAGTCCAGTTCCATCTGATCTTCCTGTTCCACCTAATGGAAATCTTCCAGTCTCATCAATATCACAAGATGGTCAGGCGCAACTGTTCCAATTCTTCCAGATGATGATGCAGGAACAGAAGCAGCAGACAGCCGAGCAAAGACAAGAAATTCTTGCAGCAATTGGGAGAATGGCTGCACAGGCTGCTGTACCAGCTCAAGCACTAGCTCCAGTACCTCGAGCTAGAATTGGTTAAGTAAAGGACTTTGTACAGATGGGTCCAAGGCCGTACAAAGGCATTGAGAGCCTAGAAGAAATTACCAACTGGATCACTCACACTCAAAAATTATTAGAGACATCGCAGCTACCTACAGACCTATGGATGGCGGGTGTAAGGACACATCCAGGACCAATAAGAACACAACAAGAATGACCTATCAAACGTCCTTTAGCTAAGAACCGAGCAGGACCATACCAGATCCCAGGGAAGCCCCACTGCAATTATTGTGGGAGAGGTGGGCACATTTTGAGAACCTGTCGACTTCGCTTAGGACAATGTATGAAATGTGGTTCCGGACAGCATATGAGGAAAGACTGTCCTATGCAACACACAGTGACACTTTTACCACCAGTACAGGAGTTAGCACTTCCAGCACCGAAGCCAGCTCAGTAAATGTGAGTTCTTCTTGGACAAAGTCTCATTTCTTAGACATGTTGTTACAAAAGATGGTATTTCTATTAATCCAGAAAAGATCTTGGCAGTCGAGACATGTTATGTTTCTAAATCAGCAGCAGAGGTGAGAAGTTTCCTTAGACTTGCGGGATATTACCGACGATTCGTAGAGAACTTCTCAAAGATAGCAACCCCCTTTCCTCAAAAAAAAAACATGACATTATCTAGAGTCTTTTTCTCTTTATGACTTAATCCTCTGAACCCTTAGCACTCGCTAATTGTGCGACAACTAATTATATTCTTCTATTCTTCATCTTTCAACTCGTACCACCTGACACTTCTGATTGTAGATCAAGTGATTTTATTCTATGTTAGGATATATAGTTTGCTAAGGTTATAGTTGTAATCTTGCATTTTAAATTTTGTGCTTAGCAGTTAGAACCTGATAGTTGAGTTGTTCATTTAGACTATGATCATTATCCTTAGTCGTAGATCCTGTAATTTATATCCATAACTCGATACAAGTTATATTCTATTTCACTAGCAAACCAGTAACCCTTTCATTCTTACGGTTGACACCTTTATTCTATAAGCACTATGATTAAGACTTAAGATGATCGTTACCTATATAGTCAATAGGAGACCTTAATGAGTACCAAGATATTTTCTCAACAAAGAGTTCTATCTTACTTACAAGGACCAGGTTATTCTGAAGAATCCCCTTAAGACAATTACAGTATTAGTTTAGTATTATAAGTTGGGTAGTATCACATAGTCCTCTTAACTCCTTAATAAAGTATAGTTGAATGACATTAACTGTACGCTAGTATAAGAAGATAATGTTTGTCCAGACTCTAAGTTTTAGAAGCCCATACCCTATTTTGGTCAACTAATAACTTAGACAAGGAATTAGTTTGAAAACTGTAAGAGACTGTAGAGTCTTACCTCTTTGTGACTTGAATTATTTTGTAACTTCTCTCATCATAATCTAGTGTATTCCTATTTTCCTAAACTACCTTGACTTATGCTGCTGTTACAGCCTAGTTTTGCAAGCTTAATCTTTTATCAAGCTTGTTCTTGACATATGTATTATTGGGGTCTGATCAACCACACTAATATAAATTGTCTAATCAGAATCAGTGTATTATGGTCTAGCTAGACATAATGCGCTTGGTTCGCCCTTCGCAATACTACTCTACGTGGATTGAGATACATAGTTAACTATTAAACGAATACACTTGTCCCTAGACATGTCTGGCATTTCGCATCGGTTACATAACTATATTGATACGAGCATGTGAATAGGAATTACCAAAATATGATTTCAGTCCTAACGAATCCTAATTGAATTCTTTAAAAACTCCTTGATCCCTATACTTCTCCTTTATTAACCCTCCCTTGAACTCGTTATTATTGTTTTTCGTCCTTCCTTACTTCGGAAAGACGAAACCTCATGCTTGGTATAAATATGGTATACATATAGTACTAGAGATACCCCATAGGTCAATCATATTATTTAATGATTACTTCCTGTAATTAAAGGTGTATCATAGTGATATATTTAGTGTAATCTTTGAAGATTGAATAACATGATTAAATGATTCGAGGAATAATAGCATTAAGTGATAGATGGATAAATTCTAAGTTGGGTAGAAATTGTATTATTAAACTTGAGGTGAATTCTTTTAGATTTTTATCAAAAGAGATTAGATAGAGAGACCCTACCCTATTTTAATTTCGAGGACAAAATTTTTATAAGTTGGGTAGAATGTAAGAACACTAATCCTGAAAAATCGTATTCCTCTATTATTAATTATTTTATTTATAGTAGTTATGAGCTAAATAAAGGGAATATATTTTATTTAACTTTATTCAAGGTGTTTGAAAATTTAGAGGACTTATGGAGTCATTATGAATTTTTCCTAATTTATTTCATGTAGGAGACTCTTTGGACAGTTGCTAACTCAACCGTATGCACCAATATAATTCTTAGAATTTCCTGTGAATAGATATGTATATATATATATATACAATTCCTATTGGTCATTGGATATCAAAACCGCAACTCCTAATCCACTACCCGTTTGCAAATCGCGTAAAGTAAGGAATCAACAGCAACAGCAGCAGCAACAGTAGCAAACCCAAACTTCTCTTTCTTTCCTTCTCCGAGCATAAAGTTTAAACCCCACACGTAAAGAAACTCCGCATGTAAAGTAGAACTCCACCGCTTCTTATTTTACCACGCGTAAACTCTTACCACCGCTTCTTATTTCATCTGTGCGAAAGAACATCACCCGCCTAATTCCTCTCTCTACGCATAAATCAAACCCAGGCGTAAAACTTGACACCCACCTAAATTCTGATCCGTGGGTAAAATAGAATCCCACTGCTTAAATTCCTACACCACGCATAAAGCAAACCCACCGCCTCATTCCACCGTCTCTAAATCCTATTATTACTAAACAACCCTCAGCCGAAACCTAAACCAATGAAAGAGAAACAGCAGCGGCAGTAGTCTTAACCAGTAAGTAACCCCACCGCCTCTTATTCTCTATATATATCCATGCAATACACCCCAAGACCCAAAACCTCACTACTTGAACATAAACACAATTTTGGACGTTGCACTCTACATAACTTTGCTCGGCAAGTATATCTTGCTATTGTACTGATTACTTACATTCCAAACTGATGCATGCATATTTATTTCTGCTTATATAGATGTTTATTTATGTAGATTTTGGACCTATTTTATGAGACCACCCCAGTATCATGTAGCATCAGTAGGTTCATTGTCCGTGACACAGTTGTTACACGAGTTGTGAGTCTCATATAAATTTTGGACTACGTACCGGGTTGGCCTCCTGTACATATGAGCCATGCGTTAGGAATAACTACTGATAGAAACTTTGTATGCTAGAAGACTCTGCAGTTATTAGTGGTTCAGGGACATAGCCTATTGTACTAACGATGGATTATGAACCAAATCGTGTCATGGATGTGACATGCTTAGAGCATTGAGCGGGGAGGACTACTAGTAGGCGTATGGGACACCCCACACTTTATTTACTATGTATGCCACACTCTACGGGGTGATATGGACGATATATACTATAATGATGCCACACTCTTCGGGGTGATATGGACGATATACTATACTGATGCCATGCTCTTCGAAGATGGACGTTATTACTGAGCGCCCTCCTATGGGGGCATATGTGGCATATACTAGCCAGTTGTCACAATTGGTGAATTACATCAGCATATGTCTAGCCTACACTTTCCATACGCACAAAGTTGTCCTCAAACTGCATTTCACTTAGACGGTTAGGCAACCCATTGGATGTTTATTTCAGTACTTATTGGCATGTTATTATGTATCTTGTTACGTCCCTCTAAGGACCTGGTCCCTTTCCTGATTTGGACGAGCAAGAGTATCCACAGGAGTTCAGATCTGGACCCGGCTTTACTTACCAGACTGAGGAGGTCTTACCCTCAGAATAGCTGTGATTATTTTCACTGTTTAGAGATTTTGTTCTACTTCAGTATAGTCGTTTGTAGTAGATTTGTTTCCACCAGACTATCATACTTGATACTTATCCTTGATATCCAGTTATTATTCAGCTCTTTATTCCATCTTATTAATTGTGTTGTGGATGAGATATAGATTGTGTGTGACTTGTTGTGACAGTATATTACCATTGGTGGATTGCATATTCATACACAGCTTACGTGTGTATATGATTTCCATATATTGGAGATTATATACATACGGCTGGACGTGTTACGTATTCTTAGTCCTACATATTTTGGGATTGTCTTGATTAGGCATAAAATATAAGGATGGTGAGATGAGCATATTTAGCACAACTTTAGCTTTCTCCAGCCATGACCAAATCTCGTGCATTAAATGCAGAGATATGCCTCGAGCCCTGTGCAGAAATATCTTTTTGATGTGGCATCTGATTTTGTTTTATCTTGAGCGTAAAAACTCATTTCTGTAGGAAGCGTATTTAGAAGACTCCATTTCCTTTCTTTTGGATGCGTTAAAACCGACTTGCACCCAATATGTCACTAAACGACAACCTGGGTCTCTGTGCAAAATCATCATCACAACCGTCCTCTCGATCATCGTGCAGTACTTTTGTCAGATGTCAGGTTCACTAATTGTTTGACAAATTTATTCGGAGAAATAAAAAGAGTTTCTCGTACAACTTTATACTGTAAAATGTATTTCAGACCTTATGTAGGAGACTTTTTACGCAGACCTTATACAGGAAACCTTTAGGTAGACTTTATGCAGACTTTGCGCAGCAATCTTTTACGTACAGATTTTACGCAGACTTTATACCAGACAGCTTGAAACTCTGTTTTTACGTAGACTACCTTGATTCTTTACTTTACGCAGACAGTTCTAAGCCATGTTTTACGCCGGCAGTTTTGAATATCTGCTCTACACGGATAATTCTAAAACTCTACTTTACGCCAAACTTTCTTGAATCTCTATCTTTCGCTGACTACGTTAAAGCTCTGTTTTACGCAGAAGGACTTCATGCAAGTTGGAAGTTTTTACACAGGCAATTCCCCAGCAAATTTCATGCCTCTACATTCTATCTAATACTTGCATCCTGTTTAATTCCTGTACTTCTTCTAAACGTAGTATACATCACCTATAGAGAGATGGATATGCAGAAGGGATATACTGGCACCAATGGTGACACAACTCCTGGAGTCACTGGTCAGAATCAAGGAGGGATCTTAGCAATTTCTAGATTTTCGGGATCAGATGGACAGATTCACAGTCCAGTTCCATCTGATCTTCCGTTCCACCTAATGGAAATCTTCCAGTCTTATCAACATCACAAGATGGTCAGGCACAACTGTTCCAATTCTTCCAGATGATGATGCAGGAACAGAAGCAGCAGGCAGCCGAGCAAAGGCAAGAATTTCTAGCAGCAATTGGAAGAATGGCTGCATAGGCTGCTGTACCAGCTCAAGCACTAGCTCCAGTTGTCACTACCCAATTCTAGAAAATAGGGTATTTTTTTTATTTGGTAAATTGTGTATTGTATTTAAATAATTATGTTTATATTTATTTAGTGTTTATATTATTTTTTTATGATTATTTAAATAATTATGTTTCTTCTTCTCCACTTCTTCTTTCTTCTTCCTTCTTCTTCAAGGTGAGTTCCCCTTCCATTTTCTTCCTTCTTTCTTCCATTCCTTCTTCTTTATGCTAACCCTCACCTTGCATTTCTCCTAACCTAGGTGTGTGGAGCTTAGATTTAGGATGGGGGCTATAATTGGAGGCTTGGAGCTTGAGGGAAGTGATTCCTAGTAGATCAGAGACTTTGGCCTTGGGATTTCAACTCCCAAGAGGTAAACCCTAACTTTTCCCTTGCTAATTACTTTTATGTAGTGTAATTAGTGGTTTAGAACCTTCCTAGACCCTAAACCTACCCGTGGGAGGAAGTTGGAACTAGTTTGGTTGAGTTTAGAGACTTTGACATTAGGTTTTGTGTCAATTTCGGGTGGAATCCAAAATTGGCCCAATTTTGGGTGATGTCCTAGGTTAGACGGACCTAGGTAGATGTTGTCGGGTGTCTTAAGGGTGAGTTCGTGTCTCCGTTCGGACACGGGAAGCCGTGTCGCGGAGAAACGGACGTTTCGGGCAAAATAGGGGTTTTTCGTCGTCGTCGATTCTAAGTACGTGCGCGTTTCCGCCACGGGCCTAGAATCGATGCGGGAGCACTTTTTCTAGGATCTAGGCATCGTGTAGAGCGCGTGGGTAAATTTTGGGCCGATTCTGAGTTCGTTTGGTGTGCGTTTCAGGAGGTTTTCCGAGCCGCGTACCACGTATTCGTCGAAATGACCGAACGGCCATTTCGACTTGGTTTCCTCGTTTCGGGCTTGTGCGCGCGTAGGGTTAGTATCGAGGAGTGCGTGCTAGAGTTTTCAAGTTATATTTTATATATTTTAGGTTGTTGGTGAGTGTCGGGGTCGTTGGGCGTGAGTGGGGCGTGTTGTTTGTGTGTTGTTGTGTGTTATGTTGTGTTAGTGTATATATATATATATATATATATATATATATATATATATATATATATATATATATATATATATTTATATGTATGTGTGTTTATGTATATATATTTATATATATATGTGTGTATTTATATCTATGTGCTTGTGTGTGTATATGTCTATGCGTATATATATATGTATGTGTAAGTGTGCTTGTGTGTATATATATATATATATATATATATATATATATATATATATATATATATATATGTATGTGTATGTGTATGTATATATATCTTAGAGTGTGTGTGTATTGGTATATATATATATTTGTATGTGTGCATATATATATATTGATATGTGTGTTTATATATATATATAGCTATGTATATATTTGTGTGTGAGTGTGTGTATTAGTGTGTTTGTGAGTGTGTAGGTGTGTGTGTTAGAGTGTGTTTAGAGTGTGTATATGTATATCTATCTAGTAGTATATGTATATATATATATAGTTATATGTGTGTATATATATATATATAGGGTAATATATATATATATAGGAGTGTGTGTGTGTGTGTGTGTTTGTGAGTAGGAGGGAGGGGGTTCAGCCACTATAGCAGGGAGCTACAGCAGCACAGCAGCAGCAGGGAGCTGCAGCAGCAGCAGCAAAGAGCAGTAGCAGCAGCAATGTGAAGCACCAGCAGCAGCAATAGCAAGCCAGGCAGCAGTAGCAGCTAGGTAATAGAGGATAGATGGGAAGATAGATTAAATAGATAGATAGATAGATAGATAGATATCTAGATAGTTAGATAGCTAAATTGATAACTAGTTAGATAGATAAGATAGATAGATGGTTAGATAGCTAGTTAGATAAATAGGTTATTAGATAGATAGATAGTTACTTAGATAGGTAGATAGATAATTAGATACATAGGTAGATAGGTAGTTATCTATCTAAGGTATATATATATCTATATACATATAGTTATATGCATACCTAGAGATATCTAAATAGTATATATATATATATATTTATGTGATGGGTAAGGTAAAGGGTATTTGTGTATATGTGTGTGGATATATATATAGGTATATACATACTTAGATATATAAATATATGGTAGATATATATATTACCTAGCCTAGATTAATAACTAGGCATATAATCGTTAGCTAGATAGCTAGTTAGAGGGGTTCGAGAGCGGTATCTCAATACCTTGAGATACCGAGGTATCTCAATACCTTGAGATATCCAAGGTATTGAGTTTCGAGCGGGGTATTTGAGCATTAGCCTAGGAAATATCTTGGAGTAATTTTTATATGTTTATGTATATATATTTACGCGTGCTAGCATAGGTTTTAGCGGGTCTAGGCAGGGTGTGTGGCCTAGGGCGAGGTATCGGATACCGAGGGTATCCCGGTATCTCGATTAGGCGAGTTTGTGAGTTTTCTAGCTTAATGAGCTAGGTTTGACCTAGAATTTCAGGAGCACCCTAGTTTGACCTAGCTTTGACCATAATTGTCCTCGTTGACCGTAAAAGTCAACATTTGACCTAGTTTTGACCTAGAGTTGACTTTTTAACACCAGGTTGACTTTTTGACCCGAATTTTATCGGTTTGACCCGTTCGACCTAGAATAGCCCTAGAAGCCTGTTTTTAATTATTTAATATCAGTTTAAATGCTTAGAACCCTGTTTAATTCTGCTTTTTGAATTAGGTCTTTGCGATACCGGTCCGGATCTCGATCCTCATCAGTTGCTCAGGACATCAGGCGAGTACCTACCTCTGATAGTTTCCATTTCATGATAGCGTTTATATCACCTGTTCTAGAACTGTAATACTTTATTCTGACACATTGTTACACGAACTGGTACTAGTGGATCCCGTCATGAGATGCTATCCCCCTTACCGTGTTCAGCGGGTACTCTATCACGTATATTTCATCATGTGCTTCGGGTATTGATTCTCATGTGCTATTATGTGCTTCTTGTGCTCTCGCCTTCATGTGCGCGATCTACTTATCATGTACCTAGCGTGTTGTGGTTGCATCCAATGGTATTAGTGGGGGAGGGGAGTAGGAGTTGGTTATGTGATCAAAGCCAAACAGTATTCATGTGTATGTCAGTTATGCAACTCACGTATAACGGAGTTATCGTAGTATTTTTCATGTGCAATCTAAGCCGATCACATAACGAACTTGTGCTCAAGGCACTTAGCTAGTATTCATGTTTTTCACCTGGAATTACTTTTCCACTACTTGTATTGTTCTCCAGTTTACATTGCAGCTACTTATTGTGCTCTAGCATATATTTATTTCCTGTGCATCTTGATTATTTTTCTATTGCTAGTCATATACACCTTACCATGTATTTGGAGTTGCTTTCAGAGTTATGTACTTCGCTCCAGTCCTGACTGGGCATATTTTTTTCAGAGGATCCTGAGGACTATTTCCCTTCGTTCTACGGGCCAGGTGTTGACGACTGTTGTGACCCCGTGACTGAGGAGGAGTGCGCCGAGGAGACGCCTATAGCACCCTAGTTAGCTAGGTAGGTTTCCTGGGTTGTTTCCAGGGTTATATTTTGGATGATTGTACTTATTCTTTTGATGCTGTGAGATATTGTAGGTATTATGGCCTTGGACTGTATTATTTTGGATTGTCTTGCTCTCTTGGTTCTGTTTCTTTGTTTATATCATATCGTGCTTTTATTCTTCCCCTAGATTTTGTGATCGAGAGTATATATATATTGCGTGGTTGCCCTCTTTTTGGAGAGGTCATGCCGGATTTTTCTGTGAGATATAGATAGATATGGTTGACCTATAACGGACCTTTACAGCGTTCTACCGCCGATTCTGCGGCGTAGGCTGGACGTACCCACGGCTCATGCCCGATTTTTGGGTGCGGGTCGTGACACATTTTTGGTGGCGGCCCATGCAGGTCATGTTTTTAGGTTTACCTGCAATAGGATATAGGAGATAGGCTGAGAGAGTGTGTGCTCAATCACAACTAGGACCCTTCCTGCTTCCTTTTGCTATCTTTAATTTTTCCTGAAATTATTTCTTTTGCAATATTACTGTCTTTCATTGATGATATCGTATCTTGCACTGTATTGACTTCTTTTGATCCGTGTTCTTCTTGATTCCATTCCAGCATTTGCTTTATTTGATTCCGGGGCTTCCCATAGCTTTGTGTCTGTATCTTTTGCTGTTAGACACCATCTTGTTGCTGAACCTTTAGCTAGACTCTGCAAGATCATGACCGGGGGTGGTATCATCCTAGTCCGTGATGTCTGCAGAGACCGGAGAGTTACCTTAGGAGGACGGGAGTTGAGTGTGTGCCTACTCGTAATGCTACTTCCGAGTTACGATGTTGTACTCGGGATGGATTGGTTGAGTACGCATTATGCTAGTATAGATTATCGTGGAGGCAGAGTTTTGTTTAGTCCGCCGGGTGAGCCAGTGTTTCAGTTTGCCAGAGGAGCAGCGGAGCAGACCGAGGGAGTCTTCTACGAAGCCCTGGTGGTAGAGCCGAGGTTGCTACATCCACTGATAGAGGAGTACATGGATGTCTTTCCGGAGGAGTTGCCAGGGTTACCTCCGGACAGAGATGTGGAGTTCTCTATAGACTTGGTGCCAGGCGCGGAGCCGATATCCCAGTACGTCTATAGAGTCAGCAACAGTGAGCTGATAGAGTTGAAGAAGCAGGTGGATGAGCTACAAGACAAGGGATTTATCAGATCTAGTTCTTCTCCGTGGGGTGCTCCGATACTTTTTGTGCCGAAGAAGGATGGGTCGATACGGATGTGTATCGACTACAGGGCTCTGAACAGCCTCACAATCAAGAACAAGTATCCGCTGCCGCGTATTGATGATCTTTTTGACCAGTTGAACAGAGCGAGGGTGTTTTCCAGGATTGATCTGAGGACAGGCTACCACCAGGTGAAGGTCAGGAAGGAGGATATTCCGAAGACAGCTTTTCGAACCAGATATGGACAGTGTGAGTTCTTGGTGATGCCGTTTGGGTTGACTAATGTCCCGACAATGTTCATGAATTTGATGAACAAGGTATTCTATCAGCATCTGGACAGGTTTGTGGTGGTGTTTATAAATGACATCTTGGTGTATTCGAAGACCCCAGAGGAGCACGAGGAGCATCTGAGGATAGTGCTGGAGACTCTCAGGAAGGAGAAGCTTTATGGAAAGCTCTCGAAGTGTGAGTTCTTCCTTGACAAGGTTGAATTCCTTGGTCATGTGGTGACTGGAGAGGGTATCTCGGTGGATCCGAGAAAGATCATGGCAGTTGAGGCATGGAGTGCTCCGAGTTCAGTAGCAGAGGTCAGGAGTTTCTTGGGACTGGCAGGTTACTACAGGAGATTTGTTCAGGATTTTTCCTGGATTGCAGAGCGATTGTCCAGGCTAACTCAGAAGGACATGGAGTTTGTTTGGTCAGAGGAGTGCCAGATCGCCTTTGATGAGATGAAGAGGAGGTTGACGACAGCTCCAGTATTGAAGTTGCCATCAGGTTCTGGAGGATTCACTATCTATAGTGATGCATCGGGGAAGGGACTGGGTTGTGTGTTATAGCAGAATGGGAGGGTGATTGCCTATGCTTCCAGGTAATTACGTCCTCATGAGAAGAACTACCCTACCCACGATTTGGAGTTGGCAGCGGTCATCTTTGCTCTGAAGTTATGGAAACACTATTTATACAGAGAGCGTGTAGAGATCTTCACAGACCACAAGAGCTTGAAGTATATGTTTACCCAAAAAGAGCTGAACATGAGGCAGAGGAGATGGTTGGAGCTGATAAAAGACTTCGACATATCGTTGCAGTATCATCCAGAGAAGGCAAACGTAGTTGCGGATGCATTGAGCAGGTATCGGGTAGCTATGTGCCTGACTACAGATCGTTATCTTTTGGCAGATCTAGAGAGCTTGGGCATTGAGGTGATAGTGCCTGGAGTTGAGATGCAGATGTGGGGACTGCAGATTTAGTCAGAGTTGGTAGACCGGATCAGGGCTACACAGTTTGAGGATGAGTCCCTGAGGAGCATCAGGGTGCAGGTTCAGATGGGTTTATCAGATGACTTAACCATTGCTGATGATGGTTCTTTGCGGTACGGTACCAGGTTGTGTGTGCCGAGTGGGTCGTTGTGCGAGGAGGTTCTCCAGGAGGCGCATCGATCCCAGTATTCTATGCATCCAGGTGCCAACAAGATGTATAGAGATCTGAGACAGCATGTATGGTGGTACGGGATAAAGCGGGAGGTAGCATGCTTCGTATCCCGATGCTTAGTGTGCCAGCAGGTGAAGGCGGAGAGGCAGAGGCCAGGAGGATTGCTCCAGCCGTTACCCATTACGGAGTGGAAATGGGAGCATGTGACTATGGATTTTGTTTCTGGACTTCCCCGTTCTCCAGGAGGGAAGGATGCGATTTGGGTCATCGTGGACAGGTTGACCAAATTGGCCCACTTTCTACCATTCAAAGTGGGTACGTCTACAGAGAGACTAGCAGAGATGTATGTGTGCCAGATAGTTAGACTGCATGGAGTTCCGGTGAGCATAGTATCAGATCGGGACAGTCGCTTTACTTCGCATTTCTGGAGGAGTCTGCAGGCTAGCTTGGGCACCCAGCTCAAGTTTAGTACTTCATATCACCCGCAGACAGATGGTCAGTCAGAGAGGACCATTTAGACACTTGAGGACATGCTTTGGACTTGTGTTTTGGATTTCGGAGGATCTTGGGAGGATCACCTGCACTTGGTAGAGTTTGCTTACAAAAACAGCTACCAAGCCAGTATCGAGATGTCACCTTTTGAGGCATTGTATGGACGGAGGTGTCGCACTCCGTTGTCATGGGATGATGTAGGTGAGAGAGCTTTGCTTGGCCCGGAGATAGTGGTTGATGCAGCGGAGAAGGTCAAGCTCATTAGAGATAGACTTCGGGTGGCGCAGGACAGGCAGCGGCATTGGGCCGATAGCTACCGGAGACCTTTGGAGTTTGAGGTATAGCTTAAAATCTAAATTTTGTTCTTGTGTTTGCTTGTGATTGCTTGTTTTAGACTAAGTGCTGAGACCTTATTTATGCTAGGTTGGAGATCTGGTGTTCCTGAGGATTTCTCCGACGTGGGGCACTATTCGCTTCGGTGGAGGCGGGAAGCTTAGCCCACGTTTGTCGGACCCTTCCGTATCTTTGAGAGGGTCGGCGCCGTGGCGTATAGGCTTGAGTTGCCGCCTACGCTGGAGGGAGTTCATGATGTGTTCCACGTGTCGCAGTTGAGACGGTACGTAGCGGATCCCAGTCACGTATTGGATCACTCGGAGATCGAGGTGGGCCCTACTCTTAGCTATCCAGAGCAGCCGATGGAGATTCTGGATCGGCGGGAGAAGGTGTTGAGGAACCAGACTATTCCCTTGGTTCGCGTCACGTGGAGGCATCACTCTCCAGGGGAGTCGACCTGGGAGAGGGAGGATGAAATGCGCGAGCGATACCCCTATCTCTTCGAGCCCTGAGGTATGGTTCTTTCTTTGCATTCCTGTCCTAGTTTCGTCTTTTAATTTTGAGGACAAAATTATTTTAAGGAGGGTAGGCTTGTCACCACCCAATTCTAGAAAATAAGATATTTTTTTTATTTGGTAAATTGTGTATTGTATTTAATTAATTATGTTTATATTTATTTAGTGTTTATATTATTTTTTTATGATTGTTTTAGGGTTTTGGCTAGCCTGGACCCATGTCAGACCCTAGTGGACCCATGTCCGACCCAGCCCACACCTTTGTGAGAATTATTTTGGGGCTTAAAAATATTTATTATATTTTTAGAAGGTTAGTGGGAGAGATTTGGAGCTAGTTTGAGTGCTTTTGGAACCCGGAACCCGAAACCAAGTCAAGTAGGGGCGTTTTGGGAATTTGGAACTTATGTAACCCCATTTATTTCTACATGGCCGGCCCCTACCTACCCCCACCAGTGGAACACAGCAAGGAGCAGCCTCTTTCCCCCCTTCTCTTCATTCCACTCTTCTTCTTCACTTCTTCACTTTTTCTTCTTCTCCACTTCTTCTTTCTTCTTCCTTCTTCTTCAAGGTGAGTTCCCCTTCCAATTTTCTTCCTTCTTTCTTCCATTCCTTCTTCTTTATGCTAACTCTCACCTTGTATTTTCCCTAACCTAGGTGTGTGGAGCTTAGATTTAGGGTGGAGGCTAGAATTGGAGGCTTGGAGCTTGAGGGAGGTGATTCCTAGTAGATCGGAGACTTTGGCCTTGGGATTTCAACTCCCAAGCGGTAAACCCTAACTTTTCCCTTGCTAATTACTTTTATGTAGTGTAATTAGTGGTTTAGAACCTTCCTAGACCCTAAACCTACCCGTGGGAGGAAGTTGGAACCAGTTTGGTTGAGTTTAGAGACTTTGACATTAGGTTTTGTGTCGATTTCGGGTGGAATCCAAAATTGGCCAAATTTTGGATGATGCCCTAGGTTAGACGGACCTAGGTAGATGTTGTCGGGTGTCTTGAGGGTGAGTGCGTATCTCCGTTCGGACACGGGAAGCCGTGTCACGGAGAAACGGGCGTTTCGGGCGAAATTGGGGTTTTTCGTTATCGCCGATTCTAAGTACGTGCGCGTTTTCGCTACGGGCCTAGAATCGACGCGGGAGCACTTTTTCTAGGATCTAGGCATCGTGTAGAGCGCGTGGGTAAATTTTGGTGTGCGTTTCAGGAGGTTTTTCGAGCCGCGCACCACGTGTTCGTCGAAATGATCGAACGGCCATTTCGGGCTTGTGCGCGTGTTGGGTTAGTATCGGGGAGTGTGTGCTAGAGTTTTCGAGTTATATTTTATATATTTTAGGGTGTTGGTGAGTGTCGGGGTCGTTGGGCGTGAGTTGGGCGTGTTGTTTGTGTGTTGTTGTGTGTTGTGTTGTGTTAGTGTATATGTGTCTATATATATATATATATATGTATATATTTATATGTATGTGTGTTTATGTATATATATTTATATATATATGTGTGTGTATTTATATCTATGTGCTTGTGTGTGTATATGTCTATGTGTATATATATATATATGTATGTGTAAGTGTGCTTGTGTGTATATGTATAGATATATATATATATATATGTGTGTATGTGTATGTATATATATCTTAGAGTGTGTGTGTATTGGTATGTATATATATATTTATATATGTGCATATATATATATTGATATGTGTGTTTATATATATATATAGCTATGTATATATTTGTGTGTGAGTGTGTGTATTAGTGTGTTTGTGAGTGTGTAGGTGTGTGTGTTAGAGTGTGTTTAGAGTGTGTATATGTATATCTATCTAGTAGTATATATATATATAGTTATATGTGTATATATATATATATATATATAGGGTGATATATATATATATATATGTATAGGAGTGTGTGTGTGTGTGTGTTTGTGAGTAGGAGGGAGGGGGTTCAGCCACTGCAGCAGGGAGCTACAGCAGCAGCTGCTGCTGTACTGCGGCAGCAGCACAGCAGCAGCAGGGAGCTGCAGCAGTAGCAGCAAAGAGCAGTAGCAGCAGCAATATGAAGCACCAGCAGCAGCAATAGCAAGCCAGGCAGCAGTAGCAGCTAGGTAATAGAGGATAGATAGATTAAATAGATAGATAGATATCTAGATAGTTAGATAGCTAAATTGATAACTAGTTAGATGGATAAGATAGATAGATGGTTAGATAGCTAGTTAGATAAATCGGTTATTAGATAGATAGATAGTTACTTAGATAGGTAGATAGATAATTAGATACATAGGTAGATAGGTAATTATCTATCTAAGGTATATATATATATCTATATACATATAGTTATATGCATACCTAGAGATATCTAAATAGTATATATATATATATATATATATATTTATGTGATGGGTAAGCTAAAGGGTATTTGTGTATATGTGTGTGGATATATATATAGGTATATACATACTTAGATATATAAATATATGGTAGATATATATATTACCTAGCCAAGATTAATAACTAGGTATATAATCGTTAGCTAGATAGCTAGTTAGAGGGGTTCGAGAGAGGTATCTCAATACCTTGAGATACCGAGGTATCTCAATACCTTGAGATATCCAAGGTATTGAGTTTCGAGCGGGGTATTTGAGCATTAGCCTAGGAAATGTCTTGGAGTGATTTTTATATGTTTATGTATATATATTTACGCGTGCTAGCATAGGTTTTAGTTGGTCTAGGCGGGGTGTGTGGCCTAGGGCGAGGTATCGGATACCGAAGGTATCCCGGTATCTCGATTAGGCGAGTTTGTGAGTTTTCTAGCTTAATGAGCTCGGTTTGACCTAGAATTTCAGGGGCACCCTAGTTTGACCTAGCTTTGACCATAATTGTCCTCGTTGACCGTAAAAGTCAACGTTTGACCTAGTTTTGACCTAGAGTTGACTTTTTAGACCCCGGGTTGACTTTTTGACCCGAATTTCACCGGTTTGACCCGTTCGACCTAGAATAACCCTAGAAGCCTATTTTTAATTATTTTATATCAGTTTAAATGCTTAGAACCCTATTTAATTCTACTTTTTGTATTAGGTCTTTGCGATACCGGTCCGGATCTCGATCCTCATCAGTTGCTCAGGACATCAGGCGAGTACCTACCTCTGATAGTTTTCATTTCATGATAGCGTTTATATCACCTGTTCTAGAACTGTAATACTTGATTCTAACATATTGTTACATGAGCTGGTACTAGTGGATCCCGTCATGAGATGTTATCCCCCTTACCGTGTTCAGTGGGTACTCTATCACGTGTATTTTATCATGTGCTTCGGGTATTGATTCTCATGTGCTATCATGTGCTTCTTGTGCTCTCGCCTTCATGTGCGCGAGCTACTTATCATGTACGTAGCATGTTGTGGTTGGATCCAATGGTATTAGTGGGGGAGGGGAGTAAGGGTTGGTTATGTGATCAAAGCCAAACAGTATTCATGTGTATGTCGGTTATGCAAATCACGTATAACGGAGTTATCGTAGTATTTTTCATGTGCAACCTAAGCCGATCACATAACGAACTTGTGCTTAAGGTACTTAGCTAGTATTCATGTTTCTCACCTGCAGTTACTTTTCTACTACTTGTATTATTCTCCAGTTTATATTGCAGCTACTTATTGTGCTCCAGCATATATTTATTTCCTGTGCATCTTGATTACTTTTCTATTGCTAGTCATATACACCTTACCATGTATTTGGAGTTGCTTTCAGAGTTATGTACTTCGCTCTAGTCCTGACTAGGCATATTTTTTTCCAAAGGATCCTGAGGACTATTGTCCGACGTTCTACGGGCCGGGTGTTGACGACTGTTGTGACCCCGTGACTGAGGAGGAGTGCGCCGAGGAGACGCCTATAGCACCCTAGTTAGCTAGGTGAGTTTCCTGGGTTGTTCCCAGTGTTATATTTTGGATGATTGTACTTATTCTTTTGATGCTGTGAGATATTATAGCTATTATGGCCTTGGACTGTATTAATTTGGATTGTCTTGCTCTCTTGGTTCTGTTTCTTTGTTTATATCATATCGTGCTTTTATTCTTCTCCTAGATTTTGTGATCGAGAGTATATATATATTGTGTGGTTGCCCTCTTTTTGGAGAGGTCATGCCGGATTTTTCTGTGAGATATAGATAGATATGGTTGACCTAGAACGGACCTTTACAGCGTTCTATCGTCGATTCTGCGGCATAGGTTGGACGTACCCACGGCTCATGCTCGATTTTCGGGTGCGGGCCGTGACACCAGTACCTCGAGCTAGAATTGGTTTAGTAAAGGACTTTGTACAGATGGGCCCAAGGCCGTACAAAGGCATTGAGGGCCCAGAAGAAATTACCAACTGGATCACTCACACTCAAAAATTATTAGAGACATTGCAGCTACCTACAGACCTATGGATGACGGGTGTAAGGACACATCCAGGACTAATAAGAACACAACAATAAGGACCAATCAAATGTCTTTTAGCTCAGCACCGAGCAGGACCATACCAGATCCCAGGGAAGCCCCACTGCAATTATTGTGGGAGACGTGGGCACATTTTGAGAACCTGTCGACTTCGCTTAGGACAATGTATGAAATGTGGTTCCTGACAGCATATGAGGAAAGACTGTCCTATGCAACACACAGCGACACTTTTACCGCCAATACAGGAGTTAGCACTTCCAGCACCGAAGCCAGCTCAGCAAATGTGAGTTCTTCTTGGACAAAGTCTCATTTCTTAGACATGTTGTTACAAAAGATGGTATTTCTATTAATCCAGAAAAGATCTTGGCAGTCGAGACATGTTATGTTTCTAAATCAGCAGCAGAGGTGAGAAGTTTTCTTAGACTTGTTGGATATTACCGATAATTCGTAGAGAACTTCTCAAGGATAGCAACCCCCTTTCCTCAAAAAATAACATGACATTATCTAGAGTCTTTTTCTCTTTATGACTTATTCCTCTGAACCCTTAGCACTCGCTAATTGTGCGACAACTAATTATATTCTTCTATTCTTCATCTTTCAACTCGTACCACCTGACACTTCTGATTGTAGATCAAGTGATTTTATTCTATGTTAGGATATATAGTTTGCTAAGGTTATAGTTGTAATCTTGCATTTTAAATTTTGTGCTTAGCAGTTAGAACCTGATAGTTGAGTTGTTCATTTAGACTATGATCATTATCCTTAGTCGTAGATCCTGTAATTTGTATCCATAACTCGATACAAGTTATATTCTATTTCACTAGCAAACCAGTAACCCTTTCATTCTTACGGTTGACACCTTTATTCTATAAGCACTATGATTAAGACTTAAGATGATCGTTACCTATATAGTCAATAGGAGACCTTAATGAATACCAAGATCTTTTCTCAACAAAGAGTTCTATCTTATTTACAAGGACAAGGTTATTCTGAAGAATCCCCTTAAGACAATTACAGTATTAGTTTAGTGTTATAAGTTGGGTAGTATCACATAGTCCTCTTGACTACTTAATAAAGTATAGTTGAATGACATTAACTGTACGCTAGCATAAGAAGATAATTTTCGTCCAGACTCTAAGTTTTAGAAGCCCATACCCTATTTTGGTCAACTAACAACTTAGACATGGAATTAGTATAAAAACTGTAAGAGACTGTAGAGTCTTACCTCTTTGTGACTTGAATTATTTTGTAATTTCTCACATCATAATCTAGTGCATTCCTATTTTCCTAAACTACCTTGACTTATGCTGTTGTTATAGCCTAGTTTTGCAAGCTTAATCTTTTATCAAGCTTGTTCATGACATATGTATTATTGGGATCTGATCAACCATACTAATATAAATTGTCTAATCGGAATCAGTGTATTATGGTCTAGCTAGACATAATGCGCTTGGTTCGCCCTTCGCAATACTACTCTACGTGGATTGAGATACATAGTTAACTAGTAAACGAATACACTTGTCCCGAGACATGTCTGGCATTTCGTATCGGTTACATAACTATACTGATACGAGCATATGAATAGGAATTACCAAAATATAATTTCAGTCCTGACGATTCCCAATTGAATTCTTTAAAAACTCCTTGATCCCTATACTTCTAATTTATTACCCCTCCCTTGAACTCGTTATTATTGTTTTTCGTCCTTCCTTACTTCGGAAAGATGAAACCTCGTGCTTGATATAAATATGGTATACAGATAGTACTAGAGATACCCCATAGGTCAATCATATTATTTAATGATTACTTCCTATAATTAAAGGTGTATCATAGGTGATATATTTAGTGTAATCTTTGAAGATTGAATAACATGATTAAATGATTCGAGGAATAATAGCATTAAGTGATAGATGGATAAATTCTAATGTGGGTAGAAATTGTATTATTAAACTTGAGGTAAATTCTTTTAGACTTTGATCAAAAGAGATTAGATAGAGAGACCCTACCCTATTTTAATTTTGAGGATAAAATTTTTATAAGTTGGGTAGAATGTAAGAACCCTAATCCTGAAAAACCGTATTCCTCTATTATTAATTATTTTATTTATAGTAGTTATGAGCTAAATAAAGGGAATAGATTTTATTTAACTTTATTCGAGGTGTTTGAATATTTAGAGGACTTATGGAGTCATTATGGATTTTTCCTAATTTATTCCATGTAGGAGACTCTTTGGACAGTTGCTAACTCAACCGTATGCACCAATATAATTCTTAGAAGTTCCTGTGAATAGATATGTAAATATATATTTATACAATTCCTATTGTTATTGGATATCAAAATCGTAACTCCTAACCCACTACCCGCTTGCAAACCGCGTAAAGTAAGGAATCAACAGCAACAGCAGCAGCAACAGTAGCAAACCTAAACTTCTATTTCTTTCCTTCTCCGAGCGTAAAGTTTAAACCCCACGCGTAAAGCAACTCTGCACGTAAAGTAGAACTCCACCGCTTCTTATTTCACCATGCGTAAATTCTTACCACCGCTACTTATTTCATCTGTGCGTAAAGAACATCACCAGCCTAATTCCTCTCTCTACGCATAAATCAAACCCAGGCGTAAAACTTAACACCCGCCAAAATTCTAATCCGCACGTAAAATAGAATCCCACTGCTTAAATTCCTATACCACGCGTAAAACAAATCCACCGTCTCATTCCACCGCGTCTAAATCCTATTATTACTAAACAACCCTCAGCCGAAACCTAAACCAATGAAAGAGAAACAGCAGCGGCAGTAGTCTTAACCAGTAAGTAACCCCACCACCTCTTATTCTCTATATATATCCATGCAATACACCCCAAGACCCAAAACCTCACTACTTGAACATAAACACAATTTTGGATATAGCACTCTACAGAACTTTGCTCGACAAGTATATCTTGCTATTGTACTGATTACTTATATTCTAAACTGATGCATGCATATTTATTTCTGCTTATATAGATATTTATTTATGTAGATTTTGGACCTATTTTATGAGACCACCCCAGTATCATGTAGCATCAGTAGGTTCATTGGCCGTGACATAGTTGTTACACGAGTTGTGAGTCTCATATAGATTCTGGACTACGTACCGAGTTGGCCTCCTGTACGTATGAGCCGTGCGTTAGGGATTACTTCTGATAGAAACTTTGTATTCTAGAAGACTCTGTAGTTATTAGTGGTTCAGGGACATAGCCTATTGTACTAACGATGGATTATGAACAAAATTGTGTCATGGATGTGACATGCTTAGAGCATTGGGCGGGGAGGACTACTAGTAGGCGTATGAGACACCCTACACTTTATTTACTACGGATGCCACACTCGATGGGGGTGATATGGACGATATATACTACACTGATGCCACACTCTTCGGGGTGATATGGACGATATACTATACTGATGCCATGCTCTTCGGAGATGGACATTATTACTGAGCGCCCTCCTATGGGGGCATATGTGGCATATACTACCCAGTTGTCATAATTGGTGAATTACGTCGGCATATGTCTAGCCTAAACTTTCCATACGCACAAAGTTGTCCTCAAACTGTATTTTACTTAGACGATTAGGCGACCCATTGGATATTTATTTCAGTACTTATTGGCATATTATTATGTATCTTGTTACGTCCCTCTGAGGACCTGGTCCCTTTCCAGATATGGACGAGCAAGAGTATCCACAGGAGTACAGATCTGGACCCGACTTTATTTACCAGACTGAGGAGGTCTTACCCTCAGAATAGCTGTGATTATTTCCACTGTTTAGAGATTTTGTTCTACTTTAGTATAGTCGTTTGTAGTGGATTTGTTTCCACCATACTATCATACTTGATACTTATCCTTGATATCCAGTTATTATTCAGCTCTTTATTCCTACTTATTAATTGTGCTGTGGATGAGATATAGATTGTGTGTGACTTGTTGTGACAGTATATTACCACTGATGGATTGCATATTCATACACAGCGTACGTGTGTATATAATTTCCATATATTGGAGATCATATACATACGGCTGGGCATGTTACGTATTTCTAGTCCTACGTATTTTGGGACTGGCTTGATTAGGCATAAAATGTAAGGATAGTGAGTTGAGCGTATTTAGCATAACTTTAGCTTTCCCCAGCCATGACCAAATCTCGTGCATTAAATGCAGAGATATGCCTCGAGCCCTGTGCAGAAACATCTTTTTGATGTGGCATCTGATTTTGTTTTATCTTGAGCGTAAAAACTTATTTCTGTAGGAAGCGTATTTAGAAGACTCCATTTTCTTTCTTTTGGATGCGTAAAAACCGACTTGCACCCAATATGTCACTAAACGAAAACCTGGGTCTCTGTACAAAATTATCATCACAACCGTCCTCTCGATCATCGTGCAGTACTTTTGTCAGATGTCAGGTTCAGTGATTGTCTGACAAATTCATCCGGAGAAATACAAAGAGTTTCTCGTACAACTTTACACTGCAAAACGTATTTCAGACCTTATGTAGGAGACTTTTTACGCAGACCTTACACAAAAAACCTTTACGTAGACTTTACGCAGACTTTGCACAGCAATCTTTTACGTGCAGATTTTACGCAGACTTTACGCCAGACAGCTTGAAACTCTATTTTTACGTAGACTACCTTGATTCTTTACTTTACGCAGACAGTTCTAAGCCATGTTTTACGCCGACAATTCTAAAACTCTACTTTACGCCAAACTTTCTTGAATCTCTATCTTTCGCTGACTACGTTGAAGCTCTGTTTTACGCAGAAGGACTTCATGTATGTTGAGAGTTTTTACACAAGCAATTCTCCAGCATATTTTATGCCTCTACATTCTATCTAATACTTGCATCCTGTTTAATTTCTGTACTTCTTCTAAACATAGTATACATCACCTACAGAGAGATGGATATACAGAAGGGATGTACTGTCACCAATGGTGACACAACTCCTGGAGTCAATGGTCAGACTCAAGGAGGTATCTCAGCAATTCTTAGATTTTCGGGATCAGATGGACAAATTCACAGTCAAGTTCCATCTGATCTTTCCGTTCTACCTAATGGAAACCTTCCAGTCTTATCAATATCACAAGATGGTCAAGCGCAACTGTTCTAATTCTTCCAGATGATGATGCATGAACAGAAGCAGCAGACAGCCGAGCAAAGGCAAAAAATTCTGGCAGCAATTGGGAGAATGGCTGCATAGGCTGTTGTACCAGCTCAAGCACTAGCTCCAGTACCTTGAGCTAGAATTGGTTTAGTAAAGGACTTTGTACAGATGGGTCCAAGGCCGTACAAAGGTATTGAGAGCCCAGAAGAAATTACCAACTGGATCACTCACACTCGAAAATTATTAGAGACATCGCAGCTACCTACAGACCTATGGATGACGGATGTAAGAACACATCCAGGACCAATTAGAACACAGCAAGAAGGACCTATCAAATGTCCTTTAGCTCAGCACCGAGCAGGACCATACCAGATCCCAGGGAAGCTCCACTGCAATTATTGTGGGAGACGTGGGCACATTTTGAGAACCTATCGATTTCGCTTATGACAATGTATAAAATATGGTTCCGGACAGCATATGAGGAAAGACTGTCCTATGCAACACACAGTGACACTTTCACCGCCAGTACAGGAGTTAGCACTTCCAGCACCGAAGCCAGCTCAGTAAATATGAGTTCTTCTTGGACAAAGTCTCATTTCTTAGACGTGTTGTTACAAAAGATGGTATTTCTGTTAATCCAGAAAAGATCTCGGCAGTCGAAATATGGCATGTTCCTAAATTAGCCGCAGAGGTGAGAAGTTTCCTTAGACTTGCAGGATATTACCGACGATTCGTAGAGAACTTCTCAAGGATAGCATCCCCCTTTCCTCAAAAAAAAAACATGACATTATCTAGAGTCTTTTTCTCTTTATGACTTATTCCTCTGGACCCTTAGCACTCGCTAGTTGTGCGACAACTAATTATATTCTTCTATTCTTCATCTTTCAACTCGTACCACCTGACATTTCTGATTGTAGATCGAGTGATTTTATTCTATGTTAGGATATATAGTTTGCTAAGGTTATAGTTGTAATCTTGTATTTTAAATTTTGTGCTTAGCAGTTAGAACCTGATAGTTGAGTTGTTCATTTAGACTATGATCATTATCCTTAGTCGTAGATCCTGTAATTTGTATCCATAACTCGATACAAGTTATATTCTATTTCACTAGCAAACCAGCAACCCTTTCATTCTTACGGTTGACACATTTATTCTATAAGCACTATGATTAAGACTTAAGATGATCGTTACCTATATAGTGCAATAGGAGACCTTAATGAGTACCAAGATCTTTTCTCAACAAAGAGTTCTATCTTATTTAGAAGGACCAGGTTATTCTGAAGAATCCCCTTAAGACAATTACAGTATTAGTTTAGTGTTATAAGTTGGGTAGTATCACATAGTCCTCTTGACTCCTTAATAAAGTATAGTTGAATGACATTAACTGTACGCTAGCATAAGAAGATAATGTTTGTCCAGACTCTAAGTTTTAGAAGCCCATACCCTATTTTGGTCAACTAACAACTTAGACAAGGTATTAGTATGAAAACTATAAGAGACTGTAGTGTCTTACCTCTTTGTGACTTGAATTATTTTGTAACTTCTCACATCATAATCTAGTGCATTCCTATTTTCCTAAACTACCTTGACTTATGCTGTTGTTACAGCCTAGTTTTGTAAGCTTAATCTTTTATCAAGATTGTTCATGACATATGTATTATTGGGGTCTGATCAACCACACTAATATAAATTGTCTAATCAGAATCAGTGTATTATGGTCTAGCTAGACATAATGCGCTTGGTTCGCCCTTCGCAATACTACTCTACGTGGATTGAGATACATAGTTAACTAGTAAACGAATACACTTGTCCCTAGACATGTCTGGCATTTCGCATCGGTTACATAACTATACTGATACGAGCATGTGAATAGGAATTACCAAATTATGATTTCAGTCCTGACGATTCCCAATTGAATTCTTTAAAAACTGCTTGATCCCTATACTTCTAATTTATTACCCCTCCCTTGAACTTGTTATTATTGTTTTCCGTCCTTCCTTACTTCGTAAAGATGAAACCTCGTGCTTGGTATAAATATGGTATACAGATAGTACTAGAGATACCCCATAGGTCAATCATATTATTTAATAATTACTTCCTGTAATTAAAGGTGTATCATAGGTAATATATTTAGTGTAATCTTTGAAGATTGAATAACATGATTAAATGATTCGAGGAATAATAGCATTAAGTGATAGATGGATAAATTCTAAGTTGGGTAGAAATTGTATTATTAAACTTGAGGTGAATTCTTTTAGATTTTGATCAAAAGAGATTAGATAGAGAGACCCTACCCTATTTTAATTTCGAGGACGAAATTTTTATAAGTTGGGTAGAATGTAAGAAAACTAATCCTGAAAAATCGTATTCCTCTATTATTAATTATTTTATTTATAGTAGTTATGAGCTAAATAAAGGGAATATATTTTATTTAACTTTATTCGAGGTGTTTGAAAATTTAGAGGACTTATGGAGTCATTATGGATTTTTCCTAATTTATTCCATGTAGGAGACTCTTTGGACAGTTGCTAACTCAACCGTATGCACCAATATAATTCTTAGAATTTCCTGTGAATAGATATGTAAATATATATATATACAATTCCTTTTGGTTATTGGATATCAAAACCGTAACTCCTAACCCACTACCCGCTTGCAAACCGCGTAAAGTAAGGAATCAACAGCAACAGCAGCAGCAACAGTAGCAAGCCCAAACTTCTCTTTCTTTCCTTCTCCGAGCGTAAAGTTTAAACCCCACGCGTAAAGCAACTCTGCACATAAAGTAGAACTCCACCGCTTCTTATTTCACCATACGTAAACTCTTACCACCGCTTCTTATTTCATCTGTGCGTAAAGAACATCACCCGCCTAATTCCTCTCTCTCTACGCATAAATCAAACCCAGGCATAAAAATTAACACCCGCCTAAATTCTGATCCGCTCGTAAAATAGAATCCCACTGCTTAAATACCTACACCACGCGTAAAACAAACCCACCGCCTCATTCCACCGCCTCTAAATCCTATTATTACTAAACAACCCTCAGCCGAAACCTAAACCAATTAAAGAGAAACAGCAGCGGCAATAGTCTTAACCAGTAAGTAACCCTACCGCCTCTTATTCTCTATATATATCCATGCAATACACCCCAAGACCCAAAACCTCACTACTTGAACATAAACACAATTTTGGACGTTGCACTCTACAGAACTTTGCTCGGCAAGTATATCTTGCTATTGCACTGATTACTTACATTCCAAACTGATGCATGCATATTTATTTCTGCTTATATAAATGTTTATTTATGTAGATTTTGGATATATTTTATGAGACCATCCCAGTATCATGTAGCATCAGTAGGTTCATTGGCCATGACATAGTTGTTACACGAGTTTTGAGTCTCATATAGATTTCGGACTACGAACCGGGTTGGCCTCCTGTACGTATGAGACGTACGTTAGGGATTACTGCTGATAAAAACTTTGTATGCTAGAAGACTCTGCAGTTATTAGTGGTTCAGGGATATAGCCTATTGTACTAACGATGGATTATGAACCAAATCGTGTCATGGATATAACATGCTTAAAGCATTGGGCGGGGAGGACTACTAGTAGGCGTATGGGACACCCTACACTTTATTTACTACGGATGCCACACTCGATGGGGTGATATGGACGATATATACTACACTGATGCCACACTCTCCGGGGTAATATGGACGATATACTATACTGATGCCATGCTCTTCGGAGATGGACGTTATTACTGAGCGCCCTCCTATGGGGGCATATGTGGCATATACTAGCCAGTTGTCACAATTGGTGAATTACGTCAGCATATGTCTAGCCTACACTTTCCATACGCATAAAGTTGTCCTCAAACTGTATTTTACTTAGATGGTTAGGCGACCCATTTGATGTTTATTTCAGTACTTATTGGCATGTTATTATGTATCTTGTTACGTCCCTCTGAGGACCTAGTCCCTTTCCAGATATGGACGAGCAGGAGTATCCACAGGAGTACAGATCTGGACCCGACTTTACTTACCAGACTGAGGAGGTCTTACCCTCAAAATAGCTGTAATTATTTCCACTGTTTAGAGATTTTGTTCTACTTCAGTATAGTCGTTTGTAGTGGATTTGTTTCCACCAGACTATCATACTTGATACTTATCCTTGATATCTAGTTATTATTCATCTCTTTATTCCTACTTATTAATTGTGCTGTGGATGAGATATAGATTGTGTGTGACTTATTGTGACAGTATATTACCACTGGTGGATTGCATATTCATACACAGCGTAGGTGTGTATATGATTTCCATATATTGGAGATCATATACATGCTGCTGGGCATGTTACGTATTCCTAGTCCTACGTATTTTGGGACTGGGCGTGACACAAGGTATAGAACATCGTATGGTGGTCACGGCTGTAACTAGACAAAGGGGTGTATACTCCAAGTAAGTCACTAAGGGTCACACAACACATATATTTTCTCAATCAGTCAAGTGAGAACAATAAACATAAAACATATAGAACAAGAAAATAAGGCTTCCCAAATGCCCTGCCATAATATTCAGGAAACTAGTAGTACAAAATAAGAAAGCTGACAGAGTAGCAAAAGTATATGACCATGATCAGCTGCAGTCTGATTATTTATAATTATGTAAGAAAACTAAATGTTCAGATTTACGGATAATAAGTACCGGTAGCTAAACGCCCAAAATGTGTAAAATGTGCAATAACGAGCAGGGAAGAAGAAACACATTCATTTTTCTCAGTGGTCATTCGTCTAGTACGAGCTATATTTTAGGGAAAAGTATGCTTGATCCTCGGGTGCTGACTCTAAACCTGGCCATACAAAACAAGTGGAGTTAGACCCCAAATAGCAAGTACCACAAACTAAGCACAAATAAATAAATAAAACCAGGTTATAATATATATATATATATATATATATATATATATATATATATAGTTATAGTTATAGTTATAGTTATGTCTTATAGTTTCGGTTCATAGCCTACCGAGATACAAAAATCTAACCCTACAACCAAACAAGGACAAGGGTTAGACCATCGGACCATGATAGCCCACATCCCTAAACTATTTAACAGAAGGTACAATCACAATCAATCTTAGTTACAAAATCGGCCAATCATTTATACGGCTTATTAGGTGGAGTCTGGGTTTTCCTAGAAGTATTACGCATATAATAGGAATCCTCAGTTCAAACCATGTTCTAGCAGGGGCTAGCCGAGCCATGAAGCACCGCATAGCACATAGTATTATGTACCGATCCCTCGTAAGGCCACCGTGCTAAGATCTTATAGAACACATAGTATAATATAATAGTCGGATATTGACATCCACTAATGAGGATTTAAACAATATCCATGGGGGTCAGCATTCACTCGCCATATAATGATTGAGGGTGGCTAGTTAAGCACGATCTCGGGATTTCGTCCCTCCAAATGCTCTACATATTTTAGTTGCCAAGTAAACCCTACGGTTAGCTAGAATCATATGGCGTGGTCATATGTTACTCCTCTTATATGTCATACTATAGTACGGGCACGCTAAATATGAATCCACTTTGTCACTTAGCAGTTCTATTTAAATTCACCCGAGCGTGATGCAACAATCAACAAATCCTAGCCGCGCTTGTTTATTGATCAACTACTATGTCCATACTGGAGAAATTTATTACATCATATATCGCTTGTTTGATAATAAACGAAAGAAATAAATGACGAGGTTTATACGAAACCCGCTCTTTGGTTTACAAACAAGATTGTACAATTAATCCTATACGAGAATGTCGAGTATAATTTTTTAATCTAGGTAAATATTGCTATAGGAGTCTAATCTGCAGTCGATCACTTTGTCCCTTGGACCACACGATGGTGAAGAAGTGCCGTAGAAGACAAAAAACAGCTTCGGAGGTTGCGAAAGAGAGTGGATGCTCGATGCCAAAGTCGTCGATCACTACTCTTTGCCTGAGCTCTGGATTCTTCTCTCTCAAGGACTCTTCAACTCTTGATCTCTTTTCTCCTGTTTTTCTCCCTTTTTCTCGACCCTGGACCTCTGTTGATAGAGGTCCCTATTTATAGGGTTTTAGTGACAGTGACCATCAGGCGGCGTATAAGCCGGGCAGTGGAAAGTATAGCACCTTTTATGCGACGGTTATAATAACCGTTACCTACGTATAAATAACCTTTTGAATGAGCGTGTGATGTGTGTCGCATTAAGAGATAATGCGTATAACTGCTGCTAAGATCACGGTATAAAAGCCACGTAGGTAGTTATCCCTCGCGTAGAAAAGGTTGGCGTAGAAGCCAATAACTGTCACTATGGCGTAGAAGCCAAATAGTTTATCAAACTGGCATAGAGGCCAGGTAGGCGTAGAAGCCGAGCGGGCATAGAAGCCGAGTAGGCATAGAAGCCGAATGGGCATAGAAGCCGGATACTGCATGAACAGGTAGCTTGCATAGAAGATAGCTAAAAATGGCCTGGTGGCATATTCCAAGGAGATAGCGTACAGCGTGCTCCTCATAGCTGAAAATAGCCTGATGGCGTAATGCTCGAAAGTGATGATGTGGATATTTTAGCCAAAATTACGGCTTTTGGAGATATAATCAAATCTCTTGCATTAAATGCAGAGATCTGCCCCCATCTTGTGCATTAAATGCAGAGGTGTGTCCCGAAGATCTGCCAGCCTCGAAGATTTGCCATCATTCTGCGCATTAAATGCAGAGGCGTGCCTCGAGCCCTGTACAAAGAGCAGCTTTTGACGTGGCAGTCTGTTTGTCTTCTGTGGAGCGTAAGAAGCTCACGTCTGCCTATGTAAAACTAGGCAGCGTATTCCAGAGGCGTGTCTCAAAGATTTGCCATCAACCCACGCATTAAATGCAGAGGAGTGTCTCGAAGGTCTGCCGTCTCGAAGATTTGCCATCATTCTGCGTATTAAATACAGAGGCGTGCCTCGAGCCTTATACAAAGAGCATCTTTTGACGTGGCAACCTGTTTGTCTTCTGTGGAGCGTAAACAGCTTATATCTGCCTGTGTAAAACTAGGTAGCGTATTCCCATGTATGCGTAAAAGCGGTTTACGCCAAGGAAATGTCACTAAACGACAGTCTGGTTCGTTGTGCCGTGCCATCATTATAGCCGTCATCTGGGTAGTCGTGCAGTACTCTTTGTTAGGAGTCAGACGTCAGGTTCAATGCACGATTTGACAGGTTCATTTCGGGGAATACGAAGCGTCCCTCGTACACTTCAATGCTGCATTAAAGCGGATGAGTTTTACGCCATAAAGGTGATATAGCATTATTTTTACGCTAAAGCAGCCTGGACATATTCTATTACGCGGATAGTCCTCGAGCTTATGTTTTATGCTGTACTTAGCAAAAAAGCTCTACTGTACGCCGATGGCTCCGAAGTCGTATTTTACGCTTCCCAGCACTAGAATGCTGCGTAAAGCTTTTCAGCGTATTTTCATGCTTCTATAAGACCCCTTTCAAAGCTTTCAAATTTCTCGTAATTTGAAACGCTTTGAATGAAGCATGAAACGGTCAAGTCTGACACGTTATTCAAGGCTGACTTCATGGCAGATTTTTTAGGGATTTTGTTGGGATTTGTGTGCTCTCTTTGGCCTATAAAAAGGCTGAGGAGTTAACCTGTTTTTTCCCATATTTCCTTTACCACACAGAGATGATTGCCAGAGTTCGTCGGGTCGACTTGAGGAAGAAGAAGACCATGTTATTCCAGCATGTAAGGAGCCGAAAAAGATGGCGTCTTCGAGCAAATGTCCTCTGCAACGATGGATCATGGAAGGATATCATAGCTTCCTTTGCTCGGGATAATCAGCAACTTTGTATGGCGGTTCTTCCAGGAGAGAGGAAGGGTCTCATTCGACCACACAGCTTACAAGCTGTATTTTCTCCTGTCATTCGTGGACAAGAGCAGACAAACTAGCTCTGTCCTCGAGTATTGAGTTGGGTTTAAATACCTCAACTCAATCTGTCATGGCGTACGGAGGAGGGGATCTACATAATTTAGGCAGGCCCAGTTCTGTATCCTCCAGCCATTTATCATTTTCTTGTTAATCGGTTTGCGGAAATCGACTAACTGCTGAAGAAGACGTAAAAGATCTCCACCAATACGAGAACCTGGCAGAACAGATTCTGGGGATGATGTTTTGACGAAGATGAGGAAATCCTTTGTAGACGGGATTTAACTCATATGTAATCACGAAAATGAAGAAAAACCCTTTGTAGACAGAATTTCCCTCATATGTAATCGTGATTTAATAAAATCTTCTTCTTTCGTGCATATAATTATTTTCTATATCTTTTGCTGTGATGAAGTCAGAATGTGTGTAGCTTTGACACATCTGATAACTTTATGCCGACTATGATAGAAAGAGTACTAGGTCCCGTCGTATCTTTTACGCATAACTGAGGATGCGCAGAAAGCCGCTTTAGCATTTAAGTCAAATATTCGAACTGTCCTGCTGTCAAGAATGGGGGGGAACTGCATAAAATTCTGAACTGTCACCTTTCTGAGAGAGAGAATTTTTTGTTCAGACCATCATCTTCAAGAATTATTTTGCAAAAATCCCTTGAAACCGGATAAGAAACGGCTGGCAAACTGAGTCGCCATCTTGAACTGTAGAGACTGGATTCTGGATGAACTTCCAATCGACCCAAGAAGAGTCATTGTTAATGTTAAACTTTGTCTGCTTTGGGTACTTGGGATATTTTGAGGTCAAGAAGGAGTATCTTCTTTGTGAACTTCTGCAATTGACCGCCTTGAGATTTGTTCAAATATCCGCCTATTCTGGCCTGCGTATTCTCAGATATGAGAAAAGTCCTAGGTCTGTAAATGTGGATGAGCAGAAAATCATAAGTTTGTAGCCTCTCGAGCGTAAAAGCATTCGGGCGTAGAACTGTAGATTTGTAGCCTCTGAGAAGAAAATCTTCCGAGCGTGAAGTTGTGGATTTGTTGCCTCTGAGCGTAAAAGCCACCGAGCGTGAAATCATAAATTTGTAGCTTCTGAGCGTGAAGTCGTAGGTTTGTAGCCTCTCGAGCGTAAAAACTACCGAGCATAAAAGCATCCGGGCGTAAAACGATAGACTTATAGCCTGTGAGCGTAAAACCGTAGATTTGTAGATGTCGAGCGTAGAAAGCTCCTTAGCGTAAAACCACGAATCTGCTTTGCACGAAAACTTTTCGAATTCGCTGAATGTCCGCCTTTCTTGAGTAATAGGCTGACGTGGTCCCCAATCATGACCGAATATTAAATATTGGACTTGGTTAGGGATTCGAGGAGTCCATCCAAACTCTATATATACCCCAAGGCTTTCAGAGAAAAACTTTTCATCTGTCTTCTTGCAAACGAAAGCCTTCGACTGTTCGAGTTCTCTCCTTCGTCTCTTCTCCGAGCACTCCGAGTTTTTTAGCAATGGCCCCGAAACAAATCTCTTCCTCTTAGGGAAAGAAGACTGACTCTTCTTCTCGTTCCTCTGACCAAGAAAGGGTGACTCAGTCGGGCAAGGCGACCTTCATTCTGAGCGAAGTATCTCGCCGACGAGCTCTGCGCCGGGCGTTATAGGTAAAGTGTTTGGGATGACGAGAACGGCAAAAATTCTTCGCACACGTTGTACGTGAATGCACTAGGTCATCTTCTGTGCTGATAGCCTCTTCGAGGAAGATGATGCACAAAGATGTTTTATCTTTTACGCCTACATTTCTAATATGTCAGCGTAAAAACTCCATATTTTCACAGTCTGGCGTAAAAGCACAGACTGTCGAAACTTGGCGTATACCATAAAATTTGAGTGTTACGCTTCTGGATGAAAATTCTGGCATAATAAGTCAAACTTTGGCAGTCTGGCGTAAAGCATAGACTGTCGAGTTTTTTGTGTATACTGCCAGTCTTGAATTTTACGCCTTGGAATAGGATTCCAGCGTAAAAGATCAAGTTTTTACCATCTTGGCGTAAAGTACAGACTGTTGTCTTTTGGCATATGCTGCAAGATTGTAAAGTCTAGTATAGAAACTGATATGCCTTTTCTTGCATTTTGCAGTTAACTTGCGTACGTCTCCATTGGCCGAGGTGATGGGTTCCGCTGCCGGGATACTGCATTCCAACTACTTGGAGAATTTATCCCACGTGACATTTCCCATCTCTGGACCCCAATATCCTGAAGGAAGGGGAATCCTGATATCGTCCCAAGGAGAGCGAATGATGTTGAGCATGATCAATGGAGGTCCCCTGACGTCTATAGACGGGGCACAATATATAAAACCGGTCTTTCTCTTCGGGGACATGATTGACAAGTAGTCCCAAACGAAGCACAAGAAAGAGCTCTGGGTTTTCCCTGCCGGGGGCTTGGTCATGTACCTGCCCAAGATGCCGAGAGACTACCCCATCTCGGCATTCTTCCATGCCACACATCCCAGAAGGATTTTGTGGATGCTGACTCCCAATCTTCACGGCCAGCCGGGGATGATATTCTACCAGAAAGGATCTGACCAAGGGTCATTCGTCAGCCGCCCTTTCGGCTTTGTGATGTCGTTCAGGGGATTATTTTTGGGCGTTGTCCCGAGTGAGGACACTGCACCCTTCCAGCCAGTCCAGATACCGACTTTCTGCAACGATTTCATGGGGAACGGAGGAGTATACCCAAAGGTTAATCCTCGGACAAGTTGGTGGATCACCCCCACAAATCTTTGCTGGCTCGTTTAGCTGACTGGGCCCTGAAGCATTTTCAGACCGAGCTGGAGAACATTGGTCTATACTCAGCCGTGATGGCCACCAGTGTTGGGTTGCATCTCAACCCTAGCCTGTTTTTTGCTTTGATGGAGCGATATATCTCGCTAACGGAGACTTTCGCCACTCCATTGGGGGAGTTGGGATTGGCCCTCCACGAGATGGTAGAGATCTCGAGACTGCCGATGAGGGATACTCCATATAAAGAGTATGTTCCCACAAACCGGGAGCTGGGGGATTCAGACCCTCGGATAGTGGCAGTGTACCAGGAGCTGATGTGCCACTACCTCGCTTGCACCACCTTCAATAATGAGCCTTCGGATTTGGCTCATATCAATAAATGGGCGTCCTACCTCTTCTTTCACCGAGGCAGGGCTGCTAAGCCAGAGAAGGTCTTGGATACTAAGGATCAGCCTCTGAGTTTTCTGAGCGTGCTTAGTGCTAAGATAGTCGACGATCTCATGGAAGACGCTGGGGCTCCAGATCAGATTCTCGACGAAGGGATAGGGAAATATCCTGCAGGAACTAAGGCCTACAGTTATTTGAGGCATTGCCGTAGGCCTCTGTCCAAGGAAGCTCGACTAGCGCGCTTTCTTTCTATATAGCTGCACCGACTGGTGGTACCCGACATTGCTTCCTCTGATCGCCTTCACCGTAATACCTTGTGGCCTGCAGTGCATCTGGTGTTCGGTGCAAGACTGGGTTTTCTTCCTGCCATGGTGTGCCGCATACAAGCTGGCCTGAGGGCCATTACTGATGGGCTGCTTGCCGATAAAACTCGGCATGATAGCTTTCCCAGGGTAGAATTATCATACCTGTATTTGATGGGATGGTTAATTCTCCATAATCCCAGGGTGATGACTCCTGGCTCTGGCAGCAGTTCGGGGGGTAGTTTCTTGCTGAATTACAAGAATTCCTCCTGGAACGTGACCACAGTTTTAGACTGTCGGCGGGTACTGAATTTCAGTCACAGCTGGAAGATCTTCTGCAATGTCCCCTCTTACATCTTAATCAACAGGGGCGCAGACTTCAGGACGTGGGCGACGGGAAGACCGTTTTTCTTCTAAGGTATTTAATTGGTTGGTCTGCATTAGACCTTCCCATTTACTGTACAGAAATGAAGACCAGTGCTTCTTGGAACCCTACTTGCCTAGTCGGTTTGCCAGGCAGCTTGGGTATGACCAATTGAACGTTGGCAATGCCGTCACCAGCTTCAGATCCAGGGGTGGACTCATTGATGGAGCGAAAGGGTGGCGATACTTTATCATGGGTTGCACTGAAGTAACTTTTACTGTGCCCACTATTTCACTCTCCACGGAGCTGCGCATGCTCCATTCGTATGCCCAGTTTTATGTGGCAACGAACACCTTCCATCGTAATTTTGATATGCATGGAAGCTTTATGATGCCCTCCTCCAAGCCTGGGGAAAGATACAATATCCCCTCAGTTTCCTCCGATGAGGGTGAAGATGCCGTCAATCCAGATGAGCCTTTGTTGGCTGTACCGAGGGATGAAATACCTTAACCTACCGGGCCTCTGGTCATCTCTAGTAAGCGAAGGGCTCCTGCTCCGACGGAGACTTCCCCTCGCAAGAAGATAAAGAAGATGGTTACTCGTCCTCTCAGGATTCCTGGCCATGAGGCTCCTAGAAGGGAACCTGTTGTTTCCCCTGTCGGGGACGATTCTTTGATTGGAGGTTCCTCGCTTTTTAGAGAGGGACCCTCTACAGTTCTGGCTGGCGGTGCCAGAAAATCTCTGTTCGAGGCTGCTATTGCTGCCACTGCTTCGGGCAGTGGTACGAGATCACCTTCGGGGCCGAGCCGAATAAGGATACCTTTATCCAGACCAGCAACGGGAGAGACCCCTGCCGTGTCTGTCAGTTCACCTAGCAAGATTTCAACCGATGAGCCTCGGTTGGAACTTGACGAGGACCTGGAAGAATATTTGCCAGTGTCGGTTGACACACCACCTTCCCCAGGTATGACAGCTTGCTTAGCATCGTTAAGAAATAATTTAGCTGTACTGGCTGCAGACGCGACATATATGCCATCGGCCATGGGTAAATATCGTCTTTACGCCTCTTTTTAGAAAGATTAACACCATTCTGATATTAACTTTCTTTTGTCTTCTTTTCAGGGGAAGACATCTACGGGGAGGGCAGCGTCGACGCCCTTTTTGGCTCTACTTCAGCTCTTGGCGACGACATGGAGGTGACCGACTTCGAAGAGGAAGCACTTTCGGGTGCCGGCTCGCCTGCCGAAGAGATTCTGATATCTCAAGAGGGGGATGAGCCCGTCACTACGACAATGCCTCCTTTGAGTACGCCAGTCGTTCCAACCGTTGTCGGCGCATCTTCTTTTGTCGCACCACCTGTTGAGGCGATGACTGTGGCAACGTCGTCGGCAGTCATTCCTGGAGGGAAATTCTCTGATATTGCAGCCACCCCCAGCACCCACTTGAATCTTACCATGTTGGTTGAGCAATTTTCTACCATTTTCTACGCCACTTTGAAGACGCTGATATCAATGGTGCTGGAGAAGAACTTAGGCTTCGAGGCTCTGAAGACGTCCTGCAATCTTACTATCGCGCAGATTAGGCATTTCAGCGACACTCGAAGAGCTGATGCGCTAGAGCAGATAGTTAATGGTTTGGAATAACCTATTAATGAATATCTACAGTTATCCCGAGGGAATGTCGATGGTCTCGTTCAGGCTGAATATGAATCCCTCACTGCGCAGCTTGCTGAAAAGATGGAAGGCCTAAATAAATCCATCCAGGCTCGACATCAGGAGATAGATGAAGGGAAGGCCGTCTTGGAGGAAGTTATTCCTCTTCGAATAAAGTGCCTTCGAATAAAGTGCCAGGCCGAGCATGAAGGAAATGTAGCTAGGGTCCGTAGATTGGAAGCAAAACTCGCTCAGGAAAAGGAGTGGGCCTCTCAGTCCTTGGAAGCTCTAGATGTCGTGAATGGCCGAGTGGATATAGCTCAGCAAAGCTTAGCACGTGTAGGAGCTGACTGCGCCGGGTTTATTCAGGCTAGGTCTGAACTATCCCTCTTGAGCAATGAGGAGGCAAGACTGGAGTGGGCTCGCGCTAACGTCTTGAACTCCAGGAATGAGAAGATGGTCGCACTGGCGCAGCAGATCCGCGACCTAACCGCTCCCCCCAAATGATGTACTTTTTGCTTTGTAATGTAATTTTGCTCTTTTTGGGAATAAATAAAGAGGCTTTCATCTGACTTTGTGGACCCATCATTTTGGAATATAAATGATAGATTTGGGTGAAAGTGATATCAGAGGTAATATGGACGTGATATACTCTCGATAAGTTTTAGCTGGACATATCTATTCAGAGGTTATATGGACATGATAGGATACGATCCAACTAAAATTGTTTTAGAATTAGTATTGTCAGAATAAAATCTTTGCCATACTCCATTTGAGCAAAGGAGGTTAAGCATAGTACCTTTTCAGGAATTTGCCATTGATAGGAGCCTTCAACAAGTCTCCATTAGGCTTGGCTAACCTGTAAGCGCCGTTTGAGAATGTTGTCTCGATCAAATAAGGGTCTTCCCATTTGGGCTGGAATTTTCCCTTACTCCTGTGAGTAAGAATCATCGGCCTTCTCACAGCTAAAACTAGCTCACCAACTTTGAACACTCTTTCCTTTACTTTTTGATTAAAAGATCTAAAAATGCGTGCCTGGTAAAATATGATGCGCTGCTGAGCTTGGAGGCATTTCTTGTTTAATCCTTCTAACTCTTGAAGCCTTAACAGGTCATTCTTTTCTTGAGTCAGCTCATTAGCCACTGCTATCCTGAGTGACGGGATTTTGAATTCGATGGGGAGAACTGCTTCACTCCCGTAAACCAGTGAGAATGGGGTACAACCCGTCGGTGTTCTTGCCGTTGTGCGGTATGCCCAGAGACATTCTCCTAGCTTCTCATTCCAATCCCTCTTATTCGAAGAGACAAACTTTTTCAAGGGTTTGATAATGGTTATGTTGAAGGCTTCCGCCAAACCATTAGCAGCAGGATTGTATGCCGTAGAGCCCACATTTTGTATCTAATTTTTATCACAAAATCGATGAAACGCTTGGCTGATGAACTGAGGCCCGTTGTCATGAATTATCCTTCGGGATATCACAAAGCGATAAATGACATGATGCTTGATGAAGCTGATCACATTAGATGTCTTTACCTCAGCAAGAGGGATCGCCTCTGCCCATTTGGAGAAATAATCCGTGATGGCCAGTATGAACCGGTGACCTCTGGAAGAAGACAGGTGAATAGGACCAATGATATCCATGCCCCATGTTTCGAAAGGCCAGGATGCAACCGTAAGATGTAGATGTTCAGAGGGTTGATGTATAAAGTTTGCATGGACCTGACAGGCTCTGCATTGTCTTGCATACTTTATTGCATCTGTGATCATAGTAGGCCAGTAATAGTCCATCCTCCTGATACGATCCTGTAGCTTAGGACCGGATTGATGCGCTCCGCATACCCCGTCGTGAGCTTCACGGATAATCCGCTGTGCTTCGTTATCTGAGAGACATCTCAATAGCAGTCCGTCGTAGGTCCGGCGATATAGACATTGTGAAGAAGCATCATGATAGAAGCGTAATGATCATCTTTTGACGGATACTGCTTCTTTAGGATCCTCCGGTAAGATTTCGTATGCCACAAGATCTATAAAGGGACTTCTCCAGTCTCTCTTGGGAGGATCTGTGTTCACAGCGTAGCTGCGTTCTATGTGAAATTTATTTTTTGTACAGAATAAATCTCTGTTAAGAAGGATCACCGAATTTTACCTTCTTATAGGAATAGCTAGATCTGCAGCTAGACTGGCTAGGGCATCAGCTTCCAGATTCTGAGATCGAGGTACATGCTCTAGGAAGAATCCTTTGAATGTTATGGCTATCTCGACCGTTGCTTGGTGATAGGGGATGAGGTCTGGATTTTGGACTTCATATATTCCTCTGACTTGATTAACGATCAGCAGAGAATCACCGAAAGCTTCTAGAGATTCGACGTCCAATTCTTTAGCGACTTGGAGCCCGATTAGCAGAGCGTTATACTCTGCCACATTATTAGAACAGGGCTCGCTAAGAGAATATGCCCGATAGATGACGAGTTTATCAGGAGTGACCAGGACAATTCCTACTCCTGAAACCACGTTTCCCCTGGGACTAGTTCTGGAGGCGCCATCGAAGAATAGTTGCCATTTATTACTTTCCACTGCGGAATTACATTCAGCAACTTCATCGGGAATGTCCTCGTACAGTTTGGAGGTCTCCGGGATCGGATGAGCAGCTAGAAAATTAGCCAACGCTTGGCCTTTGATGGACTTCTGAGGGACGTACACCATGTCATACGGTGTGAATAACATCGCCCAAGTCGCGATTCGGGAATTAAGAACACTTGGCTTGCTCATCAGTACCCGAAGAGGATTGATCCTGGAGATGATATGAATAGTCTGGCCTGTGACATAGTGTCGCATTTTTTGAATAACGAACATCAGAGCCAAGCATTCTTTTTCCACTGGACTGTACCTGTGTTCAGTTCCGACCATCATCTGGCTTAGATAGTAGATAGCTTATTCATGACCCACATCGTTCTTTTGTGCGAGAAGAGCTCCCAGAGAATGATCCATCGCTCGAACGTACAGCAAGAATGGTTTTCCTATGACGGGAGGCACCAGAATTGGCGGATTAGTGAGGTAGCGTTTGATATCATTGAACGCTTGCTGACAGGCTTCGTCCCATACGAAGGATACACCTTTCTTCATGAGACGAGAAAAAGGCTGACATTTTCCAGAGAGGTTGGATATGAATCTCCGGATGTAAGCCAGACGACCTTAAAATCCCCTGAGTTCCCACAGATTACAGGATGATCGTATTTCCAGGATGGCCTTGACTTTATCAGGGTCCACTTGAACGCCTTTTGCGGTGATGACAAATCCCAAGAATTTGCCACTGGATACACCAAGAAAGGACTTTGTAGGATTCATTTTGAGTTGATGTTGGCGCATCAACTCAAATACTGTCTTCAAGTCTTGGATGTGATTATCCTTGATGTGACTTTTGACAGCTACATCGTCCACGTAACATTCCACTATTTTGTGCAAATGCTCATGGAATATATTACTCATGGCCCGTTGGTACGTAGCCCCGGCATTCTTCAATCCGAAGGGTATGACCGTATAGCAATATACCCCCAATGGTGTCCAGAAGGCAGTATGCTTCTCGTCTTCAGGATGTATCTTAATTTGATTGTATCCTAAAAATTCGTCCATGAAAGAGATACGTTCAAAACCGCATGTATTGTCAATCATGACGTCTGTAATGGGAAGAGGAAATTCATCCTTGGGGCAGGCTGCGTTCATATCTCGGTAATCGATGTAGACATGTACTTTCCCATTTTTCTTCATGACTGGGACAACATTGGCGACCCAGTCAGGATGTTGTTCTTTCCGGATGAAATCGCAGGCTATCAATATCTTGATTTCAGCTTCAATGGCGTCCATCATATCCGGGCGGAACCGGCATTAGTGTTACTTTACAGGCTTCGAATCGGGCAATATATTGAGTTTATGAGTAGCCACTTTTGGATCAAGACCCGGCATATCCTCATAATTCTATGTAAAGACGTTGACATATTCTTTTATCAGCTGGTTAATTTCTTCCCTTTCTTTTTTGGAAAGATTGTTACTGATAAATATCGGCTTTGGCGAAAGTTCATCCTTAACATCGATCCGGATAACTTTATCTTCAGTGGAAGGTTCTCTCTGCTCGAACCGGAATTCCCATTGTGTATCCATTTGTTGAGCCCAAGAGTCGTTCTCAAATGGTTCGAATTCTTGTTCGTCTGCTTCGAAGAAATCTGCCACTACCGTATTCACTGATAATGTTCGTTCGAGAGCATCAGATGAGTCGGAGGACGACGAGCCATTCTGAAAAGAGGAAAAGATATCCTCGTTTGACTCAGAAGTTGCAAGGGAGGTGGTATACCCTAACCCGAAATGAGTTCGTTGACAGTAGGGATCACCGTGCAGCGGCATTCGTCTGTATTTCCCGTAGTTGAGACCTGGTTCCAGCTTTAAGTCATAACCCATACTTTGCATGATCTTCAAAGCTTGCGGGCTGTATCTGTGAACTTGCATTTTACCAGCATCGTCATTGGAAGAATCTTCTTGTACAGTCGGTTCGTTGTGCATGCGGCCGAAGACTATTGAACGCTGACCGCTGAAGGCAGGCGGAACAATGAAGATAGAATCCTGATGTGTTCCATATGTCATGATAACATTGTATGATAATGCTACTTCCCATACATACGGATGATAGGAGTCTATAGCTTCCAAGAATTTTTGTGCTATAGGTTCTATATCGTCATGGGGAAAGGATTCCTGATTTGGAATTTGAGCGTCAATATACTGGAAAAGTGGATCTTAATTATCATCCGAAACTACGTTCCCGGTTGTATTTACATCACTCGGCTGCTTGTTGCGCCGAAGGCTGATGACCAAGGGCGGAGGCTTCTGGTTCAAAGTGATCACTAGAGGATCACCTTCTTTTCCTGACCTGGTTTTGTTCATGTGGATAGCCATAGGCTCGATGGCTTTTGGACGAGTAGTTCGTCCTTTCACCTTGATTGACAGAGGTTGATCGGCAGAGGGTTCTTCTGGCTCCCGGTGGGATTCCTTCCCTGCTTCGCCTGATACCTCCTCTATGTAGTCTTGATTGTACAACATGGCATCTGTAAACCCCCTGATTTTCAAGAATTTTAATTTGAAATTTTTTACAATTTTCTAGAATTTTCTGAGATTTTTCTCTAATTAACTAAGGTGTTTTAATTATTAAATAATTTTAATTCATCTTAAATAATATTAAAATATTATGAAAATTATATTTTCTAATATAAAATTAAAAACCGGATATACGGTAATTTTTCGGGAATTTATTCGACCCCGGATGGATTTTTAAAGCCTTAAAAACTATTGATTAATTTAACCTAATTAATTAAACCCGGTTTACCTAAACCATTTTAGACCGAACCCAATAATTTAACCGAACCGGCCGGTCTGACCAACCCAACCCAATTCTTAGAGGGTCGGATCCGGGTTCGACCCGACCCGCCTGAAACCTAACAGCCAAATCTCTTCCCCTTCCCCGACCTCTCTCCTTCCTGCGGCCGTTTCTGCCGCCGTGGCCGCCGGCGACCTGTCGGTTCAGCTCCGCAATGCTTCCGAGCCGCCTCCCCTTCCTCTTCCTCAACCCCCCCGGTCGTCCTCCTCCATCTGCCGCTATTTAAACCCTCACAGCCGAACCCAGTCCCTCCTTCTCCGACGAACCCACTCCCCAGTACCCGCAGCTCCGGCCGCTCAATGCCAGAACTCTCCGGCCAGAGCCATCTCCGGCCAGCTCTAGCCCCCAGCCTAGCTCTTCCGCCGCAGTCGAGCTTCGACGAGCCCGACCCCTCAGCCTTCCAGTATCCGTATTCCGTCCTAACCGAGCCGACGCCTCCTGCCCTCACCCCAACTCCGGCCATCCCCCTCCGTCCCAGCCGACCACCGGCGCCGCCCTCCAGCACTGACACCCGGCCGCCCTCGACCTCACCACTCCGCCAGAGCCTCCGAACTCCTCCGTCGAGAGCTCCGTCGAAGCAGACCCGATCTCCTTTCCCGTCCAGAACATCCCAGTGGCCGCTGCCCCGCTGCTGCCGGTCGCCTGACCTCGCCGCTGCCGCCCCGTGACCCGGCCGACTCCGACCCGCACCTCAGCTAGCCACCCCGAGTTCGGCGAGTCTTTGGACACGGAACCCGGACACGTCCAGGACACGGAATCGGTGTCATTTCTACACGGACACGAGAATATCAGTTTTCTGGAACCCTGTTCTGGTACCCAAATCTCTCTCCTCGCTGCCCCATTTTTGATTCTGTCAGTTGCATCGCATAGCCTGCATGACCCCCTCGGTGCTCGTGCAAACCGCTCGGTGCATCGCGTCCTATGGTGATCGTGAACCGCGATCCAAAAACAGGAAAATCAACGCCCTATTTCACCCCAAAACTGAGTACGCCCCGCCAAACGGGACGACTTAGTCCCGTGCGGTCTTCACCGATACGTGCGCGTCGTTGATACGAACGTGCAGGATTTCGCAGAAGTTGATTTGGATGTGCGTGCACACCGGAATCAACGCGTATCCGCCGACAACGCCCCGTATCCGTCCTTTCTGGTTCTCGCTGTAACTTAGTGTACACACGTCGGATCGAGACAAAACTTGCTCCATCGGACTCGTAGCAATACGCTGGTCCTGTGACCCAAGTTTGGTTCGATTCTGAGAACGTTGACAAAATTACGTATCGTGGGCCCCACATGCTCCACTTGACGGGCAATTTTGTGAACGGCTCATCGGAATCCATTTCTGGAAGTTCCGTTGGGTTCGTATCATCGTTCCTGACTTGTTGACACTAAGTTTGAAAGATTTGGAGACCTTTGACCCTGACACATTTTTCTGTGCAAAGCGGCCCACATGTGGACCCCGTCTTGACCCAAAATTGTCATTTTTGCCCCTGTGTCCAAATTGGACTCAAGGACAATCGTTTCTAGTTGATTGATATTTTCTGGATCTGATGGTGATGTCTATTTCAGCAACCGGAGTACCGCCTGCAAATCTTGCTGCTGCCAGAGCTACAATTGGAGCCGGAAACCCAGGCAAGTGTACCTTGCTAAATCTTGCAGTTTTTGCTATTTATTTCCTTGACATATATACATTATTGTGCATGCTTGACCTAGGACCGTATGACTTGCTTAGCGTCCGATTAATAGCCGGGTGCCAACACTGTACGCAGAGTTGTGTAATGTCACCTAGAGATGGATATCGTGACCATTTACATTCTCGTACTTGCCATTTCAAGTACATTAAACCCAGGACACCTGACACGAATTATGAGACAGAATCTTCTTGAATTTTCAAGGTAATTCTGTTTAGGATACAGGTTTATGACATATACAGTTTACATGCTAAGATTTATCCTGTCTTGTTGCATTAGTTTTGATCATGCGTGTCATGGACATGAGACGTAAGATTTTATTGGGTGGGGAGAGTATTACCATATCAAAGGCTGATTATATTATATATATTGTCATCTAGATGTGTCCTAGTCTCTGACACAGAGCTTTGGCACCAGTTCTGGCCCTTCGAGAAAATACTGCTATGGGTTTCACCGACACTGATCTTGTAGTAGTCTCAGCCTGAGTATGACTAATAACTCTCACTTGCATATCACTTAGCTGGCTATATATTTACCCTATTTATTTCATTTATTGATGTACTGCATTTATTTTGGCTTGAGCTTTCTTGTACCTTGCTATGTCCCCTGAGGACCTGGATCCGGATTATGTCCCCAAGATTAGCAGAAGAGATCCACCCTGAGGTGTACGGAACAAGAGCACTTCTCAGAGCAGTACCAGAACCTGAGGACGAAGTGATCGCTGAGGACTTCTCCTGAACATCTGCTTCTTCCATGCTCAGTTTTATGGCAATTAAACTCTTTATTTCCTGTTTAAGAGAACAATTGTAAACAGACTTAATATCGGGTTGTTCCCCGATTTTATTTACTTTTGACTGGATGTTGTTTAATATTTTCTATTGATATTTCTGTGTTTATTCTGTGGATGAGATTAGTAAACCCTAACTATTGTAATACAGCTTAAGTATGCCCCGATGGATCCATTAAATTGGGTTTGTCCATCGGTGCGTGCTGCTGGCCATTTCTACGTGGCTAGTCCCTTGATATTTTGGGACTGGGGCATGACATAGTTTTTGTGGTGGCCCATGCAGGTCAACGACTAAATTGTTCGGTTTCAACTTAGGGACCGAACAGGCCTGCAATTAGATAGGATAAGTATTTAGGATCTCATCCACTTGCTTGAATCGTTCTTGATATCTATAATGTATTCGAACTAATTTTTGACTTGCATCTTGCCTTGATTCCTGTGCGCCTCTTATAGTTTATTTTTGATGCAGAGTAATGGATCCAAGAAGCGGAGACGAGAATCCCTTGGGTGCATAACATGATGCTGTGGTTACCTATGATGAAGGAGTGACACCCGAAGACCGAGGACAATCTTCTCAAAGCGATCAAGCAGCCCAGCATAATTCAAGGTTTCGGCGTGATGACATTCCACCTCCGTCGTAGTTAGTTCCACTAATGCCTGTATTCCTACAAGGGCAGCCTATTGACGGGCAACAAATATTCCAAATGATCTACGCAATGATGCAAGCCCAGCAACAAGTCCAACACGAGGCTCAGCGTCGCGAGGCTGATTACTTGAGGAACAGCATAGTAACTGCACTGGAGCAGGTCAACCTACCAGCTCGACGACCGATGACGGGCTCTATCACCGATTTCCGCTAGCTGAAGCCCCGCACCTTTTCTGGCAAGGAGGGACCAACAGAAGTTCATGAATGGCTCACCAACATTCGACATCAATTAGAAGCAGCTGAGCTTCCACAGGAACGTTGGATGACTGCCGTCAGAATGTAATTGACGGACAATGCTCATCACTGGTGGCTATCCAAGGAGACACGGCTCGGACCAGACCGGGTCACTTGGGAAGAGTTCTCCAGACTCTTTCAGGAGATGTACATTTCGGCTATCGCTCGATCAGAACTTCGGGACAAGTTCAATCGCCTCACTCAGGATGCTATGACGGTGGAAGAGTACAACGCCGAGTTCATTCGTCTATGTCGCTTCGCCCCAACATTGATCCCGACAGAAGAAGAGAAGGCCGAGAAGTTTTTCGACGGACTCAACTTAGAGTTACAGAAACTAATTGGATCCATTGCACCAACTTCGTACTCGGACATCCTTGCTACAGCCCGACGCATGGAGCGCGTCACCAGGAGAGAGACCAGTCTGAAGCGGCCTTCCCCATCAGCAACAGCCAGAGCACCACAAGAAGAAGCTGCAAAGAGACCTCACCTACACCAACAGCAGAAAGCAGCTACCCCACAAGTAATAGTCCTCTCTACTTGTCACTACTGTGGTAAAGTAGGCCATCTCGCCAGGGAATGCCGACGCAGGTTAGGAATATGCTTAGGTTGCGGATCCAGACAACATGCAGTGAGAGACTGCCCTGAGCGTAGAGAAGGAGCACCAAGGGCAAACCAACAAGCTCTACCAGCACCAGGAGGATATCAACCAAGGCCACCCTTGGTACCTCGAGCAACACCCTTCCAGCAAGCCCAGCAACAGCAGAGGGCACCACCTCAAGGACACGGACAAGCTTTCGTAATGACTGTGGGAGACGCGCAGAATCATGGAGTAGCTAATGCGCGTAAGTTTTTGTAGTTTTCTGTTTCTAGATTTGCTTTAGTTCGTGCCTGATGGTTCGTGACCCTAGACTTAACCTGATAGTTTTAACTTGCTAATAATTGATAACCTAGTGATAACCTAGAATTGTTAATCTAATATATTTTAAAGAATAACCTGTTTTTCTAAAAACTGTAATTTTCTAGATTTCTCACATTTGGGAAATTGCATAACTTCCATTGCTTAGGGAAATAATTTTCCCTATGTGTTTAAACCCTCAACCTTGACTTTTCTTTATCGTGTGTGCTTCGAATAAATGTTTGCAACCGTGTCATCTCTGTTGACCGATTATTCTTCAATTGCGAGGACACAATCCTCTTAAGGGGGGTAGATTGTAAACTCCCTGATTTTCAAGAATTTTTAATTTAGAATTTTTCACAATTTTCAGGAATTTTCTGAAATTTTTCTCTAATTAAACTAAGGTGTTTAATTATTAAATGATTTTTAATTAATCTTAAATAATATTAAAATATTATGAAAATTATATTTTCTAATATAAAATTAAAAATCGGACATACAGTAATTTTTCGGGAATTTATTGGACCCCGGATGGATTTTTAAAGCCTTAAAAACTATTGATTAATTTAACCTAATTAATTAAACCCGGTTTACCTAAACCATTTTAGACCGAACCCAATAATTTAACCGAACCGGCCGGTCTGACCAACCCAACCCAATTCTTAGTGGGTCGGATCCGGGTTCGACCCGACCCGCTTAGACCCGACCCGACCCGACCCGCCTGAAACCTAACCCCCAAATCTCTTCTCCTTCCCCGACCTCTCTCCTTCCGGCGGCTGTTTCCGCCGCCGTGGCCGCCGGTGACCTGTCGGTTCAGCTCCGCAACGCTTTCGAGCTGCATCCCCTTCCTCTTCCTCAACCCCCCCGGCCGTCCTCCTCTATCTGCCGCTATTTAAACCCTCACAGCCGAACCCAGTCCCTCCTTCTCCGACGAACCCACTCCCCAGTACCCGTAACTCCGGCCGCTCACTGCCAGAACTCTCCGGCCAGAGCCATCTCCGGCCAGCTCTAGCCCCCAGCCCAGCTCTTCCGTCGTAGTCGAGCTTCGAAGATCCCGACCCCTCAGCCTTCCAATATCCGTATTCCGCCCTAACCGAGCCGACGCCTCCTGCCCTCACCCCAACTCCGGCCATCCCCCTCCGTCCCAGCCGACCACCGGAGTCGCCCTCCAGTATTGACACCCGGCCGCCCTCGACCTCACCACTCCGCCAGAGCCTCCGAACTCCTCCGCCGAGAGCTCCGCCGAAGCAGACCTGATCTCCTTTCTCGTCCAGAACATACCAGTGCCGCTGCCCCGCTGCTGCCGGCCGCCTGACCACGCAGCTGCCGCCCCGCGACCCGGCCGACTCCGACCCGCACCTCAGCTAGCCATCCTGAGTCCGGAGAGTCTCTGGACGCGGAACCCGGACACGTCCAGGACACGGAATCGGTGTCATTTCAACACGGACACGAGAATATCAGTTTTCTGGAACCCTGTTCAGGTACCCATATCTCTCTCCTCGCTGCCCCGTTTTTGATTCCGTCAGTTGCTTCGCGTAGCCTGCATGACCCCCTCGGTGCCCGTGTAAGCCGCTCGGTGCATCGCGTCCTGTGGTGATCGCGAACCGCGATACAAAAATAGGAAAATCAACGCCATATTTTACCCCGGAACTGAGTACGCCCCGCCAAACGGGATAACTTGATCACATGCGGTCTTCACCGATACGTGCGCATCGTTGATACGGACGTGCGGGATTTTGCAGAAGTTGATTTGGATGTTCGTGCACACCGGAATCAACGTGTATCCGCCGACAACGTCCCGTATTTGTCCTTTCTGGTTCTCTCTGTAACTTAGTGTACACATGTCAGATCGAGACGAAACTTGCGTCATCGGACTCGTAGCAATACGCTGGTCCTGTGACCCAAGTTTGGTTCGATTCTGAGAACATTGACAAAATCGCGTTTCGTGGGCCCCACATGCTCCACTTGATGGGCGATTTTGTGAACGGCTCATCGAAATCCATTTCTGGAAGTTCCATTGGGTTCGTATCATCGTTCCTGACTTGTTAATACTAAGTTTGACAGATTTGGAGACCTTTGACTCTGACACATTTTTCGGTGCAAAGCAGCCCACATGTGGACCCTGCCTTGACCCAAAATTGTCATTTTTGCCCCTGTGTCCAAATTGAACTCAAGGACAGGCATTTATAGATGATTGATATTTTTTGAATTTGATGGTGATGTCAATTTCAGCAACCGGAGTTCCGCCTGCAAATCCCGCTGCTGCCAGAGCTACAATTGGAGCCGAAAACCCAGATAAGTGTACCTTGCCAAATCTTGCAGTTTTTGCTATTTATTTCCTTGACATTATACATTATTGTGCATGCTTGACCTAGGACCGTGTGACTTACTTAGCGTCCGATTAATAGTCGGGTGCCAACGCTGTACGCAGAGTTGTGTAATGTCACCTAGAGATGGATATCGTGATCATTTATATTCTCGTACTTGCCATTTCAAGTACATTAAACCCAGGACACCTGACACGAATCATGAGACATAATCTTCCTGAATATTCAAGGTGATTCTGTTTAGGATACAGGTTTATGACATATACAGTTTACACGCTTAGATTTATCCTGTCTTGTTGTATTAGTTTTGATCCTGCGTGTCCTGGACATGAGACGTGAGATTTTATTAGGTGGGGAGAGTATTACCATATCAAAGGCTGATTATATTATATATATTGTCATCTGGATATGTCCTAGTCTCTGACACAGAGCTTTGGCACCAGTTCTGACCCTTCGAGAAAATACTGCTATGGGTTTCGCCGACACTGATTCTGTAGTAGTCTCAGCCTGAGTATGACTAATAACTCTCACTTGCATATCACTTAGCTGAATATGTATGTTTGTGGTGGAAAATGAAAGAATGAAAATGTATTCAAGATGGGGTTTACACGAAACCCGCCTTCTTTGGTTTACAAACAAACTTGTACAATTTGATCATATACGAGGATATGGGAGTACAATTTATTTAATCTGGGTAAATATTGCTATAGGTGTCTGATCTGCAGTCGATCACTTTAGCCCTTGGACCATACGATGTTGAAGAAGTGCCGTGGAAGACAGGTAGCAGCTTCGAAGGTTGCAGAAGAGGGTGGATGCACGATGCCAAAGTCGTCGATCCCTACTCTTTGCCTGAGCTCCGGATTCTTCTCTCTCTCTCTCTCTCTCTCTCTCTTGACCTCTGGTTCGATCTTTCTTGGAAGTTCGACCTTACAATTTTTCGACCGTGGATCTGATATTGGTTTTCTTGACCAATTTTTCGACCTTGTTCCTTATTGATAGAGGTCTCTATTTATAGAGTTTTGGTGACAGTGACCACTCCATCGGTGTAGAAACCGAGGAGTGGAAAGTACAGTACCCTTTTACACAATGGTTAAAATAACCAATGCCTGCGTATAGATGATCCTTTGAATGAGCGTGTGATGCGGGTCCAACTAAGGGACAAAATGCGTATAATCGCTATAAAGATCACGGCGTAGAAGCCATGTAGGTAGGTATCCCTCGTGTAGAAGAGGTGGGCGTAGAAGCCAATGTCTGTCACCATGGCGTAGAAGCCAAGTAGGCATAGAAGCCGAAACTAGGCGTAGAAGCCGAGTGGTCATAGAGGCCGAGTGGGCGTAGAAGCCGAGTGGTCGTAGAGGCCGAGTGGGCGTAGAGGCCGAGTGGGCGTAGAAGCCGAATGAGCACAGGAGCTGAATGGTCGTAAAAGCCGCTGCAATTTGGACCTTTTAGCCGAAATTACGGATTTTGAAGATATAATCAAATCTCTTGCATTAAATGCTGAGATTTGCCACCATCCTGCGCATTAAATGTGGAGGCATATTTTTGAAGGTCTGCAGTCCTTCTGTGCATCAGTCGCAGAGATGTGCCTCGAGAAACTGTCACCGCTCTGTGCATTAGACGTAGAGACGTGCCTCGAGCAACTGTCATCGCTCTGTGCATTAGACGTAGAGACGTGCCTCGAGCAACTGTCATCGCTCTGTGCATTGGACGTAGAGACGTACCTCGAGCAACTGTCATCGCTCTGTGCATTGGACGTAGAGACGTGCCTCGAGCCCCATACGAAGTACAATTTTTGATGTGGCAGGCGGTTTGTCTACCGCGGAGCGTAAACATCTCATGTCTGCCTGTGTAAAATAAGGCAGCGTATCCCTTTGTGCACGTAAAAGCAGTTTACGCAAAGGAGATGGCGGTAAATGATAGCCTGGGTCACAGTGCTGTGCCATCATTATAGTCGTCGTCTGGGTAGCCGTGCAGTATCCCTCTGTCAGAAGTCCAGACGTCAGGTTCATTGCAGGATCTGACAGGTTCACTTCAGAGAATACGAAGCGTCTCTCGTACACTTCAAAGAGGATGGGTTTTATGCCCAGGAGGCAACGAAGAACCCTGTTTACGCTGAAGCATCCTGGACGTACTGCCTTACGCGGATGGTCTTTTCAGCTTATACTTCATACTGTGTTTAGCGAAAAAAGCTTTGTTGCACGTTTGATGGATCTGAAGGCCTCTGTTTACGCTGCTCTGTATCAATATGCTGCGTAGAGCTTCCCGGTATATTTTTTATGCTTCTACAAGACCCCCTTCAAAGCTTTCAAATTCCTCGGAATTTGGAACGCTTTGAATGAAGCATGAACCGCTCCTCGTAACTCAAAACGTTTCTGAATGGAGCGTTGAAACGGTCGATGTTGACTTTATGGCAGATTTATTAGGGACCGGTGTGATCTTTTTCGCCTATAAAAAGGCTGGAGGGGTTAACCCGTTCTCCCCATATTTCCATCACCACGCAGAGATGATCGCCGGAGTTCGTCGGGTCGACCAGAGGAAGAAGGAGATTATGTTCTTCCAGCGTGTAAGGAGCCGAAAAAGACGGCGTCTTCGAGCAAGTGTCCACTGCAACGATGGATCATGGAAGGATATCTTAGCCTCCCTTGCTCGGGATAACCAGCAACTTTGTATGGCGGTTCTCCCGCTACCTCCGGGGATGAGAGCAGCAACTAGCTCTGACCTCGGGTATTGAGTTGGGTGAAATACCTCAACTCAATCTGCCATGGCACTGGGCGTAGGAAAGCAGTACCTTGCTTTTCTGTTGGAGGATGGGTCTATGCCCAGTTTTGTATCCTCCCGCCACTGATCATCTTCTTGGAAGAAGAGGAAGACCGTCACCAATGTGAGAACCTGTCAAAATAGCTTCTCGGTGCGATCTTTAGACGATGATGAGGAAGCCCTTTTGTCGACGGAGTTCCCTCAGATGTAGAACATGAAGAAAAATCCTTGTAGATTGGATTTTCCTCATATATAATCATGACTTTAATCTTTTAATAAAATCGTCTTGCTTCTTCATATGATCATCTTGCCATACGTTGCTGTGAAGTCTGAATATGTGTAGTTTCGACACGTCTGATTCTTTACGCCGACTCTGTTTAGAAAGAGTGCTAGGTCATGTCCTTTTGCGCATAGCGAATAGTCCATAGAACGCTGTTGAGCACTTTGAACATTTAGAACTGTCCTGCTGCTAGGACTGAGGAACCGCGTAGAGCTCTGAACTGTTGTTTTTACTTCTGATGAATAGAATTTTTGTTCAGACTTCGTCTTCAAGAATGATTTCTCAAAAATCCCTTGGAACAGGGTCAAAAAATGGCTGTCAACTGAGTTGCCATCTTGATAGACGGGATATTCAGACTGGAGTCTGGATGAACTTCGAATCGACCCATGAAGAAGAGTAATTTTTCAATGTAGAACTCTGTATGCTTCGGGTACATGGGATATCTTGAGGTCAAGAACGAGTATCTTCTGTGTGAACTCTTTGCAATTGACCGCCTTGAGGACCGTTCAGATGTACGCGCAATCTGGCCGGCATATCTTTCAGATGTACAGGAAGTCATAGAGCGTGAAATCATTAGTCTGTAGCCTCTGAGCATAAACTAAACACCATCGAGCGTGAAATCATAGACTTGTGGTTCCTGAGCGTGAAGTCGTAGGTTTGTAGCCTCTCGAGCATAAAAGCTAATAAGCACAAAGGCATCTGGGCGTAAAAAACCTGACTTGTAGCCGTCGAACGTAAAGCCGTAGATTCGTAGTTGTCGAGCGTAGAAAGCTCCTTAGCGTAGAACTGTAGATTTGTAGGTTATGAAAAGAAAATTTCTCCGAGCGTGAAGTTGCGGATCTGTTGCTTCTGAGCGTAACTAAGCACCACCGAGCGTGAGATCATCGATTTGGTATCTGCTGAGCGTAAAGTCGTAGGTTTATAGCCTCTCGAGCATAAAAGCTACCGAGCACAAAGGCATCCGGGAGTAAAACCATAGATTTATAGCTTGCGAGCGTAAAACCGTAGATCTGTTGCTGTCGAGCGTAGAAAGCTCCTTAGCGTAGGAACCGCTGACCTGCTTTGCGCGAAAACTTTTCGAATTCGCTGACTGTCCGCCTTCTCTGAATAATAGGCTGACGTAGGACCCAATCATAGCCAAATATTAATTTAGGAGATTTGGTTTGGGTTTCGAGGAGTCCGTCCGAGGATTCGAGGAGTCAACCCGAACTCTATATATATCCCAAGCTTTTGAGAGAAAAACTTTTCATCCGTCTTCTGCGAAAGAGAGCCTTCGACTGTTCGAGTTTTTTCCTCTCATTCTTTCTCCGAGCATTTCGAGCTTTCAGAAATGGCGCCGAAACAAATCCCCTCCGCTAAGGGAAAGAGTATAGGTTCTTCTTCTCGTTCTTCTGCCGCAGCAAGAGAGTCTTCGGTCGGGCAAGGTGAACGTTCTTCTGAGCAAAGTATCCCGTCGACGAGTAGCGCACCCGGCCTTAGAGGTAGAGCCTTTGGGATGACAAAAAATGACAAAAAATCCTTCTCACACGTTGAACGTGACCGCGCTAGGTCATCTTCTGTGCTGATAGCCTCTTTGAGAAAGATGACGCACGGAGACATTTTCATCTTTTATGCCCACATTTCTAATGTGCCAGCGTAAAAACTCCATGTTTTTGCAGTTTTGAGCGTAAAAGCTATGACTGCCGAAAACTTGGTGTATACTATAAAATTTTAGTTTTACGCTCGTGGATGGGACCTCCAGCGTAATAACTAGAATTTTGGCAGTCTAGCGTAAAGCACGGACTGTATACCGCCAATTATGCTTCTGGATGTGACTTCCGGCATAAAATGACCAAATTTTGTACAGTCTTGGCGTAAAGCACAGACTGTCGTTTCTTGGTCTTTATGTTGCAAGATTTGTAATGACGTATTTTTCTTGCACTTTTGCAGTTAACTTGCATGAGTCTCCACTGGCCGAGGTGATGGGTTCCGCTGCCGGGATGCTGCACTCAAACTATCTGGAGGATCTATCCCACGTGACATTTCCTATCTCTGGACCCCAGTATCCTGAAGGAAGGAAGATCTTGATATCGGCTCAGGGCGAGCGGACGTTACTGAACATGATTAACGGGGAGCCCCTAACGTACATAGACGGGGACCAATACATCAAGCCAACTTTTCTCTCTGGGGACATGATTGACAAACGGTCCCAGACGAAGCCCAAGAGAGAACCCTAGGTTTTTTCTGCCGAGAGTGTGGTCTTGTATCTGCCAAAGATGCCGAGAGATTATCCCATCTCGGCTTTCTTCCATGCTACACATCCCAGGAGGATGTCGTGGACGCTGACTCCCGATCTTCACGGCAAGTCGGGGAAGATCTTTCATTTGAAAGGAGCTGACCAGGGGTCGTTTGTCAGCCGCTCTTCCGGCATTGTGATGGTGTTCAGGGGATTATTCTCGGGCAGCGTCCCGAGTGAAGACAGTTCTGTGATCCAGCCGGTCCAATTGCCGACTTTCTGCAACGACTTCATGGGGCGAGGGGGTGTATACCCCAAGGAGAATCATCGGTGCAATGGGTGGATCACCCCAAGAAACCTCCGATGGGCTTGCCTAGTTGACTGGGCCTTGAAGCATTTTCGGACAGAGCTGGAGGGCATTGGACTGTATGCTGCTGTGAGTGCGACGAGTGTCGGGTTGCCTCCCAACCCTAACCTGTTTCTGGCATTTTCGGAGAGAGCTGAAGGGTAATTTTATGATGAGCCTTCTGATTTGGCTCACACCACTAAGTGGATGTCCTACCTCTTCTTCCACCGAGCCAGGGCTGCCAAGTCGGAGAAGGTTTCGGGGGGCAAGAATGAGCCCGTGAACTGTTTGGGCGTGCTCAGTGCCCAGGTCGTCGAGGATCTTATTGAGGATGCTAAAGCTCCAGATCAGATTCTCAATGACGGGGTAGGAAAGTATCCTGAAGGCACTAAGGCCTACAATTACTTGAGACGCTGCCGCAGGCCTTTGTCTAAAGAAGCCCGGCTGGCTGGCTTTCTCTCCATATGGCTGCGTCGAGTCGTGGTGCCCGGCATCGCGTCCGCGGACCACATTCACCGGAACATCATATGGCCTGCCGTGCGTCTGGTATTCGGGGCAAGACTGGGCTTGCTCCCTGCCATGGTGTGCCGTATACAGGCTGGCCTGAGAGCCATGACTGATGGACTGCTCGTCGATGAAGCTCGGCGTGATAGCTTTCTTCGGGTAGAGTTACCATACCTGTTCTTGATGGGATGGTTAATTCTCCACAACCCCCGGGTGATGTCTCCCGGCCCTGGTAGTAGCTCGGGGGGTAGTTTCTTGCTGAACTACAAGGACTCTCCCTGGAACGTGAACATAGTTTTAGACTGTCGGCTGGTGCTGAGACTCAGTCACGGCTGGAAGCTCCTCTGCACTGTCCCCTCTGTACATCACAATCAGTCAGGGATTAGGCTTGAGGATTTAGGAGGAGAGAAGACCAATCTTTCTCTAGAAGCTTTTAACTGGTTGGTCTGCATCCGACCCTCCCATTTGCTATATAGGAGCGAAGATCATTGCTTCTTCGAGCCCTACTTGCCTAGTCGGTTTGCCATGCAATTTGGGTACGATCAGCTGCACGTGGGCAATACCGTCACCAGCTTCTGGTCCAGGGGCGGACTCATTGATGGAGCCAGAGGATGGCAGTATTTCATTATGGGTTGCACGGGAGCAATCTTTATCGTGCCGGTAGTCACACTCTCCACGGAGCTGCGCATCCTCCATTCGTATGCCCAGTTCTACGTGGCGATCAACACCTTCTATCACAATTTTGACATGCGCGAAAGCTTTAGGGTGCTTTCTCCCAAGCCTGGGGGAAGAGTCGAAGTCCCCTCGGTTTTATCTAACGAGGGTAAGGGGTCCGTCACTACGGATGAGCCTCTGGTGTCGGTGCCGAGGTGTAAAGTGCCTCCGCCTACGGGAGCTTTGGCAGTCTCTGGGAAGCGAAGGGCTCCTGCTTCGAAGCAGACTTCCCCTCGCAAGAGAAAGAAGAAGACGGTTAATCGTTCTCTCCGGATTCCTGGTATTGAGGCTACTAGAGAGGATCCTGCTATCTCCCCTGTTGGGGATGTCTCTTTGATTGGAGGTTCCCCGTCTTTCAGAGAGGGACCGTCAGTTTCGGCTGGCAGTGCCAGAGAACCTCTGCTTGAGTCTGCCGTTGCTGCCACCGCCTCCGGTAGTGGAATAAAATCGTCTGCGTGGCCGAGGCAAATGAGAGAATCTTTCCCTAGACCAGCAACGGATGAAACTCCTGCCGTGTTCGTGAGCATGCCTAGCGAGATTCCAGTTGACGAACCTCGACCGCGTCTTGGTGAAGGCTCGGTAGAGCACCTGGCGGTGTCGGTAGGCCCACCCCCTTCTCCAGGTATGACAGTTCGTATTGCGTCCTTAAGGCATAATTTAGCTACGTCGGCTGCAGATGCGACATATATACCGTTGGCTACGGGTAAATGTCATCTTTATGTCTCCTCTTAGAAAGATTACCATCATATTGATATCAACTTTCTTGTCCTCTTCTCAAGGGACGGCGTCCACGGGGAGTATAGTGTTGAAGCGCCTTTTGGCTCTGCTCGGGCTCCTGGCGATGATACGGAGGCGCCCGACTTCGAGGAGGAAATATCTTCGGGGGCCAACTTGCCCGGAGTGGTTTCGTCATCTCAAGAGGTGGACGAACCCGTTATCGTGACCTCGCCTCTCGTGAGTATGTCGATGACTTCGACCGTCGTTGTCGCACCTCCTTCGATCGTACCACCCGTCGAGGCGGCGGCTGTGGCCACCTCGTCTGCAATCATTCCTGGAGGGGGACTCGCCAATATCGCGGCCACTCCTGGCGTCCAATCGGATCTAGTTGCGCTGATCGAGCAATATACCAGCCTCTTTTATACCAGTTTGAAAATGCTGATATCAATGGTGTTGGCGAAGAATCTAGACTTCGAGCGTCTAAAGAAGGCTTCTCAGTTTTCGATCGGGGCGGTCAGGGAGTTCGGCGATTCTGGGGTAGCTGACGCCCTGGAGGCGATGGTTAATGGTTTGGAGCAACCTATTAACGAATACTTGCAGCTGACTTGGGGCAACCTTGAAGCTGAGGTCCAGGCCAGATACGACCTCATGACTGCGCGGCTTACCAAACAGCTGGAAAGCCTAGATAACTCCATCAAAGCACATAAGCTGGAGATGGATGAAAGAAAAGCTGTCGTGGATGAGGCTCTTGCTCTTCAGACAAAGTGCCAATCCGAGCATGAAGGTAACGTAGCGAGGGCCCGCAAGTTGAAGAAAAAACTCGCTCTGGCAGAGGAGTGGGCTTCTCAGTCGTTGGCGGGTCTAGATGTAGCGACTGGTCGACTGAGCATAGCACGACAGGATCTGGAGCGTGCAGAAGCTGCCCGTGCTGGCTCTCTTCGGGCAAAGGCCGAGCTGTCCTTTATGAACAATCCCGAGGCACGGCTGGAGCAGGCCCGCACTGATGCCTTGGTTTCCAGGAATGAGAGGATAGCTGCACTAGTGCAGCTGATTCGCGATATGACCGCTCCCCCACAATGATGTACCCTTTCTTATTTTTGCTTTCCAGATGTAATTCTGCTCTCTTTTTTCTTTGGGAATAAATAAAAGCGACTCTTTTCTGACTTTGTGGACCTATCATTTCGGAATGTAAATGACAGGTTTGGGCGAGAGTGATATCAGAGGTAGTATGGACGTGATAGACTCTCGATAAACTTTTAGCAGGACATATCTATTCAGAGGTCATACGGATATGATAGAATATACTTTGGTAGGATATATCTATTCATAGGTCATACGGACATGATAGAATATGCTTTGACTAAAGTTTGTAGACAGGACACTATCAGAGGTAATATGGACGTGATAGGTATCGCATTTTCCAAATTAGTCGAACATATCTATTCAGAGGTTATATGGACATGATAGAGTATGACCCAACTAGTTTCGTTTTGGAAGTAATTTTGTCAGAATTGAGATTCTCGCTATATTCCACTTGAGCAGAGGAGGTTAAGCATAGTACCTTTTCAGGAATTTACCGTTGATAGGAGCCATTAACAGGTCTCCATTAGGCTGGGCTAACCTGTAAGCGCCGTTTGAGAACGTTGTCTCGATCACATAAGGGCCTTCCCACTTGGGCTGAAATTTGCCTTTACTTCTGTGAGTAAGGATCATCGGCCTTCTTACGGCTAAAACTAGCTCACCAACTTTGAACACTCTTTCCTTTACTTTATGATTGAAAGCTTTGGAAATGCGTGCTTGGTAGAGCGCAATGCGTTGTTGAGTTTGGAGGCGTTTCTCGTCTAATCCTTCTAGCTCTTGAAGCCTTAACAGGTCATTCTTTTCTTAAGTCAGCTTATTAGTCACGGCTATCCTGAGTGACGGGATCTGGATTTCAATAGGGAGAACTGCTTCGCTCCCGTAGACCAGTGAAAATAGGGTACAACCTGTCGGTGTTCGTACCGTTGTGCGGTATGCCCCGAGACATTCGCCCAGCTTCTCATTCCAATCTCTTTTGTTTGAAGAGATAAACTTCTTCAAGAGTTTGATAATGGTTTTGTTGAAAGCTTCCGCCAAACCATTAGCAGCTGGATAATATGCCGTAGAGGCAATATTATGTATTCGATTTTTATCGCAAAATTGATGAAACGCTTGGCTGATGAACTGAGGCCCATTGTCATGGATTATCCTTCGGGGAATACCAAAGCGATAAATGATGTGATGCTTGATGAAGCTGATTACATTAGACGCCTTTACCTCAGCAAGAGGGATCGCCTCTGCCCATTTGGAGAAGTAATTCGTGATGGCCAGTATGAACCGGTGACCTCTGGAAGAAGACGGGTTAATAGGACCAATGATATCCATACCCCATGCTTCGAAAGGCTCGGATACAACCGTAGGATGTAGATATTCAGACGGTTGATGTATAAAGTCTGCATAAACCTGATAGGATCTTCATTGTCTTGTATAGTTGATCGCGTCTGCGATCATAGTGGGCCAGTAATAGCCCATTCTCCTGATATGATCCTGTAGCTTAGGACCGGGCTGATGTGCTCCGCATACACCGTCGTGAGCTTCCCGGATAATCTGCTGTGCATCGTCGTCAGAGAGACATCTCAATAGCAGTCCGTCATAGGTCCGGCAATATAGGCATTGTGAAGATGCATCGAAGTAGAAGCGTAATGATCATCTTTTGACGGATACTGCTTCTTTGGGGTCCTCCGGCAAGATTTCGTATGCGACGAAATCTATGAAGGGACTTCTCCAGTCTCTTCTAGGGGGATCTGTGTTCACAGCATAGCTGCGTTCTATGTGAAAGTTGTTCTTCACACAGAATAAATCTCTGTTAAGAAGGATTACCGAATTTTGCCTTCTTATAGGAGTGGCTAAATCCGCAGCTAGACTGGCTAGGGCATTAGCTTCCAGATTCTGAGATCGAGGTACATGCTCTAGGAAGAACCCTTTGAATGTCATGGCTATCTCGACCATTGCTAGGTGATAGGGGATGAGGTCTGGATTTCGAACTTCATATATTCCCCTGACTTGATTGACGATAAGCAGAGAATCACCGAAAGCTTTCAGGGACTCGACCCCCAGCTCTTTAGCGACTTGGAGCCCGATTAGCAGAGTGTTGTACTCTGCCACATTGTTGGAGCATGGCTCGCTAAGAGAATACGCTCGGTAAATGATGAGTTTATCAGGAGTGACCAGGACGATTCCTACCCCTGAAACCACGTTTCCCATGGGACCAGTTCTGGAGGCTCCATCGAAGAATAGTTGCCATGCGTCACTTTCCATTGCGGAATTACATTCTGCAACTTCGTTGGGAATGTCCTCGTATAATTTGGAGGCCTCCGGGATCGGATGAGCAGCTAGGAAGTCGGACAACGCTTGGCCTTTGATGGACTTCTACGGGACGTATACCATGTCGTATGGTGTTAATAGCATCGCCCAAGTCGCGAGTCGGGAATTAAGAGCACTTGTCTTGCTCATCAGTACTCGAAGAGGGTTGATCCTGGAGATGATATGAATAGTCTAACCGGTGACATAGTGCCGCATTTTTTGGATAGCGAACATCAGAGCCAAGCATTCTTTCTCCACTGGGTTGTACCGGTGTTCGGCTCCGACCATCATCCTGCTGAGGTAGTAGATAGCCTATTCGTGACCCATATCGTTCTTTTGTGCAAGAAGAGCTCCCAGAGAATGATCCATCGCTCGAACGTACAGCAAGAATGGTCTTTCCATGACGGGAGGCACCAGAACTGGCGGACTGGTGAGATAGCGCTTGATATCTCCGAACGCTTGTTGACAGGTTTCGTCCCATACGAAGGATACACCTTTCTTCATGAGATGCGAAAAGGGCTGACATCTCCCCGAGAGGTTGGATATGAATCTCCGGATATAAGCCAGACGGCCTTGAAATCTCCGGAGTTCCCTCAGATTATGGGGCGGTCGCATTTCTACGATGGCTTGGACTTTGTCAGGGTCCACTTGGATGCCTTTGGCGGTGATGACAAATCCCAGGAATTTGCCACTAGATACACCCAAAAAGGACTTCGTACGGTTCATCTTGAGTTGATGTTGGCGCATTAACTCGAATACTGTCTTCAAGTCTTGAATGTGATCATCTTTGAGGCGGCTCTTGACGGCTATGTCGTCCATGTAACATTCTACTATTTTGCGTAAATGCTCATAGAATATGTTACTCATAGCCTGTTGGTATGTAGCCCCGACATTCTTCAATCCGAAGGGCATGACCGTATAGCAATATACCCCCAACGGGGTCCGGAAGGCAGTGTGCTTCTCGTCTTCAGGATACATCTTGATCTGATTGTATCCTGAGAATCCGTCCATGAAAGACATGCATTCAAAACTGCAGGTATTGTCGATCATGATGTCCGTGATGGGAAGAGGGAACTCATCCTTGGGGCAGGCTGTATTTAGATCTCGATAATCAATACAGATACATATTTTCCTATTTTTCTTCATGACTGGGATAACGTTGGCGACCCAGTCTGGATGTTGTTCTTCCCGGATGAAACCGCAAGCTATCAACTTCTTAACTTCAGCTTCGATGGCGTCCATCATATCCGGGCGGAACCGGCGTTGGTGCTGCTTCACAGGTTTTGAATCGGTCAATATGTTGAGTTTGTGAGTAGCCACCTTTGGGTCAAGGCCCGGCATGTCCTCATAATCCCATACAAAGATGTCGATATACTCTTTTATCAGCTAGATAACTTCTTTTCTTTCAGCTGGGGAAAGATTGTTACTGATAAATATCGGCTTTGGCGAAAGTTTACCCCCAACATCAACCTGGATAACTTCGTCTTTGATGGGAGGTTCCCTTTGCTCGAAGCAGAATTCCCACTGCGTATCCATTTGTTGGGCCCAAGAGTCATTCTCAAACAGTTCAGATTCTTATTCGTCTGATTCGAAGGAATCTGCCACTACCATATTTACTGATAATGTTTGTTCGAGAGCATCAGGTGAGTCAGAGGGCGACGAGCCATTCTGAGAAGAGGAGAAGATATCCTCGTCCGACTTAGAGGAGGTGGCATACCCCAACCCGAAATGAGTTCGTTGATAGTAGGGGTCACCGCGCAGCGGCGTTCGTCTACCTCTTTCGTAGTTGAGGCCTGGCTTCCGCTCCAAGTCGTAGCCCATGTTTTGCATGATCCTCAACGCTTGCGGGCTGTATCGGTGAACTTGTATTTTTCCAGCATCATCATTGAAAGAATCTTCCTGGATAGCCGGTTGATTGCGCATGCGGCCGAAGACTATTGAACGCTGGCTGCTGCAGGTAGGAGGGACAATGAAGATAGAATCCTCATGTGGTCCATACATCATAACGACGTTGGATGATGACGCTACTTCCCAGACATACGGACGGTAGGAGTTCATAACTTCGAATAATTTTTGTGCTATGGGTTCTACCTCGTCACGGGGAGTGGATTCCTGATTTGGAATTTGAGCATCAATATACTGGAAAAGAGGATGTTTATTATCATCTGGAACTCCGTTCCTGGTTGCATTTACATCGGTCGGCTGCCTGTTGCGCCGAAGGTTGATGACCAAGGGTGGAGGCTTCTGGTTCAAAATGATCACTAGAGGATCACTCCCTTTTCCTGACCTGGTCTTGTTCCGGTGAATAGCCATAGGCTCCATGGCTTTTGGACGAGTGGTTCATCCTTTCACTCTGATTGACATCGGTAGTGTGGCAGAGGGTTCTTCTGGCTCCTGGTGGGATTCCTTCTCTGCCTCGCCCGATACTTCTCCCGTGTGGTCTTAAAAGTACACAGCATCGGAATAGTAGGATTCTACTCCTTTAAACGGGTTTAGGTCAGCAACCTTCGTTTGTATTGTTCCTTGGGGGTCTACATATTTAAGACATTGATGTAGAGTTGAAGGAACGATGTTGTGGTCGTGGATCCACGGTCTTTCCAGCAAAATGTTATAGGACACCTCTGAATCGATGACATAACATGTGGCCACCGATCTGAGGTTGCCAAACTGGATCCTCATGCGAATTTTCCCCAACGGCTTACTTCTTCCGACGTTGAAACCCACGATTGTAGTGGAGGTGTAAGCCAATTCGCTGGTAGGAATCCTCAGCGGTCTGAGCAGACTGTGAGGGATGATGCTGATCGATGATCCCGGATCTATGTGAATTCGATCGACCTCCATGGAACCGACGTACCCGATGTAATAGAGGGGCCTGTCATGCCTGTTATGTTTTAACAGCATATCGTCTTGAGTGAAAGTGATATTTGGGACCACTTCCATTACACTGTGGCATTGAGGATATGCCACCGGTTCTTCGTCGGGGGACTTGAGCTGGGTCAAGCATGCCTCCGCCTGTATCAGTGCTTCACTCAGGGCTAGACGAGTGTCTTGGGAGAGCTTGAGTAGCTCGAAGATGGACAGCCTGGCTGGTGTATTAGCCAGTTGGGCCAGTATGTCGAAGTTGTATGGCTTCTCTAAACCTTTGTTTGGAATGTTTTTCACAGGTTTATCAAAGCGCACTTCTTTTTGCTTCCCTTTGTCCGCCGGAGTTGGTTTTCAAGGACCGGCATCTGGTACGACGGGGCCTGGTCCTGAAGGTTTGGCAGTTGAAGCGTCCGCCGGTGCATCTTCCTGACTTGCTCCGTAGTTGTTGAGGTAGGCTTTCCCTGAATGGGTTACAGCAAATACCTCATCTTCGTCTGATGGCAAAGAAGTTGCGACCATATGGCATGGTTTACATTTGGAGCTCTTTCTAGATGTAGCCTTAGTAGCTTTATACTCCTCCTTGAGCTCTGACACCAAATCCGGATGAACCCACATAATCTCGCCCTGCCGGGTGGTTAGGGATACTAGGTCATGATTTTGACCCCTAGCTAGAGGGAGATTGACGATGTTCATCGTGGTCCAGGAAATGGGTGTGACACCGTCCGAGACTTCTTGGGAAGGCAGATTGCCAAACCGCAGAGAGATTATTTTGGCCGTGACCGTCTTCTCGGTGTTGTACAGAGTGATGGCCTTAGCATCGATCAAACCCTGCATCTTCCTTTTCAGTATGTAATACGCCGTTATCGGGTGGTGCACGTATCTGTAGAAGATGCAGTATTTAGGGTCGTTAGTACTGCCGACTTCTTGGGGCCGCTTCAGCTCCGGAAGGGTGATCTTGTCACATTTGACGACACACTCGAATATACTTGGGATATCATTGTCGTCGAAAGAGTAGACTTCGACGGGCCTGGAAGTCCCGGGTTTTGCTTGTGCAGTTGCCGGAGTCTTTTGCCTGGCCGTATTGATCGCCAGAGCTTTTTTTCCTTTGGAGCTGCGAGGATGGTCGCTGCTGGGAGATGACCTCTTGCCTCTGTCAGAGGCGGAGATCATGATGCCATTGTCGTGCGCCTTGCGACTGTTGTCTTCGGCGGCTACTGCCGAGATGATGAACGAGGGCCAATCATGGAACTGATATGGTCCTGTAAACACCGAGACTACGGGAAGGAGGTTCTTCCTGCAAATGTCTACTAACGCAGAGTCTGGAACTCCTGGAGGCAACTGTAAGGTGGCCTGATGAAACGTTCGATGAAGGTGCGAACGTCCTCCTTTTTCCTCTGCTTGACTTCGATGAGAGAGGACATAGACATGTCTATTCCTCCCTCGTAGAATCGCGTGAAGAATAAAGCCTTGAAGTCCTCGAAGGAAGTAATGCAGTTGTCCGCCAAGCTACGGTACCACTGATAGGCTACTCTTGAGAGGTAGCCTTTGAACACCCGAGTGAGGAGGGCGTCGTTCCCTTGTAGCAACACCGTCACCATACTGAAATAGTTCATGTACTGACTTGGTGATGTTTTTCCCTCGAACAGAGCTATAGTCTGAGGTTTGTACCTCGGAGGGAAAGGAACCTCTTCCCCGATAGCTGGGTAAGGCTGGTTGATTCCCAGTTTTTTGATCTGATCTTTGTGCTTTAAGGCGTCAAACTGGGCTTTCAACTCCCGTACTGCCTGCATTGGATTTTCAGTTGAAAGCGGGACTACGGTGTAGTACGAAGTTGGTTGTATCGTGACTCCGACGGGAGGTAATATATTCTTCGAGTGAGGAAGCGGAGGAACCGCTAACTCTTGATCTAGAGCAGACTCTTGGCTCGGGTTGGATGGTGGTAAGTCCACCCGCACACGTATCTGAGTTGGCGAGATCGATGCTTGAGCCATGGCAGTTGCGTGCTGAGTTAGCATCATCTGGTGCATGTTCTCCATTATGGATTATATTTGTTTCAGAGATGTCTCCAGTATAGTGATGCGTTGTTCCGCGTTTCCTGACGGCGAAGCTTCCTCACGTTCATCTTCAATGGCATAAACTCCCATTTCCCTAGGCATCATCGAAGGATGCGTATAGGTTGCTGCAGAAGTCGACTCTATACTCTCAGTATTTCATTCGGCAGAATGGCGACCCCCAGCGTCGAAATCAGAGGAGTACGAAGTCAGTTGTTGTGACCTTGAACGAGTGTTCTGGAATACCCTATCTTCAGTGTCTCTGAGGAGCATGTTGGATCTCCTTCGGCTCAAAGTTCTAGAGTATGGACGTCTTGAGCCTGAGCTTCCTCCAGGTATATGCGAAGCCATGTTCACTGATGCATGCGCGGGCTCTTCTTCCTGGAAAGATAGAGAGTAGCTCAACCGATCGAAAACTGACCGTTTTGCTTTAGAATAGCAGCAGTCAATCACAATCTTATGACTATTACAACATTGCTCGCCAGGGGGCATAATAGACATATTGGAAGGTCCCCTTTCCTTATACTTCTGGACTAGATATTTGTGCAAGTCAGGAGGAGTAGAATAAGAAGACGACGACTTGTTCCTCCTGTTCCCACCAGTGGGCATGCAGAGATTGGGCACCATGGTTCTCCCTGTGCCACCTGTGTACAACAGATTGGCCATCTGGGTGGCGGATAATCCCCGGGGAGGGTGTCTTTCCGCAACCTGAGCTTGCTTGACGCCGTGGAACTTTGCCTGGCGTAATTTTTGCTCTGACTGGCGTAAAACTGAAGAGGTTCTCAGTCGGCCATCGGCTTCCCGCGTAATCCGGAGAGTAGGCAGATTGCTCCCTCGCTGGCGTAAAGGCCGAGAAGTTGAGTACTCTGCCGCTTGCTCTCCCTTGCGGAGATCACAGCGCTCATGTGGTTCCCCATAGAGGTCAGATGTTGTCTTGCACACGGAGCATGATTTGTACTTCCGATTTGGCGCTGAGGCATCATCAAAAGTTTTGTCTGTACCGCGCGTAGCGGAAGACTGGCTTCTACGCGTAGAGCGCTGTGGATACTTCTGGGTTAGGGCTGAGGCTTTGCCCGAAGTTTTGTCTGTACCGCGCAAAACGGGAGACTGGTTTCTATGCGTAGAGCATAGTGGATACTTTTGGGTTAGCGCTGAGGCTTTGCCCGAAGTTTCGTCTGTACCGTGCATAGCGGGAGACTAAATTTTACGTACGGGGCACGGAGGGAGCAATGCTACAACCTCATTGGTCGGAGAGATCGGAGAGATCGGAGAGTCCACAGGAATGGTAGAGGAGGTCTTGGGCATCCAGACCTTGCGCAGCTTCCTGTTGTCTTAGACGGAGAGAGGGTGAGAGCTACCCCCGGTTTGTAGCATGTCTTCGTAGGTAGACTGGTCGAATTGGACGACCAGTGTCTTCTTCACGGTTCCTACAGATACCGCATCGTGTTGAGCAATTACTTCCTCATCAGAAGAGAAAGACGTCCCCAGCAGAGTCGCCATCTTGTTTGTGGTAGAAATGAAAGAATGAAATTGTATTCAAGATGGGGTTTACACGAAACCTGCCTTCTTTGGTTTACAAACAAACTTGTATAATTTGATCCTATACGAGGATATGGGAGTACAATTTATTTAATCTGGGTAAATATTGCTATAGGTGTATGATCTGCAGTCGATCACTTTAGCCCTTGGACCACACGATGTTGAAGAAGTGCCGTGGAAGACAGGTAGCAGCTTCGAAGGTTGCAGAAGAGGGTGGATGCACAATGCCAAAGTCGTCGATCCCTACTCTTTGCCTGAGCTCCGGATTCTTCTCTCTCTCTCTTTCTCTCTCTTTCTCTCTCTCTTGACCTCTGGTTCGATCTTTCTTGGAAGTTCGACCTTGCGATTTTTCGACCGTGGATCTGATATTGGTTTTCTTGACCAATTTTCTGACCTTGTTCCTCATTGATAGATGTCTCTATTTATAGAGTTTTGGTGACAGTGACCACTCCGTCGGTGTAGAAACCGAGGAGTGGAAAGTACAGCACCCTTTTACACAACGGTTAAAATAACCAATGCCTGCGTATAGATGATCCTTTGAATGAGCGTGTAACGCGGGTCCAACTAAGGGACAAAACGTGTATAATCGCTACGAAGATCAAGTCGTAGAAGCCACGTAGGTAGGTATCCCTCGTGTAGAAGAGGTGGGCGTAGAAGCCAATGTCTGTCACCATGGCGTAGAAGATAAGTAGGCATAGAAGCCGAAAATAGGCGTAGAAGCCGAGTGGTCATAGAGGCTGAGTGGACGTAGAAGCCGAGTGGTCGTAGAGGTCGAGTGGGCGTAGAGGCCGAGTGGGCGTAGAAGCCGAATGAGCACAGGAGCTGAATGGTCGTAGAAGCCGCTGCGTACCGTGCCAGTGTGCTGATGTGGACATTTTAGCCAAAATTACGGCTTTTGAAGATATAATCAAATCTCTTGCATTAAATGCTGAGATTTGCCACCATCCTGTGTATTAAATGCGAAGGCGTGTTTTTGAAGGTCTATAGCCCTTCTGTGCATCAGTTGCAGAGACGTGCCTCGAGAAACTGTTGCCGCTCTGTGCATTAGACGTAGAGACGTGCCTCGAGCAACTGTCATCGCTCTGTGCATTGGACGTAGAGACGTGCCTCGAGCAACTGTCATCGCTCTGTGTATTGGACGAAGAGACGTGCCTCGAGCCCCGTACGAAGTGCAGTTTTTGATGTGGCAGGCGGTTTGTCTATCGCGGAGCGTAAATAGCTCATATCTGCCTGTGTAAAATAAGGCAACGTATCCCTTTGTGCACGTAAAAGTAGTTTACGTAAAGGAGATGGCGGTAAATGACAGCCTGGGTCACAGTGTTGTACCATCATTATAGTCGTCGTCTGGGTAGCCGTGCATTATCCCTCTGTCAGAAGTCCAGACATTAGGTTTATTGCAGGATCTGACAGGTTCATTGCAGGATCTGACAGGTTCACTTCGGAGAATACGAAGCATCTTTCGTACACTTCAAAGAGGATGGGTTTTATGCCCAGGAGGCGACGAAGAACCTTGTTTATGCTGAAGCATCCTGGACGTACTGCCTTACGCGGATGGTCTTTTGAGCTTATACTTCACGCTGTATTTAGCAAAAAAAGCTTTGTTGCACGTTTGATGGCTCTGAAGGCCTCTGTTTACGCTGCTCTGTATCAATATGCTGCGTAGAGCTTCCCGACATATTTTTCATGCTTCTACAATGTATTTACCCTATTTGTTTCATTTATTACTGTACTGCATTTATTTTAGCTTAAGCTTTCTTATACCTTGCTATGTCCCCTGAGGACCTGGATCCGGATTATGTTCCCAGGATTAGCAGAAGAGATCTACCCTGAGGTGTACGGAACAGGAGCACTTCTCGGAGCAGTACCAGAACCTGAGGATGAGGTGATCGCTGAGGACTTCTCCTGAACATCTGCTTCTTCCATGCTCAGTTTTATGACAATTAAACTCTTTATTTCCTGTTTAAGAGAACAATTATAAACAGACTTAATATCGGGTTGTTCCCCTATTTTATTTACTTTTGACTGGATGTTGTTTAATACTTTCTATTGATATTTCTGTGTTTATTCTGTGGATGAGATTAGTAAACCCTGAATATTGTAATACAGCTTAAGTATGCCCCGATGGATCCATTAAATTGAGTTTGTCTATCGGTGCGTGTTGCTGGCCATTGCCACGTGGCTAGTCCCTTGATATTTGGGGACTGGGGCGTGACAACATCAGAGTAGTAGGATTCTACTCATTTAAACGGGTTCAGGTCTGCAAACTCCATTTGTACTGTTCCTTGGGCATCTACATATTTAAAGCATTAATGTAGAGTCGAAGGAACGATGTTGTGGTCGTGGATCCAAGGTCTACCCAGCAGAATATTGTAGGATATCTCTGAATCAATGATATAACATGTAGCCACTGATCTGAGGTCGCCAATCTGGATCCTCGGGCAAATTTTCCCCAACGGCTTACTTTTCCTGGCGTTGAAACCCACGATTGTAGTAGTGGTGTATGCCAATTCGCTGGTAGGAATCCTCAGCGATCTGAGCAGACTATGAGAATGATGCTGATCGATGATCCCGGATCTATGTGAATTCGGTCGACCTCCATGGAACCGACGTATCCGGTGTAATAGAGGGGTCTGTCATGTCTGTTGTGTTTTAACAGCATGTCATCTTGACTGAAAGTGATATTCGGGACCACCTCCATCACACTGTGGCATTGAGGACACGCCACAGGTTCTTCGTCAGGGAACTTGAGCTGGGTCAAGTATGCATCCGCCTGCATTAATGCTTCACTCGGGGCTTGACGAGTGTCTTGAGAGAGCCAGAGTAGTTCGAAGATGGACAACCTGGTTGGTGTATTGGCTAATTGGGCCAGGATGTCGAAGTTGTATGGCTTCTCTAAACCTTTTTTTTGAATGTTTTTCAAAGATTTATCGAAGCGTACTTCCTTTTGCTTCCCCTTGTCCGCCGAAGTTGGTCTCAAAGGACCGGTCTCTAGCATAGCGGGTTCCGGTTCTGAAGGCTTGGCAGTTGAGGCGTCTGTCGGTGCATCTTCCTGACTCGCTCCATAATCTTTGAGGTAAGCTTTCCCTGAACGGGTTCCAGTAGCCAAGACCTCGTCTTCTGATGCCGAGCGTACCGTGATCATGTGACATGGTTTACGCTTCAAGTTCTCCTTAGATTAGCCTTAGAAGCTCGAGTCTCTTTCTCGATCTTTGACACCATATCTGGATGAACCCACATTATCTCGCCTCGCTGGGTAAATAAAGGCACCAGGTCATGATTCTGACCCCTAGCTGGAGGGAGATTAACGATGTTCATCATTGTCCGAGGAATATGTATAACACCGTCCGGGACTTCTTGGGGAGATAGATCGCCAAATTGCAGAGAGATCATGTTGGCTGTGACCGTCTTCTCGCTGTTGCGCAGTGATAGCCTTAGCATCGATCAGCTCCTGGATCTTCCTTTTTAGTACATAACACGCCTTTGTAGGATGGTATATGTATCTATGGAAGATGCAGTACTTGGGATTGTTAGTACTGCCGACTTTATTAGGCCGCTTCTCCTCAGGAAGGGTAATCTTGCCGCTTTTGACGAGATACTCGAATATGCTCTGAATATCGTCGTCATCGAAAGAGTATACTTCAATGGGCCTGGCAGTCCCAGGTTTCGTCTGTATGGTTGCAGCAGTCTTTTGCCTGGACGTATTGATTGTCAGAGCTTCTTTTCCTTTGAAACCACGAGGATGGTCACTGTTGGGGGATGACCTCTTGCCTCTATCGGAGGCAGAGATCATGATATCACGCGCCTTCCGACTGTTGTCTTCCGCGGCTACCGCTGAGACGATGAACGAGGGTCAATCATGGAACTGATATGGTCCTGTGAATACCGAGATTACGGGAAGAAGGTTTTTCCTGCAAATGTCCACCAATGCCGAGTCTAGAACTTCGGAAGGCATTTGCAAAGTGGCTTGATGAAAACGTTCGATGAAAGTGCGAACATCCTCCTTTTCCTTCTGCTTCTCTTCAATGAGAGAGGATATAGACGTGTCCATCCCTCCCTCGTAGAATCGTACGAAGAATAAAGCCTTGAAGTCTTCAAAGGAAGTAATACAATTGTCCGCCAGGCTACGGTACCACTGATAAGCCACTCCCGAGAGATAGCCCTTGAACACCCGAGTGAGGAGGGCGTCATTCCCTTGTAATAACACCGTCATCACACTGAAGTAGTTCATGTACTGACTTAGTGATATTTTTTCTTCGAACAAAGCCATAGTCTGCGGTTTGTATTTAGGAGGGAAAGGGGCCTCTTCCCAGATAGCCGGGTAAGGCTGGTTGATTCCCAATTTCTTGAGCTGATCTTTGTGCTTCAAGGCATCAAATTGGACTTTCAACTCCCGTACTGCCTGCATCAGATTTTCAGTCGGTAGCGGGACCACGGAGAGGTGAGGAATCGGTTGTATCGCGACTCCAATAGGAGGTAATACGTTCTCCGAATGAGGATACGGAGGAACTGCTGATTCCTAATCTAGAGCAGGCTCTTGGATTGCGTTGGATGATGGTAAGTCCACCCCCATACGTATCGTAGTGGGAGGGACCGATGCCTGAGCCATAGCAGCTGTGTGTTGAGTCAGCATCATCTGGTGCATGTTCTCCATCATGGATTGCATCTCTTTCAGAGATGTTTCCAGTACAGTAATGCGTTGCTCAGCGCTCCTCGACGGGGAAGCTTCCTCGTGTTCATCTCCAATGGCATAAACTCCTATCTCCCTGGGTGTCATTGAAGGATGAGTATAGGTCTTTGTAGAAGTTGACTCTATACTTTCAGCATATAATTCGGGAGACTGGCGACCCCCAGCATCGGAATCAGAAGAGTACAAAGCCGTTTGTCGTAACCTCGAATGGGTGTTTCGGAACACCCCAGCTTCAGTGTTCTTAAGGAGCTAGTTGAATCTCCTTTGGCTCGGAGTTCTAGAGGGATGACGTCTTGAGTTCGATCTACCTCTAGGTATGTGTGAAGCCATGTTCACTGATGCATGTGTGGGCTCTTCTTCTTGGAAAGATGGAGAGTAGTTCAACCGGTCAAAAACTGACCGTTTTGCTTCAGGACCGCAATAATTAACTACAATCCTATGGCTATTACAATAGTACTCGCTAGGAGGCATAATAGACATGTTGGAAGATCCCCTATTCTTGCATTTCTGGATCAGATACTCACGCAGGTTTGGAGGATTTACAGAAGAAGAAGAAGAAGAAGATGGCTTGTTCCTTCTGTTCACGTCATTGGGCATGCGGATGTTGGGAACCATTGTCCTCCTTATGCCACCCGTATACAACAGGTTGGCCATCTGAGTGGCGAAATTTCCCCGAGGAGTGTGTCTTTCCGTAAACTGAGCCTGCTTTACGCTGAGGGGCCTCACTTGGCATAAATTGGAGCTTTGTTCAGGCTGGCGTAAAGCTGAGGAAGTCCTCAGTCGGCCATCAGCTCCTCGCGTAATCTGGAAGGTAGGCAGATTCTTCCCTTGCTGGCGTAAATGCCGAGAAGTTGCGTAGTCTGCCACTTGCTTTCCCTTGCGTAGATTGCAGGGATCATCTGCTTTTCCGCGGAGGGCAGATGCATTTTTATGCGCGGAGCGCGTTTGGAATTTCTGATTTGGCGCTAAGGCATTGTCAGAAATTCTGTCTGCCACGTCATCGACGGGAGACTGGATTTTACGTGCAGAGCGCGGAATAGACTTCTGGACTAGCACTGAGGCTTTGTCCGAAGTTTTGTTCGCCACGTCAGGGATGGGAGACTGAGTTTTACGTGCGGAGAACGAAGGTTGTGCAGCTACAACCTGGCTGGTCGGAGAGATCGGAGAGATCGAAGAGTCGGTAGGAACGGTAGGGGATGTCTTGGGCATCCAGACCTTACGCAGCTTCCTGTTGTCTTGGACAAAGAGAGAGACTGAGAGTTACCCCCTGCTCGAAGCATATCTTCATAGGCAGACTGGTCGAACTGGACGACCAGGGCCTTCTTCCTGGATCCCACGGATACCGCATCATGTTGAGCAATAGCTTTCTCGTCAGAAGAGAAAGTCGTCCCCAGCAGAGTCGCCATCTTATGTTTGATAACAAATAAAAGAAATAAACGACGAGGTTTATACGAAACCCACTCTTTGGTTTACAAACAAGATTGTACAATTAATCCTATACGAGGATGTCGAGTACAATTTTCTAATCTGGATAAATATTGCTATAGGAGTCTGATTTGCAGTCGATCACTTTGTCCCTTGGACCACACGATGGTGAAAAAGTACCGTAGAAGACAGAAAGCAGCTTCGGAGGTTGCGAAAGAGAGTGGATGCTCGATGCCAAAGTCGTCGATCACTACTCTTTGCCTGAGCTCTGGATTCTTCTCTCTCAAGGACTCTTCGACTCTTGACCTCTTTTCTCCTGTTTTTCTCCCTTTTTCTCAACCCTGGACCTCTGTTGATAGAGGTCCCTATTTATAGGGTTTTAATGATAGTGACCATCAGTCGGCGTAGAAGCCGGGCAGTGGAAAGTATAGCACCTTTTACGCGATGGTTATAATAACTGTTACCTACGTATAAATGACCTTTTGAATGAGCGTGTGACGCTTGTCCCATTAAGAGACAATGTGTATAACTGTTGCTAAGATCAAGGCATAAAAGCCACGTAGGTAGTTATCCCTCGCATAAAAAAGGTTGGCGTAGAAGCCAATAACTGTCACTATGGCATAGAAGCCAAATAGTTTATCAAACTGGCGTAGAGGCCAGGTAGGCGTAGAAGCCGAGCGGGCATAGAAGTCGAGTAGGCATAGAAGCCGAATGGGCGTAGAAGCCGAATGGGCGTAGAAGCCGGATGCTGCATGGACAGGTAGCTTGCGTAGAAGATAGCTGAAAATGGCCTGGTGGCGTATTCCAAGGAGATAGGATACAGCATGCTCCTCATAGCTGAAAATAGCATGATGGCGTAATGCCCGAAAGTGATGATGTGGACGTTTTAGCCAAAATTACGGCTTTTGGAGATATAATCAAATCTCTTGCATTAAATGCAGAGATCTTCCCCATCCTGCGCATTAAATACAGAGACGTGTCCCGAAGATCTGCCAGCCTCGAAGATTTGCTATCATTTTGCGCATTAAATGCAGAGGCGTGCCTCGAGCCCTGTACGAAGAGCAGATTTTGACGTGGCAGTCTGTTTGTCTTCTGCAGAGTGTAAGAAGCTCACATCTGCCTGTGTAAAACTAGGCAGCATATTCCAGAGGCGTGTCTCGAAGATTTGCCATTATCCCGCACATTAAATGCAGAGGCGTGTCTCGAAGGTCTGCCATCTCGAAGATTTGCCATCATTCTGCGCATTAAATGCAGAGGCGTGCCTCGAGCCCTGTACGAAGAGCAGCCTTTGACGTGGCAGCCTGTTTGTCTTTTGTGGAGCGTAAACAGCTCATATCTGCCTGTGTAAAACTAGGCAGTGTATTCCCATGTATGCGTAAAAGCGGTTTACGCCAAGGAAATATCACTAAACGATAGTCTGGGTCGCTGTGTCGTGCCATCATTATAGCCATCGTCTGGGTAGTCGTGCAGTACTCTTTGTCAGGAGTCAGACGTCAGGTTCATTGCACGATTTGACAGGTTCATTTCGGAAAATACGAAGCGTCCCTTGTACACTTCAATGTTGCATTAAAGCGGATGAGTTTTACGCCATAAAGGCAATATAGCATCTTTTTTACGCTGAAGCAGCCTGGACATACTGCATTACGCGGATAGTCCTCGAGCTTATGTTTTATGCTGTACTTAGCGGAAAAGCTCTATTGTACGCCGATGGCTCCGAAGTCATATTTTACGCTGCCCAGCACTAGAATGCTGCGTATAGATTTTCGGCATATTTTTCATGCTACTACATCGCTTAGTATGTAGGTGCACCTCGGTGTAAATATGTAACATAATCACGTAGGAACACTTATCATGTAAGAACACATAGCATGTAGTAAGTGTATCAGTACAGATACCAATAGTCGAGTCAAGTTGTCAATCATTGGTAAATCACAAGAGTTCTAGCACATAACATTACGTAGGTCGAGTCAGGCACATAGGTAGTCATAGTCACTTGGCCGCATGGTATATCTCTATTCATAGTCTGGTCAAGCATATAGTCAGGTTCAACACATGGTCACTTAGTTCTTATGCATTTCAATCATCAATCTTACACTTAGAATCATAAAAATCTAATAAAACATCAAACCAAGAAAATCAACAAATCATGCACATAGGGCCGCATAGGGTTAGGGACACATAGAGGTAGTGTCGCATATGGCAGATGCCGCATAGAGGTTGTTGTCGTATATGAGTCAAGGCCGCATAGGTCTGCTTGCCGGATATGGGTCAAGGCCGCATAGGTCTGCTTGCCACATATGGTTTAAGGCCGCATGAGACATTCTGGGACTTTAGCGAATTTCTCATTCATTCAGCGAGTGAAACACAAGGAGTTCAAGGATTAGCTCCAAACACTTGTGTAATAATCAGTCATGCTTCCAATAAGATGGACGCATGATGGTCAGATATGCGGCAAGTGTCCAGGTCGCATAAGGATCATGCCGCATGGAACTCTCGGCCGCATATGGCGTTGGCCTCATGATAACTTCGTCTTCTCCAGACAGCTAGTTCAGCCATGGAGAAAACTCCAAAAACCAAAAAAATATTTTCTTCATAAAAACTTTATTTTAACTTCGAATCAAGTGAACCAAAAGTCAAATTGCTCGAAATAAAGTGCTACATCTATCCCAAAAACTAATTTTTTGAAAATACCATGTTTTAGTAGATCAAAAATACCAAAAATCAAGGAACCCATCAAAACCCTAAACTTAGAATATAGATCTACTTAATTTCACCCATTAAAATCAAAAACCCCAAGTACTAAAAGTGTTTAGAATCATCATGAGAACATAATATACTAATAAAATGCAAGTAAAGAGCAAGAATCAAAAATTAAGAGGTTTCTCTATGTAGTGCAAGGTGTACTTGCCTAAATAAAGGAAGAGAAAAATGAGAGAATGAGGGAAGAGAGAGAAAGATATTGACTTATATTTGCTAGGGTTAATGTTTAGACCATGGGTTCACTCATGACCAAACCAACCCAATAATTAAACCATGCGTCTAATTGAACCAAAGAATGGGTTTAGTCTCCATGACATGCAACATAATTATCATGCAAGTTACAATTAATATAGGCAGGAAAACTAATATGTTTCAAATATGTATATCGGGAATGGGGAGTAACAATGACGTAACACATTACCTCTGTACGAAGGTGTCCAATTTGGTATTTCAGACAAATCTTGCCTAGCGGATAGCTTCTCCCAGTGTTGAAGCCGGTGATGGTGGTATTAGTGGCTGCCAGTCGATGCATCAGAATGCCCATGGTTTGTAGTAAGCTCCATAGGATGACGTTGAGGCATGACCCGGGGTCGATATGCATCAGATCCACTTTAATAGCTCTGATATATCTGTGTTTGATAATAAACGAAAGATATAAGACGAGGTTTATACGAAACCCGCTCTTTGGTTTACAAACAAGAAGTACAATTAATCCTATACGAGGATATCAAGTACAATTTTTAATCTGGGTAAATATTGCTATAGGAGTCTAATCTGCAGTCGGTCACTTTGTCCCTTGGACCACACGATGATGAAGAAGCGCCGTAGAAGACAGAAAGCAGCTTTGAAGGTTACAAAAGAGAGTGGATGTTCGATGCCAAAGTCGTCGATCACTACTCATTGCCTGAGCTCTGGATTCTTCTCTCTCAAAGACTCTTTGACTCTTAACCTTGGTTCTGACTCTCAGTTTTTTGACCTTGGAATCTTTTACCTTCAGTTCTTCGACCTCTTTTTTCCCTTTTTCCTCCCTCTGGACCTCTGTCAATAGAGGTCTCTATTTATAGGGTTTTAGTGACAGTGACCATCAGTCGGCGTAGAAGCCGGGTAGTGGAAAGTATAGCACCTTTTATGCGACGGTTACAATAATCGTTACCCACGTATAAATGATCTTTTTGAATGAGCGTGTGACGCGTGTCCCATCAAGAGACAATGCGTATAACTGCTGCGAAGATCACGGCATAAAAGCCACGTAGGTAGTTATCCCCCCCGCGTAGAGGAGGTTGGCGTAGAAGCCAATAACTGTCACTATGGCATAAAAGCAAAATAGTTATCAAACTGGCGTAGAAGCCAAGTAGGCGTAGAAGCCGAGTAGGCATAGAAGCCAAATAGGCGTAGAAGCCTGATGCTGCGTAGATAGGTAGCTAGCGTAAAAGATAGCTGATCCTCCTTCCTTGACTGAGGCTTTGAACGAATTCTATATCAAATAGTCTTAATACGCACCAATGCAAATGTAGCCTGAGCTGGCGTATTGTGCAAAAGCGATGATATTGACGTTTTAGCCGAAATTATGACTTTTGGAGATATAATCAAATCTCTTGCATTAAATGCAGAGATCTGCCTCCATCTTGCGCATTAAATGCAGAGGCGTATCCCGAAGATTTTTCACCCTTCCGCGCATTAAATGCAGAGGCGTGTCTCGAAGATCTGCCATCATTCTGTGCATTAAATGCAGAGACGTGCCTCGAGCCCTGTACGAAAAGCAACTTTTGACGTGGCAGCCTGTTTGTCTTCTGTGGAGCATAAACAACTCACATCTGCCTGTGTAAAACTAGGCAGCGTATTCCCCTATATGCGTAAAAGCGGTTTACGCCAAGGAAATGTCACTAAACGACTGTTTGGGTCGCTATTCTGCGCCATCATTATAGCCGTCGTCTGGGTAGTCGTGCAGTACTCTTTGTCAGGAGTCAGACGTCAGGTTCACTACACGATTTGATAGGTTCATTTCGGGGAATACGAAGCGTTTCTCGTACACTTCAATGCTGCATTAAAGCGGATGAGAATTACGCCGTAAAGGCGATATAGCACCCCTTTTTACGCTGAAGTAGCCTGGACATACTGCATTGCGCGGATAGTCCTTGAGCTTATATTTTACGCTGTACTTAGCGAAAAAGCTCTGTTGTACGCCGATGGCTCCGAAGTCGTATTTTACGTTGCCCAGCACTAAAATGCTGCGTATAATTTTTCAGCATATTTTCCATGCCTCTACAAGACCCCCTTCAAAGTTTTCAAATTCCTCGTAATTTGCAACACTTTGAATGAAGCATTAAACGGTCAAGTCTGACACGTTCTTCAAGGCTGACTTTTTGGCGGATTATTGGGGATTTGTTGGGATTCTGTGTGATCTTTTTTGCCTATATAAAGGCTAAGGAGTTAACCTGTCCTTCCCATATTTCCTTCACCACACAGAGATGATCGCTGGAGTTCGTCGGGTCGACTGGAGGAAGAAGAAGACCATGTTCTTCCAGCATGTAAGGAGCCAAAAAATAAGGCGTCTTCGAGCAAATGTCCTCTGCAACGATGGATCATGAAAGGATATCATAGCTTCCTTTGCTCGAGATAATCAGCAACTTTGTATGGCGGTTCGTCCAGGAGAGATGAAGGGTTACATTCGACCACACAGCTTGCAAGCTATATTTTCTTCTCATTCGTGGACAAGAGCAGACAAACTAGCTCTGTCCTCGAGTATAGAGTTGGGTCTAAAATCTTAACTCAATCTGTCATGGCGTATGGAGGATGGGCTCTGCATAATTTAGGCAGGCCCAGTTTTGTATCCTCCCGCCATTAATCATTTTCTTGTTAATCGGTTGTGAAAACCGACTAACTGCTGAAGAAGACGGAAGACAATCTCCACCAATGCGAGAACCTGGCAGAACAGATTCTGGGGGTGGCCTTCCGATGAAGATAAGGAAATCCTTTGTAGACGGGATTTCCCTCATATGTAATCATGAAAATGAAGAAAAAATCCTTTGTAGAATAGATTTCCCTCATATGAAATCATGATTTAATAAAATCGTCTTCTTCTGTGCATATGATTATTTGCTATATATTTTGCTGTGATGAAGTCTGAATATGTGTAGCTTCGACACATCTGGTAACTTTACGCCGACTCTGATAGAAAGAGTATTAGGTCTCGTCCTATCTTTTATGCATTACTGAGGATGCGCAGAAAGTTGCCTTGCATTTAAGTCGAGTATTCGAACTGTCCTGCTGTTAGGAATGAGGAGCTGCATAAAATTTTGAACCGTCATTTCTGATAAACAGAATTTTTGTTCAGACCATCATCTTCAAGAAGAAGAGTAATTTTCAATTGAGTCGCTTGAAAATAGGGCGAGAAACGGCTATCAATTGAGTCGCCATCTTGAACTGTAGAGACTGGATTCTGGATGAACTTCCAATCGACCCAAGAAGAAGAGTAATTTTCAAAGTTGAACTCTGTATGCTTTGGGTACTTGGGATATTTTGAGGCCAAGAAGGAGCATCTTCTGCGTGAACCCTTGCAATTGTCCGCATTAAGATTTGTTCATATATATACGCATACTCTGGCCTGCATATTTTCAGATGTGCGGAGAGTCCTAGATCTGTAAATATGGATGAGCGAAAAATCATAAGTTCGTAGCCTCTCGAGCGAAAAAGCTGCTGAGCATAAGAGCATTCGGGCGTAGAAACTGTAGATTTGTAGCCTTTGAAAAGAAAATCTTCCGAGCGTGAAGTTGTGGATTTGTTGCCTCTGAGCGTAAAAGCTATCGAGCGTGAAATCATAGATTTGTAGCTTCTGAGCGTGAAGTCGTAGGTTTGTAGCCTCTCGAGCGTAAATGCTACCGAGCATAAAAGCATCCGGGCGTAAAACCATAGACTTATAGCCTGTGAGCGTAAAACCGTAGATTTGTAGCTGTCGAGCGTAGAAAGCTCCTTAGCGTAAAACCACGAATCTGCTTTGCACGAAAACTTTTCAAATTCGCTGACTGTCCGCCTTCCCTGAGCAATAGGCTGACGTAGTCCCCAATCATAACTGAATATTAATTATCGGATTTTGTTAGGGATTCGAGGAGTCCATCCGAACTCTATATATACCCCAAGGTTTTTAGAGAAAAACTTTTCATCTGTCTTTTTGCAAAAGAAAGCCTTCGACTGTTCGAGTTTTTTCCTTAGTTTCCTCTCCGAGCATTCCGAGTTTTCAGCAATGGCCCCGAAACCAATCTTTTCCTCTAAGGGAAAGAAGACTGACTCTTTTTCTCGCTCCTCTGCCCAAGCAAGAGCGACTTTCGTCGGGCAAGGCGAGCCCCGCTCTGAGCGAAGTGTTCCACCGACGAGCTATGCACCGGGCGTTAAAGGTAAAGCTTTTGGGACGACGAGAACGACGAATATCCTTTGCACACGTTGTACGTGAATGTGCTAGGTCATCTTCTGTGCTGATAGACTCTTCGAGGAAGATGATGCACAGAGATGTTTCATCTTTTACGCCCACATTTCTAATGTGTCAGCGTAAAAACTCCATATTTTCGCAGTCTGGCGTAAAAGCACAGACTGTCGAAACTTGGCGTATACCATAAAATTTGAGTGTTTTACGCTTCTAGGTGAAAATTCTGGTGTAATAACTCAAACTTTGGCAGTCTGGCGTAAAACACAGATTGTCGAGTTTTTTTTTGTATACTGCCAGTCTTGAATTTTATGCCTTGGAATAAGATTCCAGCGTAAAAGATCAAGTTTTTACAGTCTTGGCGTAAAGCACAGACTGTTGACTTTTGGCATATGCTGCAAGATTGTAATGTCTAGTATAGAAACTGACGTATTTTTCTTGCATTTTGTAGTTAACTTGCATGCGTCTCCGCAGGCCGATGTGATGGGTTCCGCTGCCGGGATGCTACATTCCAACTACCTGTAGGATTTGTCCCAGGTGACATTTCCTATCTCTGGACCCCAATATCCTGAAGGAAGGGGAATCCTGATATCGTCCCAAGGAGAGCGAATGATGTTGAGCATGATCAACGGAGAGCCCCTGACGTCTATAGACGGGGCACAATATATAAAACCGACTTTTCTCTTTGGGGACATGATTGACAAGCAGTCCCAAACGAAGACCAAGAAAGAGCTCTTGATTTTTCCTGCTGGGGGCTTGGTCGTGTACCTGCCCAAGATACTGAGGGACTACCCGATCTCGGCATTCTTCCATGCTACACATCCCAAGAGGATGTCGTGGACGCTAACTCCCAATCTTCACGGACAGCCGGAGAAGATATTTTACCAGAAAGGATCTGACCAGGGGTCATTTGTCAGCCGTCATTCCGGTCCAGTCACGCCGTTCACGGGATTATTTCCAAGCGTTGTCCCGAGTGAGGAAACTGCACCATTCCAGCCAGTCCAAATACCGACTTTTTGCAACGATTTCATGGGGCACGGAGGAGTATACCCCAAGGTTAATCCTCGAACAAGTGGGTGGATCACCCCTACAAATCTTCGATGGGCTCGTTTAGCTGACTGGGCCCTGAAGCATTTTCAGACCGAGCTGGAGAGCATTGGTCTGTACGCAGCTGTGAGTGCCACTAGTGTTGGGTTACCTCTCAACCCCAGCCTATTTCTGGCTTTGATGGAGCGATATATCTCGCTCACCGGGACTTTCGCCACTCTACTGGGGGAGTTGGGATTGGCCCTCCACAAGATGGCAGAGATTGAGACTGCCAATGGAGGATACTCCTTATGAAGAGTATGTTCCCACAAACCGGGAGCTGGGGGATTCAGACCCTCGGGTAGTGGCAGTGTACAAGGAGCTGATGTGCCGCTACCTTGCTTGCACCGCCTTTTATAATGAGCCCTCTGATTTGGCTCATACCAACAAATGGGCGTCCTATATCTTCTTTCACCGGGCCAGGGCTGCTAAGCCAGATAAAGTCTTGGATAGCAAGTGTCACGACCCGCACCCGGGGTAAGGGTACTAGTCGGAAACAACGCCCAGCCTACGCCGCAGAATCGGCGATAGAACGCTGTCTAGAAAGTCTATCTAATATAATGAACCACCAAAAGATAGTGTACTCAATCACAGAACTAAGATAGAATGAACACGAATTAGATAAGAATAGAATAGTCACAATACAACTCATGAGTCTAAAATAATACATCAGTGAGTCTGAAGAAAAATACAGAAATATGCTGGAGACAAATCCAGTACAAAAGAATACTACAAAACTATAAAGCTACAACTCCAGGGTCAACTGTCTCAGTTGGGATAAGTCCCTCTTGAGCCAGGGTCTCAGAATCTAAACCCACAACATCCTGGGGTCCAGGTAGGGTACTCCTCAGTGTCATCTGGAAAAATATATCCAGTCAGGAAAGGAACAGAGTACAACCCTAACAGCAGTTCTCAAACAATGATAAAAACTATGTAACAGTAAATAGCTGTGGATAAACAAGATGCATAAATAGAGACAAGAATGTAGAGACAATAAGGAAGTACTGGAAAGAAATACAATAATGAACAATATGCTGATAGAACAAGAATACTAATGACTAAGTGTGTGAGTACTAGCTTTAACATGTGATCGGCTTAGGAACTTGCACAAGAGTATAATGGCATGGCTGATTATACGTGCGGTGTATGATCAACACTCACAAGGAACAAGACATGCACAAGGAGGGTATGATCACATATCTACACTAAAATACTCCCCACCCCGACTGGTATAATAGATCCAACCACGGTACATTATGGCACTAGATTCCCCAAGAAGATAGCTAGTCTCCCCGAGAATCGGTGTCTGTACATGTACAAGATAACCAATGAAACAATACTTGCACCATATACACCATATACCAAGGAATAACATCTCATGACGAGATCCGGATATACCAATCCGTGTAACCATAGTGTCAAGAGAACATGTATATCTACACTAGATACAACGAACATAGAGGATATCATAAATGAGAAACTATCAGAGAATGTACTCGCCTGAAGTCCAATGAACAGTCTCACAAATGTCTGACTCGGTGCCTCGAAGACCTAGATATGGAATACCACATTAATACAAGGTCCCGGAAAGAGAACAAGTCAAACTAGGCAATTTCTAGGTCAATAAGTCAATTCTAAGTCAAAAGTCAACTATGGTCAACTCTAAAGTCCACTAAAGTCAAACATGGTCAAACCCAAAGTCAACCTCACAAGACATCTATAAAATAATATAGAGATAAACTACAATAATTTAGGAATCAAATTAGATTCAAAAAGAACTCCCACAAAGTATACTAATAATATAATTAATATATACCCTAAAATAATATATATACAACCCAACATTTATATAAATAACATAATATATTATTACAATTATTATTCCTCACAAAACACATATATATATACAATTATAATATATAATATATACATTAAATCTGTCAAAGCGTCATTGAAAAACAGTGAATAAAATAGGATTAAATCAAAACAGTTTAAATAGTGACAGTCGGGACTGTCACCGAAGGACTGTCACCGAAACCCAAATAATAAACTGCCACTGCTTTGGTTTTCGCTGACAGTTAAACTGTCGCGGAAAAGCGTCGCAGAAAAACTGCTGTTTCCCGCTGCTGCAATTAATGACAGATTTTTCATTAATTGCCCGAAGGCTACAGCGGCTACTATTAGTCGGCTAATTAATGACAGTTTTTTTGACTGTCATTAATTCACTGTCACTAAAACAAGTTGTATATATATAATTATATATATAAAAACAGAATATATAAACAATATATATATATATATATATAAACAGAATATATAAAATAGTATATATATATATATATATAAACCATTAATACAAAAATGTACATATATATATATTAATATACACATAAACTTATACCTTCAAATATTTAACAAAGAACATATAATTTACATGGCTAGAAGCACACCTAAAATATTTACATTAATATCCAAATAATTACATAATAATTATAAATAATATAATTACATAATTAAACATACAAATATATTTTATAAAACATTTTATGTATAAATTATATTATTTAACAAGTAGTAACATATATATTTGCATGCAAGAAAGCTACATATTATATTGTACATTATATTAGCACACCCAAAATATAGATCTATGCTACAATAATTACTATAATAAATACACAAAATAAATATTTAATATCCATATATATATACTAATTATAAATGAAGAATTGAACCACAATTAATTAGATCTATGCAAAAATACACACAATTGGAGAGTATCTCACCGTATCCCACTAGATCTAGGATACGCATGCGACACGAGTCCAACACACAACCAAATGCACCCCTAAGGACACAAACAAATCACAAATAATATTTATGAACAAATCAAAGCGTCAAAAGTAGATCTATGTGTCCGTGTCAAAATACGACATGTTCAAAGCCCCGTGTCGGAGGAAAACCCCCAAATGACACGTATCACCAAATAGTTGGGATACGAACCACAAGTATCCCAATATGGACACGACACTAGCCTTAAACACAAATCACATGTTCAATTGATCTATAGGATCAATTGACACACACAACAAAATATAAATTCGGAATTCCAACAAAATTGACACAAAAAGCACCATAACTTTCTCCATGGGTCTCCTATGAACACAAAACAAAGTCCTATGGGTACTACATACATATAGGTTGATTTTACATGATTAAATCTCAGATTTAGAAGCTATTTAAATGGGAAAATCTGAATTATACCTATTGGTAGATGGATTCCCAATGAAACCTCCAATTGAGATGAACTTGCTTCCAAATTGTAGATCCTTGCTCCTCTTTGTAGATCCTTGCTTCCTTCTTCTAGATCCTTGCTTCCTCCTTCTCTAATGGTGAATTGGGAAGAATTTGGAATGAATTTGGTAGGGAATTGGATTGGGAATGGAGGGAATTTGGTAGTGGGAGAATTCTAGATCTAGATTTGGAATGAGATGAGAGGAGAGAGAAATTCCCCCCCTCTTTAATAGGCCGGCCATAGCCCCTCCCCCAAGCAATTGTAAAATGTCCAATGTACCCCTTGGGGCCTCTCATGAAGAAATAATTAAGGAAGGAAGCTTCTAGTCTAATCATTTATTTAATTTAATCCATCTCCTTAACTATGGGCTTTCTAAATGGGCCAAGTCTAACTAATTAATTCATGTTGGTCCATGGGTCCAAACTAAACTAGTTGGGTTCACTAAAATAAGTCTAAAATAATTAAATAATAACTAACAACAATAATACAACAAATAATTATTTACCATGCACAATATTTATTTTAAATAGGAAATTACCAAAATACCCTTTCCTAGAAAATGTGGTAGTGACAAGTCTACCCTCCTTAAAATAATTTCGTTCTCGAAATTCAAAGACGAAAACTACCCCCAGAAAATCACAGAACAGAACTAAAGAATCACAACTAACTAATGAATAGAACATAACAATGAACAGAACATAACTAGAAATAACATACCTCAAGGTACAAACAAATATGGATAACGCTCTCGCATGTCATCCTCTCTCTCCCAGGTAGACTCCCCCGGAGAGTGATGCCTCCATGCGACGCGCACCAAAGGAATAGTCTGGTTCCTCAGCACCTTCTCTCTCCGATCCAGAATTCCAACTGGCTGCTCTGGATAGCTAAGAGTAGGGCCCACCTCTATCTCTGAGTGATCCAATACATGACTAGGATCTGCCACGTATCATCTCAACTGCGACACATGAAATACGTTGTGCACTCCCTCCAATGCAGGTGGCAAGTCTAGTCTATAAGCAACTGTACCGACCCTCTCTAGAATAGTGAAAGGTCCAATGAATCGCAGACTAAGCTTTCCGCCTCTACCGAAGCGAATCGTGCCTCGTGTCGGAGAAATCCTCAGAAACACCAAACCACCCACCTAGAACAAAACACCACCTTAAGAACTTATCTATAACAAACAACCAAGAACAAGCACACAAAATAAAATCTAAACTATACCTCAAACTCCAAGGGTCTCCGATGGCTATCGGCCCAATGCCGTTGTCTGTCCTGTGCCACTCGAAGTCTGTCTCTGATCAACTGAACCTTCTCTGCTGCATCCACAACCATCTCTGGCCCAAGCAAAACTCTCTCTCCAACATCGTCCCAAGACAAAGGAGTACGACACCTCCGACCATATAGAGCTTCAAAAGGTGACATCTCTATACTGGCCTGGTAACTGTTGTTGTAAGCAAACTCTACCAAATGGAGATGGTCCTCCCAAGAACCCCCGAAATCTAGTACACAAGTGCGCAACATATCCTCGAGAGTCTGAATAGTCCTCTCTGACTGCCCATCTGTCTGGGGATGATATGCAGTACTGAACTTGAGCTGAGTGCCCAAACTCTCCTGCAAACTCCTCCAGAAATGAGAAGTGAAACGACTATCCCGATCTGAGACTATGCTGACGGGAACTCCATGTATCCTAACGATCTGCCTCACATACATCTCTGCCAGCTTCTCCGTAGACAAATCCACCTTGAAAGGCAAAAAGTGGGCCGACTTGGTCAATCTATCAACAATGACCCAAATCGCGTCTTTCCCTCCTGGAGATCGTGGTAGTCCGGACACAAAATCCATAGTAATGTGTTCCCACTTCCACTCTGGAATGGGTAATGGCTGAAGTAAACTTCCTGGCCTCTGCCTCTCGGCTTTCACCTGCTGGCACACTAAGCATCTGGATACAAACTGTGCCACTTCCCTCTTCATGCCATACCACCACACACTCTCTCGCATATCCCGATACATCTTGTTAGCACCTGGATGTATGGAATACTGAGAGCGATGCGCTTCCTGCAATATCTCCTCTCGCAACTCCCCACTAGGCACACACAATCTAACTCCATGCCTCAAAGATCCATCCTCTGCAATAGTGAAATCATCCTCCAATCCTGCTCTCACCTGAGCTCTGATACTCCTCAAAGATACGTCATCATACTGTGCTGCCTTGATCCTATCCATCAAATCTGAATGTATCTGCAATCCCCACATCTGCATAGCCCCACCCGGAACAATCACCTCAATGCCCAAGCTCTCCAAGTCCTCCAACAAATATCGATCCTGTGTCAAGAACATAGCTACCGGATACCTGCTCAAAGCATCGGCAACTACATTGGCCTTCCCAGGATGATATTGCAAAGAGATATCAAAATCCTTCATCAGTTCCAACCACCGACGCTGCCTCATGTTCAACTCCTTCTGCGTGAAAACGTACTTCAAGCTTTTGTGGTCTGTGAAGATCTCCGCACGCTCTCCGTACAAATAATGTTTTCACAACTTCAGGGCGAATATGACAGCTGCCAACTCCAAATCATGGGTAGGATAGTTCTTTTCATGAGGACGCAATTGCCTGGATGCATAGGCAATCACTTTCCCATGCTGCTGAAGAACACAACCTAAACCCTTTCCCGATGCATCACTATAAATAGTGAAACCTCCGGACCCTGATGGCAATGTCAAAATAGGAGCAGACGTCAACCTCTTCTTCAACTCCTCAAAAGCGGCATAGCAATCTTCCGTCCAAACAAACTCAACATCCTTCCTTGTGAGTCTGGTCATCGGCTCGGCAATCCTCGAAAAATCTTGCACAAACTTTCTGTAGTAGCCTGCCAATCCCAAGAAACTCCTGATCTCTGCTACCGAACTCGGAGTCTTCCAAGATTCCACTGCTGAAATCTTCTTCGGATCCACTGAAATACCATCACCAGTCACAACATGCCCCAAGAATTCCACCTTGTCCAAGAAAAACTCACATTTGGACAACTTTCCATACAGCTTCTCCTTCCTCAGCACATCCAACACAATCCTCAAATGCTCCTTATGCTCCTCCGGTGTCCACGAGTATATGAGTATGTCGTCGATGAACACCACCACGAACTTGTCAAGGTACTGGTGGAACACCTTGTTCATCAAGTTCATAAATACCGCCGGTGCATTAGTCAAACCAAATGGCATCACCATAAACTCGAACTGACCATACCGAGTTCTAAAAGCAGTCTTCGGTATGTCCTCCGGCTTCACCTTCACCTGATGGTAGCCTGATCTCAAATCTATCTTAGAAAACACCTTCGCACCACTCAACTGATCAAACAGATCATCAATCCGTGGTAAAGGATACTTATTCTTGATAGTGAGATTATTCAAAGCCCTGTAATCAATGCACATACGCACCGATCCATCCTTCTTTGGTACAAACAATACTGGGGCTCCCCATGGTGAAGAACTCGATCTGATAAACCCCTTATCCTGCAATTCGTCCACCTGCTTCTTCAACTCGACCAGCTCGCTGTTGTTTACTCTATAGACATGCTGCGAAATCGGTTCTGCACCTGGCACCAAGTCTATAAAAAATTTAATATCTCGATCTGGCGGCAATCCTGGCAATTCTTCAGGAAACACATCCAAAAATTTTGCTATCAACGGATGTGGCAACTCCTTGTCTTCCACCATAGCTCCACAAATAATGCCTTCTTCCTGCTCCGCAGCTCCTCTAGCAAACTCGAACTCTGGCTCTCCTGGCAGACCAAACAAAACTCTACCTCCTCTACAATCTATGCTAGCACGGTGCCTACTCAACCAATCCATCCCGAGTACAATATCGTAGCTCGAAAGTGGCATTACAAGTAGACACGCACTCAACTCCCGGCCTCCCAGAGTAACTCTTCGATCCTTGCAAATATCATTAACCAGGATAATGCCTCCCCCGGTCATGATCTTGCAAGTCCTAAGCAAAGACTCAGCTACCAAACCATGCTTTAGAGCAAAAGAAACAGATACAAAACTATGGGAAGCACCACTATCAAACAAAGCTAAAGCTGGAATGGAATTAAAAAGAATAGAACCTGCGATGACATCTCCGGTGGGTTCCTCCTCTTCGACTGTCATAGCAAACGCTCGTCCCTGCCGAGCACCTCCCTGCTGCTGATGCTGGACAAAACGCTGCTGCTGTGTCGGAAGCGGTCCCCTCGGTTGTGCTGCAGGTGGTCTCATCTGTGCCCTCGGAGCTGGAGCTGCTCCCTGAACTGCACGACGAGGACACTCCCTCAATTGATGCCCTTCAGTACCACAATACAAACAAACTCCTAGCCTCTTTCTACAAACTTCCCAGATGTGGCCGGGCTTCTTGCAGAAGTTGCATAGAGCTTGCTGTAACTGCCTCTGCTGCTGAGGTGCCTGGTGAAAAGGCGCTCTAGCTGGAGTCTGGTTCTGCTGTGGTTGCTGGAAAGGTCTGGACTGGAAATAAGGACGTTTGGCAGATACTGCACTGCCGTTGGCCCCCAGAAAAGAATCACGGTCTCTCTTGGTCTTCAAACCCAGATCCCGCTCAACCTTGCGTGCCTCCGCAAGTATCTCCGAGTATGTCTCATAAAAAGACGGAATGAGAATCTTCACCTCCCAGTTTAGACCCTCTCGGAAACGAATAGCTCGAACCTCCGGCTCCCTCACCAGATACTCTGCAAATCGGCTCAGCCTACCGAACTCTGCAGCGTATTCCTCCACAGACATGCTTCCCTGAATGAGACTCTCAAATTGTCTCCCCAAGTCAAGCCTGTCTATCCGGGCAAAAAACTTCTTCTTGAAAAGGTCCCTGAATACCTCCCAAGATTGTCCTGCGTCAACTAGAACCGGCTCATTCCTGAACCAGGTACGAGCGACGTCGAACAGTTGAAGTCCTACCGCCTCAACCTTCAGATCTTCAGAAAGACGGGACACCCTCATAAGACGCTCAATGTCCTCAAGCCAATCATCAGCATAGACGATGCCCTCCGTCCCTTTGAAAACCCTAGGCTCCAGTTTCTTGAAGTCCTGAATGTTGCCTGGCCGAAGCTGAGCAACTTGAGGAACAACCTGCTGCTGGATCAAAACTCCTCTCTCAACTACAGCACGAGCAATCTGATGAGCACTCTCGATGCCCTGCCGTAGAACGTCGGTCTGCCTCTGATGTGCCTCCGACTGAGCCCTCTGTGCCTCGAGCATCTCACGAAACAGAGTAAACATCTGTGATGCCTCTGCTGGCACAGGAGGTAGAGGTGGAAGCCCCTCAGATACAGCTGGCACAGTCCTCTGAGTGGGTGGTGGACCTCCGAAAGCAGCTGACACTCCAATCACCGGAGAAGTGACTGGTGCAGGCCCTCGGGATGTCGCAGACCTCTCAGAAACTGCTCTCCCTTGCTGTGATCTAGTCTTAGGCGGCATCCTGAGACAAAGCGAAAGAAAGAATCAATATGGCACAAGATGTAAGATATTCAAGGAAAGGACAGTTTAAGAGATCAAGTATCAACGTCAAAGGAGAATAGTTGAATCAAAAGAATTTTCCTAGATGTGATTGAGTATCTCAGCCTATATCCTATATCCTATCGCAGGCTCGCAGTAGTACAACTAAGTTGTCGCACTACCACGACATCACATACTTGTGAAGCTAGACCTGCATGGGCCACCACCAAAAATGTGTCACGACCCGCACCCGGGGTAAGGGTACTAGTCGGAAACAACGCCCAGCCTACGCCGCAGAATCGGCGGTAGAACGCTGTCTAGAAAGTCTATCTAATATAATGAACCACCAAAAGATAGTGTACTCGATCACAGAACTAAGATAGAATGAACACGAATCAGATAAGAATAGAATAGTCACAATACAACTCATGAGTCTAAAATAATACATCAATGAGTCTGAAGAAAAATACAGAAATATGCTGGAGACAAATCAAGTACAAAAGAATACTACAAAACTATAAAGCTACAACTCCAGGGTCAACTGTCTCAGTTGGGATAAGTCCCTCTTGAGCCAGGGTCACAGAATCTAAACCCACAACATCCTGGGGTCCATAATAGGTAGGGTACTCCTCAGTGTCATCTGAAAAAATATATCCAGTCAGGAAAGGAGCAGAGTACAACCCTAACAGCAGTTCTCAAACAATGATAAAAACTATGTAACAGTAAATAGCTGTGAATAAACAAGATGCATAAATAGAGACAAGAATGTAGAGACAATAAGGAAGTACTGGAAAGAAATACAATAATGAACAATATGCTGATAGAACAAGAATACTAATGACTAAGTGTGTGAGTACTAGCTTTAACATGTGATCGGCTTAGGAACTTGCACAAGAGTATAATGGCCTGGCTGATTATACGTGCGGTGTATGATCAACACTCTCAAGGAACAAGACATGCACAAGGAGGGTATGATCACATATCTATACTAAAATACTCCCCACCCCGACTGGTATAATAGATCCAACCACGGTACGTTATGGCACTAGATTCCCCAAGAAGATAGCTAGTCTCCCCGAGAATCGGTGTCTGTACATGTACAAGATAACCAATGAAACAATACTTGCACCATATACACCATATACCAAGTAATAATATCTCATGACGAGATCCGGATATACCAATCCGTGTAACCATAGTGTCAAGAGAACATGTATATCTACACTAGATACAACGAACATAGAGGATATCATAAATGAGAAACTATCAGAGAATGTACTCGCCTGAAGTCCAATGAACAGTCTCACAAATGTCTGACTCGGTGCCTCGAAGACCTAGATATGGAATACCACATTAATACAAGGTCCCGGAAAGAGAACAAGTCAAACTAGGCAATTTCTAGGTCAATAAGTCAATTCTAAGTCAAAAGTCAACTATGGTCAACTCTAAAGTCCACTAAAGTCAAACATGGTCAAACCCAAAGTCAACCTCACAAGACATCTATAAAATAATATAGAGATAAACTACAATAATTTAGGAATCAAATTAGATTCAAAAAGAACTCACACAAAGTATACTAATAATATAATTAATATATACCCTAAAATAATATATATACAACCCAACATTTATATAAATAACATAATATATTATTACAATTATTATTCCTCACAAAACACATATATATATATACATATATATATATATACAATTATAATATATAATATATACATTAAATCTGTCAAAGCGTCATTGAAAAACAGTGAATAAAATAGGATTAAATCAAAACAGTTTAAATAGTGACAGTCGGGACTGTCACCGAAGGACTGTCACCGAAACCCAAATAATAAACTGCCACTGCTTTGGTTTTCGCTGACAGTTAAACTGTCGCGGAAAAGCGTCACAGAAAAGCTGCTATTTCCCGCTGCTGCAATTAATGACAGGTTTTTCATTAATTGCCCGAAGGCTACAGCGGCTGCTATTAGTCGGCTAATTAATGACAGTTTTTTTGACTGTCATTAATTCACTGTCACTAAAACAAGTTGTATATATATAATTATATATATAAAAACAGAATATATAAACAATATATATATATATATATATAAACAGAATATATAAAATAGTATATATATATATATATATAAACCATTAATACAAAAATGTACATATATATATTAATATACACATAAACTTATACCTTCAAATATTTAACAAAGAACATATAATTTACATGGCTAGAAGCACACCTAAAATATTTACATTAATATCCAAATAATTACATAATAATTATAAATAATATAATTACACAATTAAACATACAAATATATTTTATAAAACATTTTATGTATAAATTATATTATTTAACAAGTAGTAACATATATATTTGCATGCAAGAAAGCTACATATTATATTGTACATAATATTAGCACACCCAAAATATAGATCTATGCTACAATAATTACTATAATAAATACACAAAATAAATATTTAATATCCATATATATATACTAATTATAAATGAAGAATTGAACCACAATTAATTAGATCTATGCAAAAATACACACAATTAGAGAGTATCTCACCGTATCCCACTAGATCTAGGATACGCATGCGACACGAGTCCAACACACAACCAAATGCACCCCGAAGGACACAAAAAAATCACAAATAATATTTATGAACAAATCAAAGCGTCAAAAGTAGATCTATGTGTCCGTGTCAAAATACGACATGTTCAAAGCCCCGTGTCGGAGGAAAACCCCCAAATGACATGTATCACCAAATAGTTGGGATACGAACCACAAGTATCCCAATATGGACACGACACTAGCCTCAAACACAAATCTCATGTTCAATTGATCTATAGGATCAATTGACACACACAACAAAATATAAATTCGGAATTCCAACAAAATTGACACAAAAAGCACCATAACTTTCTCCATGGGTCTCCTATGAACACAAAACAAAGTCCTATGGGTACTACATACATATAGGTTGATTTTATATGATTAAATCTCAGATTTAGAAGCTATTTAAATTGGAAAATCTGAATTATACCTATTGGGAGATGGATTCCCAATGAAACCTCCAATTGAGATGAACTTGCTTCCAAATTGTAGATCCTTGCTCCTCTTTGTAGATCCTTGCTTCCTTCTTCTAGATCCTTGCTTCCTCCTTCTCTAATGGTGAATTGGGAAGAATTTGGAATAAATTTGGTAGGGAATTGGATTGGGAATGGAGGGAATTTGGTAGTGGGAGAATTCTAGATCTAGATTTGGAATGAGATGAGAGGAGAGAGAAAATTCCCCCCCTCTTTAATAGGCCGGCCATAGCCCCTCCCCCAAGCAATTGTAAAATGTCCAATGTACCCCTTGGGGCCTCTCATGAAGAAATAATTAAGGAAGGAAGCTTCTAGTCTAATCATTTAATTAATTTAATCCATCTCCTTAACTATGGGCTTTCTAAATGGGCCAAGTCTAACTAATTAATTCATGTTGGTCCATGGGTCCAAACTAAACTAGTTGGGTCCACTAAAATAAGTCTAAAATAATTAAATAATAACTAACAACAATAATACAACAAATAATTATTTACCATGCACAATATTTATTTTAAATAGGAAATTACCAAAATACCCTTTCCTAGAAAATGTGGTAGTGACAGCAAGGATCAGCCTCTGAACTGTCTGAGCGTTCTTAGTGCTCAGGTAGTCGACGATCTTATGGAAGACGCTGGGGCTCCGGATTAGATTCTCGACGAAGGGATAGGGAAATATCCTGTAGGCACTAAGGCCTACAGTTATTTGAGGCATTACCGCAGGCCTCCGTCCAAGGAAGCTCAACTGGCTGGCTTCCTCTCTATATGGCTGCGCCGACTGGTGGTACCCGGCATTGCATCTACGGACCGCATTCACCGTAATACCTTATGGCCTGCAGTACGTCTGGTGTTCGGGGCAAGACTGGGTTTGCTCCCTGCCATGGTGTGCCGCATACAAGAATTCCTCCTGTAACGTGACCACAGTTTTAGACTGTCGGCGGGCGCTGAATTTCAGTCACAGCTGGAAGCTCTTCTACACTGTCCCCTCTGTACATCTCAATCAATAGGGGAGCAAACTTCAGGATTTAGGCGACGGGAAGACCGTTCTTTCTTCTGAGGCTTTGAATTGGTTGGTCTGCATTAGACCTTCTCATTTACTGTACAGAAGCGAAGAACAGTGCTTCTTGGAACCCTATTTGCCTAGTCGGTTTGCCAGACAGTTTGGGTATGACCAATTGCATGTGGGCAATGCCGTCACCAGCTTCAGGTCTAGGGGTGGACTTATCGATAGAGCGAGAGGGTGGCGATACTTCATCATGGGTTGCACTGAAGCAACTTTTACTGTGCCCGCGACTTCACTCTCCATGGAGCTGCGCATCCTCCACTCGTATGCCCAGTTTTATATGGCAACCAATACCTTCCATCGTGATTTTGATATGCGTGGAAGTTTTAGGATGCCCTCTTCTAAGTCTACGGGGAGATACAAAATCCCCTCAGTTTCCTCCGATGAGGGTGAAGATTTCGTCAATCCAGATGAGCCTTTGTTGGCAGTACCGAGGGGTAAAATACCTCCGCCTGCAGGGCCTCTGGTCATCTCTGGTAAGCGAAGGGCTCCTTCTCTGAAGGAGACTTCCCCTTGCAAGAAGAAGAAGAAGACGGTTAGTCGTCCTCTCAGGATTCCCGGCCATGAGGCTCCTAGAAGTGAACCCGCTATTTTCCCTGTCGGGGACGATTCTTTGATTGGAGGTTCCTCGCCTTTTAGAGAGGGAACCTCTACAGTTCCGGCTGGCAGTGTCGGAGAATCTCTGCTTGAGGCTGCTGTCGCTGCTACCACTTCAGGTAGTATTACGAGATCGCCTTCGGGGCCGAGCCGAATAAGGATATCTTTTTCTAGATCAGCATCGAGAGAAACCCATGCCGTGTCTGTAGTTGCACCCAGCGAGATTCTACCTGATGAACCTCGATTGGATCTGGGTAAAGAGTCGAAAGAATACCTGCCGATGTCAGTTAGCACACCCCCTTCTCCAGGTATGACAGCTTGCTTAGCATCATTAAGAAATGATTTAGCTGTACTGGCTGCAGACGCGACATATATACCATCAGCCATGGGTAAATGTCATCTTTATGCCTCTTTTTTAGAAAAATTAATATCATTTTGATATTAACTTTCTTTTGTCTTCTTTTCAGGGGAAGACGCGTACGGGGAGGGCAGCGTTGACGCGCCTTTTGGCACTATTTCAGCTCCTGGCGATGATATGGAGGTGCCCAACTTCGAAGAGGAAACATTCTCGGGTGCTGACTCGCCCGAAGTGGTTCCGATATCTCAGAAGGAGGATGAGCTTGTCATTACGATAATGCCTCCTTTGAGTACGCCAGTCACTCCAACCGTTGTCAGTGCTCTTTTGTCGCACCATCTGTTGAGGCGACGACTGGGGCAACATCGTCTACGGTCATTCCTGGAGGGGGATTCGCTAATATTGCAGCCACCCCCAGCGTCCATTCGGACCTAGCTAGCTGACTGAGCAGTATACCAGTATCTTCTACACCACTATGAAAACATTGATATCAATGGTGTTGGAGAAGAATCTAGGCTTCGAGGCGCTGAGGAGGTCCTCTCAGTTTGCGATAGTGCCGATCAGAGAATTCAACGACACTAGGATAGCTAACACACTGGAGCAGATAGTTAATGGTTTGGAGCAACCCATTAACAAATACTTGCAGCTATCTCGAGGCAACATCGACGGTCTCGTTCAAGCTAGGTATGACTCCCTAACTGCAGAGCTTGCTGGGCAAATGGAAGTTCTGGATAAATCCGTCCAGGAATAGCAGCAGGAGATGGATCATGAGCGTGCCGAACTGGAGTACGTCATTCCTCAGTTGACTCAGTACGAAGTCGACTATGAGGAAGTGACATCAAGGCTCCACAGATTGAGAGATGAACTCATTCAAGCAGAGGAGGAGGCTGTCTCTTTGTCGGCAACTCAAGATGTGCTGAAGAATCAAATGGAGACTGATCAGCAGAACCTGACGCATATGGGTGTCATCTACGCAGATTTCGTATATACTCGGTCTGAGCTATCCGCTCTGAACAATGATGCGGCAAGGTTGGAGCGGGCCTGCGCCGACGTCTTGAACTCCAGGGATGAGAGAATGGCTGCTCTGGCACGGCAGATTGGTGACCTAACTGCTTCCCCCAAATGATGTACTCTTTTTGCTTTTCAATGTACTTTTGCTCCTTCTAGGAATAATAAAGAGGCTTTCATCTGACTTTGTGGACCCATCATTTTGGAATATAAATGACAGGTTTGGGTGAAAGTGATATCAGAGGTAATATGGACGTGATATACTCTCGATAAGCTTTAGCTGGACATATCTATTCAGAGGTTATATGGACATGATAGAATATGCTCCAACTAAAATTTGTACACAAAACACTATCAGAGGTAATATGGACGTGATAGGTCTTGAAGATCCAAATTAATTAAACATATCTATTCAGAGGTTATATGGACATGATAGAATACGATCCAACTAGTTTCGTTTTGGAAGTAGTTTTGTCAGAATGAGATCTTTGTCATACTCCATTTGAGCAAAGGAGGTTAAGCATAGTACCTTTTCAGGAATTTGCTGTTGATAGGAGCCATCAACAAGTCTCCATTAGGCTTGGCTAACCTGTAAGCGCCGTTTGAGAATGTCGTCTCGATCACATAAGGGCCTTCCCATTTGGGTTAGAATTTACCCTTACTCTTGTGAGTGAGAATCATTGGCCTTCTCACAGCTAAAACTAGCTCGCCAACTTTGAACACTCTTTCCTTTACTTTTTGATTAAAAGATCTGGAAATGCGTGCCTGGTAGAACGCGATGCACTGTTGAGCTTGGAGGCGTTTCTCGTCTAATCCTTCTAACTCTTGAAGCCTTAACAGGTCATTCTTTTCTCGAGTCATCTCATTAGCCACTGCTATCCTGAGTGACGGAATTTGGACTTCGATGGGGAGAACTACTTTACTCCCATAAACCAATGAGAATGGGGTACAACCCGTCGGTGTTCGTACCGTTGTGCGGTATGCCCAGAGACATTCTCCCAGCTTCTCGTTCCAATCTCTTTTGTTCGAAGAGACGAACTTTTTCAGGAGTTTGATAATGGTTTTGTTAAAAGCTTCCGCCAAACCATTAGCAGCAGCATTATATGCCGTAGAGGCCACATTTTGTATACGATTTTTATCGCAAAATTGATGAAACGCTTGGCTGATGAATTGAGGTCCATTGTCATAAATTATCCTTCGGGGTATCCCAAAGCGATAAATGACATGATGCTTGATGAAGCTGATCACATTAGATGTTTTCACCTCTGCAAGAGGGATCGTCTCTGCCCATTTGGAGAAATAATCCGTGATGGCCAGTATGAACCGGTGACCTCTGGAAGAAGACGGGTGAATAGGACCAATGATATCCATACCCCACGCTTCGAAAGGCTAGGATGCAACCGTAGGATGTAGATGTTCAGAAGGTTAATGTATAAAGTCTGCATGGACCTGACAGGCTCTGCATTGTCTTGCATACTTTATGGCATCTGTGATCATAGTGGGCCAGTAATAGCCCATCCTCCTTATACGATCCTGTAGTTTAGGACCGGGTTGATGCGCTCCGCATATACCGTCATGAGCTTCACGGATGATCCGCTGTGCCTCGTGATCGGAGAGACATCTCAATAGCAGTCCGTCGTAGGTCCGGTGATATAGACACTGTGAAGACGCATCAAAATAGAAGTGTAATGATCGTCTTTTGACGGATACTGCTTCTTTAGGGTCCTCCGGCAAGATTACATATGCCACGAAATCTATAAAGGGACTTCTCCAGTCTCTCTTGGGAGGATCTGTGTTCACAGCGTAGCTGCGTTCTATGTAAAAGTTGTTTTTCACACAGAATAAATCTCTGTTAAGAAGGATCACCGAATTATGCCTTCTTATAGGAATAGCTAGATCTGCAGCTAGACTGGCTAGGGCATCAGCTTCCAGATTCTGAGATCGAGGCACATGTTCTAGGAAGAATTCTTTGAATATCATGGCTATCTCGACCGTTGCTCGGTGATAGGGGATGAGGTCTGGATTTCGGACTTCATATATTCCTCTGACTTGATTGACGATCAGCAGAGAATCACCGAACGCTTCCAGAGATTCGATGCCTAATTCTTTAGCGACTTGGAGCCCGATTAGTAAAGCGTTATACTCTGCCATATTATTGGAACAAGGCTCGCTAAGAGAATATGCTCGATAGATGACGAGTTTATCAGGGGTAACCAGGACAATTCCTACTCCTGAAACCACGTTTCCCCTGGGACCAGTCCTGGAGGCACCGTCGAAGAATAGTTCCCATGCATCACTTTCCATTGCGGAATTACATTCTGCAACTTCATCGGAAATATCCTCGTACAGTTTGGAGGTCTCCGGGATCGGATGAGCAGCTAGGAAATCAGCCAACGCTTGGACTTTGATGGACTTCTGAGGGACGTACACCATATCATACGGTGTTAATAACATCGCCCAAGTCGCGAGTTGGGAATTGAGAACACTTGGCTTGCTCATTAGTACCCGAAGAGGATTGATCCTGGAGATGATATAAATAGTCTGGCCTGTGACATAGTGTCGCATTTTCTGAATAGCGAACATCAGAGCCAAGCATTCTTTTTCCACTGGACTGTACCTGTGTTCAGCTCCGACCATCATCCTGCTTAGATAGTAGATAGCATGTTCATGACCCACATCGTTCTTCTGTGCGAGAAGAGCTCCCAGAGAATGATCTATCGCTCGAACGTACAGCAAGAATGGTCTTCCTATGACGGGAGGCACCAGAACTGGCGGACTAGTGAGGTAGCGTTTGATATCATTAAATGCTTGCTGACCGGCTTCGTCCCATATGAAGGATACGCCTTTCTTCATGAGACGAGAAAAAGGCTGACATCTCCCAGAGAGGTTGGATATGAATCTCCGGATATAAGCCAGACGACCTTGGAATCTTCTAAGTTCCCTCAGATTATGGGGTGGTCGAATTTCTAAGATGGCCTCGACTTTATCAGGGTCCACTTGAATGCCTTTGGCGGTAATAACAAATCCCAGGAATTTGCCACTGGATACACCAAGAAAGGACTTTGTAGGATTCATTTTGAGTTGATGTTGCCTCATCAACTCAAATACTGTCTTCAAGTCTTGGATGTGATTATCCTTGAAGCGGCTTTTGACAGCTACATCGTCCACGTAATATTCTACTATTTTGCGCAAATGCTCATGGAATATGTTACTCATAGCCCGTTGGTATGTAGCTCCGACATTCTTCAATCCGAAGGGCATGACCGTATAGCAATATACCCCCAATGGTGTCCGGAAGGCAGTATGCTTCTCGTCTTCAGGATGCATCTTGATTTGATTGTATCCTGAAAATCCATCCATGAAAGACATACGTTCAAAACCGCATGTATTATCAATCATGACGTCTGTAATGGGAAGAGGAAACTCATCCTTGGGGCAGGCTGCGTTCAGATCTCGGTAATCGATGCAGATACGTACTTTCCCATTTTTCTTCATGACTGGGACAACATTGGCGACCCAGTCAGGATGTTGTTCTTTCCGGATAAAACTGCAGGCTATCAACTTCTTGATTTCAGCTTCAATAGCGTCCATCATATCCGGGCGGAACCGGCGTTGGTGCTGCTTCACAGGCTTCGAATCGGGCAATATATTGAGTTTATGAGTAGCCACCTTTGGATCAAGACCTGGCATATCCTCATAATTCCACGCAAAGATGTCAATATATTCTTTTATCAGCTGAATAACTTCTTCCCTTTCTTCTTCAGAAAGATTGTTACTGATAAATATCGGCTTTGGCGAAAGTTCATCCCCAACGTCAATATGGATAACTTTATCTTCGGTAGGAGGTTCTCTCTGCTCGAACCGAAATTTCCATTATGTATCCATTTGTTGAGCCCAAGAGTCATTCTCAAACGGTTCAGATTCTTGTTCGTCTGCTTTGAAGGAATCTGTCACTACCGTATTTACTGATAATGTTTGTTTGAGAGCATCAGATGAGTCGGAGGACGATGAGCTATTTTGAAAAGAGGAAAAGATATCCTCGTTTGACTCAGAAGTTGCAAGGGAGGTGGTATACCCTAACCCAAAATGAGTTCGTTGACAGTATATATCACCGTGCAGCGGCATTCGTCTGCCTTTCCCGTAGTTGAGACCTGGTTCCAGCTTCAAGTCATAACCCATACTTTGCATGATCTTCAAAGCTTGCGGGCTGTATCTGTGAACTTGAATTTTACCAGCATCATCATTGGAAGAATCTTCTTGTACAGTCGGTTCGTTGCGCATGCGATCGAAGACTATTGAACGCTGACTGCTGAAGGCAGGTGGGACAACGAAGATAGAATCCTGCTGTGGTTCATATATCGTGATGACATTGGATGATGACGCTACTTCCCACACATACGGATGATAGGAGTCTATAGCTTCCAAGAATTTTTGTGCTATAGGTTCCATATCGTCATGGGGAGAGGATTCCTGAATTGGAATTTGAGCGTCAATATACTGGAAAAGAGGATCTTTATTATCATCTGAAACCGCATTTCTGGTTGTATTTACATCAAGCGGCTGCCTGTTGCGCCGAAGGCTGATGACCAAGGGTGGAGGCTTCTGGTTCAAAGTGATCACTAGAGGATCACCTCATTTTCCTGACCTGGTTTTGTTCAGGTGGATAGCCATAGGCTTGATGGCTTTTGGACGAGTAGTTCGCCCTTTTACCTTGATTGACAGAGGTTGCTCGGCAGAGGGTTCTTCTGGCTCCTGATGGGATTCCTTCTCTGCTTCGCCTGATACCTCCTCCATGTAGTCTTGATTGTACAACATGGCATCAGAGTAGTAGGATTCTACTCCTTTAAACGGGTTCAGGTCCGCAAACTCCATTTGTACTATTCCTTGGGCATCTACATATTTAAAGCATTGATGTAGAGTCGAAGGAACGATGTTGTGGTCGTGGATTCAAGGTCTACCCAGCAAAATGTTATAGGACACCTCTGAATCAATGACATAACATGTAGCCACTGATCTGAGGTCGCCAATCTGGATCTTCAGGCGAATTTTCCCCAACTGCTTACTTTTCCTGGAGTTGAAATCCATGATTGTAGTAGTGGTGTATGCCAATTCGCTAGTAGGAATCCTCAGCGATCTGAGCAGACTATGAGAAATGATGCTGATCGATGATCCCGGATCTATATGAATCTGGTCGACCTCCATGGAACCGACATACCCGGTGTAATAGAGGGGTCTGTCATGCCTGTTATGCTTTAACAGCATGTCATCTTGAGTGAAAGTGATATTCGGGACCACCTCCATCACACTGTGGCATTGAGGACATGCCACGGGTTCTTCGTCAGGGAACTTGAGCTGAGTCAAGTATGCATCCGCCTGCAGTAACGCTTCGCTCAGGGCTTGACGGGTGTCTTGAGAAAGCCTGAGTAGTTTGAAGATGGACAACCTGGCTGGTGTATTAGCCAATTGGGCCAGGATGTCGAAGTTGTATGGCTTCTCCAAAGTTTTGTTTTGAATATTTTTCAAAGGTTTATCGAAGCAAACTTTCTTTTGCTTCCCCTTGTCCGCCGGAGTTGGTCTCGAAGGACCGGTCTCTAGTATGTTGGGTTCCGGTTCTGAAGGCTTGGCAGCTGAAGCGTCTGTCGGTGCATATTCCTGACTTGCTCCATAATCTTTGAGGTAGGCTTTCCCTAAGCGGTTCCAGTAGCCAAAACCTTATCTTCTGATGCTGAGTGTGCCGTAATCATGTGACATGGTTTACGCTTCGAGTTCTCCTTAGACTTGGCCTTAGCAGCTTGAGTCTCTTTCTCGATCTCTGACACCAGATCTGGATGAACCCATATGATCTCGCCCCGCTGGGTTGTTAGGGGTACCAGGTCATGATTTTGACCCCTAGCTGGAGGGAGATTAATGATATTAATCGTTGTCCGGGAAATAGGTGTAACACCGTCCGGGACTTCTTGGGGAGGCAGATTGCCAAATTGTAGAGAGATTATGTTGGCTGTGACCGTCTTCTCGCTGTTGCGTAGAGTGATGGCCTTAGCATCGATCAGCTCCTGGATCTTCCTCTTTAGTACATAACACGCCTTTGTAGGATGGTGTATGTATCTATAGAAGATGCAGTACTTGGGGTTATTAGTACTGCCAACTTCACTAGGCCGCTTCTCCTCAGGAAGGGTAATCTTGCCGCTTTTGACGAGACATTCGAATATGCTCGGAATATCGTCGTCGTTGAAAGAGTATACTTCAATGGGCTTGGAAGTCCCAGATTTTGTCTGCGTGGTTGCCGCAGTCTTTTGCCTGGACGTATTGTTTGCCAGAGCTTCTTTTCCTTTAGAACCCCGAGGATGGTCGCTGTTGGAGGATGACCTCTTGCCTTTATCAGAAATAGAGATCATGATGCCATTATCATGCGCCTTTCGACTGTTGTCCTCAGCGGCTACCGCTGAGATGATGAACGAGGGCCAATCATGGAACTGATATAGTCATGTGAACACCGAGATCACGGAAAGAAGGTTCTTCCTGCAAATGTCTACCAATGCCGAGTCTGAAACTCCGGGAGGCATTTGCAAAGTGGCTTGACGAAAATGTTCGATGAAAGTGCGAACGTCCTCTTTTTCCTTCTGCTTTACTTCGATGAGAGAGGACATAGACATGTCCATCCCTCACTAGTAGAATCGTGCGAAGAATAAAGCCTTGAAGTCTTCAAAGGAAGTAATATAGTTGTCCGCCAGACTACGGTACCACTGATAAGCCACTCCCAAGAGTCAGCCCTTGAACACCCGAGTGAGGAGGGCGTCATTCCCCTGTAATAATACCGTCATCATACTGAAGTAGTTCATGTACTGACTTGGTGATGTTTTTCCCTCGAACAAAGCCATAGTCTGTGGTTTGTATTTATGAGGGAAAGGGGCCTCTTCCCAGATGGTCGGGTAAGACTGGTTAATTCCTAATTTCTTGAGCTGATCTTTGTGTTTCAAGGCATCAAATTAGGCTTTCAACTCCCGTACTGCCTGCATCAGATTTTAAGCCGGTAGCGAGACCACGGAGTGGTGACGAATCGGTTGCATTGTGACTCCAACGGGAGGTAACACATTCTCCGATTGAGAAAGCGGAGGAACTGCTGATTCCTGATCTAGAGCAGGCTTTTGGATCGCATTGGATGGTGGTAAGTCCACCCCCACACGTATCTAAGTTAAAGGGAGCGATGCTTGAGCCATAGCAGCTGTGTGTTGAGTCAACATCATCTGGTGCATGTTCTCCATCATGGATTGCATCTCTTTCAGAGATGTCTCCAGTACAGTAATGCGTTACTTAGCGCTCCCCGACGGGGAAGCTTCCTCGCGTTCATCTCCAATGGCATAGACTCCCATCTCCCTGGGTGTCATTGAAGGATTAGTATAGGTCTCTGTAGAAGTTGACTCTATACTTTCAGCATCTGATTCGTGAAACTGGCGACCCCCAGCATCGGAATCAGAAGAGTACGAAGCCGGTTGTCGTGACCTCGAACGGGTGTTTCGGAATACCCCAGCTTCAGCGTTCTTAAGGAGCTTATTGAATCTCCTTTGGCTTGGACGTCTTGAGGTCGACCTTCCTCTAGGTACGTGTGAAGCCATATTTACTGATGCATGTGTGGGCTCTTCTTCTTGGAAAGACGGAGAGTAGTTCAACCGATCAAAAACTGACCATTTTGCTTCAGAACAACAATAATAAACTACAATCCTATGACTATTACAATAGTGCTCCCTAGGAGGCGTAATAGACATGCTGGAAGATCCCCTATTCTTGCGTTTCTGGATCAGATACTCACGCAGGTCAGGAGGATTTACAGAAGAAGAAGAAGATGGCTTGTTCCTTCTGTTCACATCAATGGGCATACGGATGTTGGGAACCATAGTTCTCTATGTGCCACCCGTATACAACAGGTTGGCCATCTGGGTAGCGGATGATCCCCGAGGAGTGTGTCTTTCTGCAAACTAAGCCTGCTTTACGCTGAGGGGCCTCACCTGGCATAAATTGGAGCTCTGCTCAGGCTGGCGTAAAGTTGAGGAGGTCCTCAGTCGGCCATCAGCTCCTCGCGTAATCCGGAGGGCGGGCAAATTCTTTTCTTGCTGGCGTAAAGGTCGAGAAGTTGAGTCATCCGCCACTTCCTTTCCCTTGCGTAGATTGCAGGGATCATCTGCTTTTCCGCGGAGGGAAGATGCATCTTTACGCACAAAGCGCGTTTGGAATTTCTGATTTGGCGCTAAGGCATTGTCAAAAATTATGTCTGCCACGTCATCGACGGGAGACTGGATTTTACGTGCAGAGCGCGGAGTAGACTTCTGGACTAGCGCTGAGGCATTGTCCGAAGTTTTGTCTGCCACGTCACAGACGGGAGACTGAGTTTTACGCGCAGAGCACGGAATAGACTCCTGGACTAGTGCTGAGGCATTGTCCGAAGTTTTGTCTTCCACATCACGGACGGAAGACTGAATTTTTTGCGCAGAGCGCGAAGGTTGTGCAGCTACAACCTGGCTGGTCAGAGAGAACGGAGAGATCAAAGAGTCGGCAGGAACGGTAGGGGATGTCTTGGGCATCAAGACCTTACGCAGCTTCCTGTTGTCTTGGACAGAGAGAGAGTGAAAGCTACCTCCTGTTCGAAGCATTTCTTCGTAGGCAGATTGGTCGAACTGGATGACCAGGGTCTTCTTCGTGGATCCTACGGATACCGCATCGTGTTAAGCAATAGCTTTCTCGTCAGAAGAGAAAGACGTCCCCAGCAGAGTTGCCATCTTGTGTTTGATAATAAACGAAAGATATAAGACGAGGTTTATACGAAACCCGCTCTTTGGTTTACAAACAAGAAATATAATTAATCCTATACGAGGATGTCAAGTATAATTTTTAATCTGGGTAAATATTGCTATAGGAGTCTGATCTGCAGTTGATCACTTTGTCCCTTGGACCACACGATGATGAAGAAGCGCCATAGAAGACAGAAAGTAGCTTCGAAGGTTGCAAAAAGAGAGTGGATGTTCGATGCCAAAGTCGTCGATCACTACTCTTTGCCTGAGCTCTGGATTCTTCTCTCTCAAAGACTCTTCGAATCTTAACCTTGGTTCTGACTCTCAGTTTTTCGACCTTGGAATCTTTTACCTTCAGTTTTTCGACCTCTTTTTTCCTTTTTTTCTCCCTCTGGACCTCTGTCAATAGAGGTCTCTATTTATATGGTTTTAGTGACAGTGACCATCAGTCGGTGTAGAAGTCGGGTAGTGGAAAGTATAGCACCTTTTACGCGACGGTTACAATAACCGTTACCCACGTATAAATGATCTTTTTGAATGAGCGTGTGACGCATGTCCCATCAAGAGATAATGCGTATAACTGCTGCGAAGATCACGACATAAAAGCCACGTAGGTAGTTATCCCCCCGCGTAGAAGAGGTTGGCGTAGAAGCCAATAACTGTCACTATGGCGTAGAAGCAAAATAGTTATCAAACTGTCGTAGAAGCCAAGTAGGCGTAGAAGCCGGGTAGGCATAGAAGCCGAATAGGCGTAGAAGCCTGATGCTGCGTAGATAGGTAGCTAGCATAAAAGATAGCTGATCCTCCTTCCTTGACTGAGGCATTGAACGAATTCTGTATCAAATAGCCTTAATACGCACCAATGCAAATGTAGCCTGAGCTGGCGTATTATGCAAAAGTGATGATGTGGACGTTTTAGCCAAAATTATGACTTTTGGAGATATGATCAAATCTCTTGCATTAAATGCAAAGATCTGTCCCCATCTTGCACATTAAATACAGAGGCGTGTCCCGAAGATCTGTCACACTTTCGCGCATTAAATGCAGAGGCGTGTCTCGATGATATGCCATCATTCTGCGCATTAAATGCAGAGACGTGCCTCGAGCCCTGTACGAAGAGCAACTTTTGACGTGGCAGCCTGTATGTCTTCTGTGGAGCGTAAACAGCTCACATCTGCCTGTGTAAAACTAGGCAGCGTATTCCCCTGTATGCGTAAAAGCGGTTTACGCTAAGGAAATATCACAAAACGACAGTCTGGGTCGCTGTGCCGCGCCATCATTATAGCCGTCGTCTGGGTAGTCTTGCAGTACTCTTTGTCAGGAGTCAGACGTCAGGTTTACTGCATGATTTGATAGGTTTATTTTAAGGAATACGAAGAGTTCCTCGTACACTTCAATGCTGCATTAAAGCGGATGAGTTTTACGCCGTAAAGGCGATATAGCACACCTTTTTACGCTGAAGTAGCCTGGACATACTGCATTACGCGGATAGTCCTTGAGCTTATATTTTATGCTGTACTTAGCGAAAAAGCTCTGTTGTATGCCGATGGCTCCGAAGTCGTATTTTACGCTGCCCAGCACTAAAATGCTGCGTATAGCTTTTCAGCGTATTTTTTATGCTTCTACAATATCTTGTGTAATACAAGGGACGATCGTGCCTATAGGTTTTTAATAACATGTCATGTTGGGAGAATGTTATACTGGAAATTGTCTCCATCATACTATTTCATTGAGGATATGCGGCGAAATTTTTTGCCGGTGGCTTGGCTTGAGCCAAGTAGGAGTCGACGTTTAACAACGCCTCACTCAGAGCATCGCGGATCTTTTTGGAATGTCGCAGGAGCTCGAAGACTGATAGCTTCTCGGGAGTGTTGGCCAATTGCGCTAGTTTATCAAAGCTGTAGGGCTTCTCCAGCCCTTGTGTTACATCCTTTCGCAGAGGTTTATCATAACGAGTTTTCTTCTTCTTTTGCTTGTCCGTTGGGACAGACCCGGATTAGAGGCCTAGAGATCACCAGTTAGAGGTGCAGAGTCATCGGGAACATTATAATCACGTTGATAGGTTAAACCCGACCTAGTCACTCCTGTTAGTGCTTCGTCTATTATTGGGGAGACAACATGACAAGATTTGGTCTTCTTCCCTTTGGCCTTAGATACTGGTGGTATTGTTGGTTTTGTCATATCCAGGACAAGGCCGGGATAAATCCACATGACTTTGCCTCTTGGAGTCGCAATGGGAACTAAACCTTCTGTTCGAGCTGGGGGGAGGTTAACGACCTCCATGGTTGTCCTTGGTATGGGGATGACACTATCTTGGGCCTCTGTTATCAAAAAAGTATCGAATTGGAGAGACACCATGTTTGTTGTGACATTCTTGTCTTCGTATTCCCAGGAAAGAACTTTGGAGTCGATGAGTCATTGTATCTGCGTTTTCAACATGTAACAGTCCCGCGTGGGGTGATGGACGTATCTGTGGAAGTGACAAAACTTGGGATTGTCCACCTTACCCACTTCATTAGGACATTTAATGTTGTCACGCCCCAGTCCCAAAATACGTAGGACCAGGAATACGTAATACGCCCAGCCGTATGTATATGAATTCCAGTATATAGAAAACCATATACATACGTACGCTGTAAATGAATATGCAATCCATCAGTGGTAATATACTGTCATAACAAGTCACACACCATCTATATCTCATCCACAGCACAAAATACTCAGTGGGAGCAAAACTGACATATAACTGGATATCAAAGTGTATAGAGTCTATAGTCTGGTGGAAACAAATCCACTTCAAAACGACTATACTAAAGTAGACACAAAAATCCCTAAAATAGTGATCATAATCACAGAAACTCTGTTGGTAGGAGCTCCTCAGTCTCGTAAGTAGCATCCGGTCCAGGTCCATACTCTTGTGGAAACTCCTGATTGTCCATATCTGGAAAGGGACCAGGTCATCAGAGGGACATAACAAGATATATAGAAGCATGCCAATAAGTACTGAAATATAAACATCCATCGGGTCGCCTAACCATCTAAGTGAATGCAGTTTGAGGACAACTTTGAGTGTAAGAGAAAGTGTAGGCTAGACATATGCTGACGTAATTTACCAATCGTGACAACTGGCTAGTATATGCCACATATGCCCCCTTCCCAGGGGCGCACGGTAAACAAGATTAAAAACTACATAAGAAAGTGGGTGTCCCGTACACTTATGATTTGTCCTCCCTGTCCCAATGATCTATGCATGTTGCCTCCACCACATGCTAATACCCTAAATAACTGTCAGGTCTATTAGCATACAAAGTTTCTATCAGCAGTCATTCTTAACGCACGACCATGCGTACAGGAGGCCATCCCTGTCACGCCGTCCGTAATCTATATGAGACACACACCCGTGTAAACCACTATGTCATGGTTAATGAACCTAATAATACTTTTTAATACTGGGTGGTCTCATAATTAGGTCATAAATCTATAAAATATACATCTATATAGGCAGAATAAAACATGCATGTACCAATATGAAAGGTAAAATAACAGTATTATGGCAAGGTATACTAGCCAAGTAAAGTGCACGTCCAAAGTTGTTGCTGTGATCAGAGGAAGGAGTTATTGCTTTGTAATTAATTATATATAGGAATAGGGGGCGGTGGAATTTACTTAATGGTTAAGAAAACTCTTGCTTTTGTTCTCTTCTTATTGGTTTAGGTGTGCGGTTGTAAATATTTTTTAAAGAGTGGTGGAATGAGAAACTTACACGTGTAAAAGAACAAAGCAAAGCAAAGTTGAGTTTTGCTTCTGATACAGATATTTCTTTCTTAATGATTTATGGTTAAATTCTACGCAGAGGGAAGAAAAGAAGAGTTTATGCTCGATAAATAAGCGATGGTTTAGTTACTGCTGCTGCGGCAGTGGTTTATGCTGGGTAGTTTGCTATTGCTTTTGATATTTACGCACAGAGAAAATATACGCGGTATGGTGAGGAGTTTGCTATTTTGACTGTTTTACGCGAGTTGAACTATTGATGTTAATTCCTTACTTTACGTGCGGAATTGGTTTTGTGCGTAGAGAAAGGGATTTGGGCAGGTTGGGTTTTTATGCATGAAAGAGTTCTGTAGGGTTTTCGCTAAGTGAGGTTTACGCTGGGATGATTAACGGGTTACAGTTTTAGTATAATAGAAATTATACTTTAATAAATAGTTTAAATAATTAATTAAATAATAACTAATACGGTTTTCAGGAATGGGAGTTTACATTCTTCCCAACTTATAAAAATTTTGTCCTCGAAATTAGAACTAAGCATGGTAGAAAGTCAAGAATGGTACAAGATATAAATTAACAAAGTAATTCATACCTTGGTCTAAAAATAGGTTCGGGAAACGTTCTCGCATGTTATCTCGCGTTCCCAAGTAGATTCTTCTGGCGAGCCATGTTTTCATGCCACGCGGACTAAGGGAATAGACTGGTTTCTCAATACCTTCTCTCGACGATAAAGGATTTCGACGGGTTGCTCTTGATATGTCAAGCTTGGTCCAACAGTGATCTCCGAGTAGTCAAGAATATGACTGCTATCTACCACATATCGCCTGAGTTGTGATACATGGAATACATTATGCACTCCCTCAAGTAAAGGAGGTAGCGCAAGTCGATATGCCACTTCTCTCACTCTTTCTAGTACATGAAATGGTCCAATATACCTTGGACTCAATTTGCCGCACCCTCCAAACTGGATGATACCTCTGGTAGGTGATATCCTTAAGAAGACATGATCGCCCTCTTTAAATTCTAAGGGACGACGATGAAGGTCTGCCCATTGCTTCTGCCTATCTTGCGCTGCTCGCAAGTGTCCTTGTATTTTCTTGACTGTCTCAATAGTATTGACTACTAACTCTGGTCCCAGAAGTTAACGTTCTCCTACGTCACTCCAACATACAAGAGATCTACATTTCCTTTCATACAATGCTTCAAATGGAGCCATCTGGATGCTTGCCTGATAACTATTATTGTAAGAAAATTTCACAAGATGTAGGTGGTCCTCCCATGATCCTCCAAAGTCTAACATACAGGCCCTCAACATATCTTCCAATGTCTGAATAGTGCGTTCTGACTGCCCATCTGTTTGCGGGTGATAAGATGTACTGAATTTTAGACGAGTTCCAAGACTTTCTTGCATGCTCCTCCAGAAATGTGATGTAAAACGCGAATTTCTATCGGATACAATGCTGACTGGTACGCCATACAATCTCATGATCTGCCTCATGTATAAGTCAGCCAAAGCTTCTGTAGTTTGGCCAACTCTAAAAGGCAAGAAATGGGCTGACTTGGTGAGTCGGTCCACTATTACCCATACTGCATCTCTTCCACTTGGACTTTTGGGAAAACCCGTGACGAAGTCCATAGTGATATATTCCCACTTCCACTCTGGAATCGGGAGTGGTTGCAATAAACCGGCTGTCCTCTGGTGCTCTGCCTTTACTTGTTGACATACCAGACATTTAGCTATAAAGCGAGCTATCTCTCTTTTCATTCCATACCACCAAAAGTGCTATCGTAAATCACGATACATTTTGGTGCCTCCAGGATGAATAGAATATATCGAACTATGAGCTTCTGTCATCAGCTCCTGTCGAATCTCTCCATTGGGAACATAAAGACGATTACCACATCGTAGTATCCCGTCATCATGAATGTGCAGTCCGGTCTGTTCTCCGGCCTCTATCTTTTTCTTTAATCTTCTGAATCTGGCGTATGTAGGCAAAGCCGCCTTGATCCTCTCTACTAGTGATGATTGTACTTGTAAATTGGCTAGTATCCCATCTGCTCTGGGTAATATCACTTTAATGCCAAGATTTTTGCAAGTCTTCCAATAATTCTCTCTGCATCGTTAAGAAGTAAGCTGCTGGCTTCCGGCTTAACGCGTCTGCTATGACGTTAGCCTTGCCTGGATTATAATGTAGCTCTATCTCAAAATCTTTCATCAATTCGAGCCATCTACGTTGCCTCATATTTAACTCTTTTTGTGTAAAGACATACTTGAGGCTTTTGTGGTCTGTATAGATTTTCACTCGTTCCCCATATAAGTAATGTCTCCATAGCTTTAAAGCAAATACAACTGCTACAAGTTCCAAGTCATGAGTTGGATAATTCTTCTCATGTACTCGTAATTGCCTAGATGCATATGCAATTACCTTGCCATGCTGCATCAATACGCATCCCAAACCTTTCCCTGATGCGTCACTGTAGATCACATAGCCTCCTGATCCTGATGGAATAGCCAATATTGGTGCTGAAGTCAGTCGCTTCTTTAACTCCTCAAAAGCGACTTGACACTCGTTGGTCCATATGAACTCTTAATCTTTGCAAGTCAATCGAGTCATAGGTGTTGCTATCTTTGAGAAATTCTCCATAAACCGTCGGTAATATCCCGCAAGTCCAAGGATACTTCTCACCTCTGCTGCTGATTTAGGAACAGGCCATGTCTCGACTACCGAGATCTTCCCTGGATCAACAGAAATACCATCTTCTGTGATAACATGTCCAAGAAATGACACTCTTTCCAAAAAGAACTCGCATTTACTGGGCTTCGCAAATAATTGCTCTCTTCTTAAAGTCTTTAGAATAATTCGCAGGTGTTTCTCGTGCTCCTTGTGGTTCTTCGAATAGATAAGTATATCATCTATGAAGACAACCACGAATTGGTCTAAATACTGGTGGAAGACTCGATGTATTAAGTCCATAAAGATAGCTGGAGCATTGGTCAATCCAAATGGCATGACCAAAAACTCGTAATGCCCGTATCTTGTCCGGAATGCGGTCTTAGGAATGTCCTCCTTCCGTACCTTCACCTGGTGATATCCTGATCTCAAATCTATCTTTGAGAACACCTTGGCTCCACTAAGCTGATCAAATAGGTCATCAATGCGTGGTAATAGATATCTATTCTTTACTGTTACGGCATTCAAGGCTCTATAGTCAATGCACATACGTACTGACCCATCCTTCTTTGGTACAAACAACACTGGTGCTCCCCAGGGTAATGCACTTGGTCGGAAGTAATATTTCTCTTCTAGTTCCTTCAATTGTGTCTTTAATTCATCCATCTCCTTCTTTGCTAGTCTATAAATATGTGATGCTATAGGTGCTGCTCCTGGTGTTAATTTGTCACTACCACATTTTCTAGGAAAGGGTATTTTGGTAATTTCCTATTTAAATAAATATTGTGCATGGTAAATAATTATTTGTTGTATTATTTAATTATTGTTAGTTATTATTTAATTATTTTAGACTTATTTTAGTGGACCCAACTAGTTTAGTTTGGACCCATGGACCAACATGAATTAATTAGTTAGACTTGGCCCATTTAGAAAGCCCATAGTTAAGGAGATGGATTAAATTAATTAAATGATTAGACTAGAAGCTTCCTTCCTTAATTATTTCTTCATGAGAGGCCCCAAGGGGTACATTGGACATTTTACAATTGCTTGGGGGAGGGGCTATGGCCGGCCTATTAAAGAGGGGGGGGAATTTCTCTCTCCTCTCATCTCATTCCAATCTAGATCTAGAATTCTCCCACTACCAAATTCCCTCCATTCCCAATCCAATTCTCTACCAAATTCATTCCAAATTCTTTCCAATTCACCATTAGAGAAGGAGGAAGCAAGGATCTAGAAGAAGGAAGCAAGGATCTACATAGAGGAGCAAGGATCTACAATTTGGAAGCAAGTTCATCTCAATTGGAGGTTTCATTGGGAATCCATCTCCCAATAGGTATAATTCAGTTTTTCCCATTAAAATAGCTTCTAAATCTGAGATTTAATCATGTAAAATCAACCTATATGTATGTCGTACCCATAGGACTTTGTTTTGTGTTCATAGGAAACCCATGGAGAAAGTTATGGTGCTTTTTGTGTCAATTTTGTTGGAATTCCGAATTTACATTTTTTTGTGTGTGTCAATTGATCCTATAGATCAATTGGACATGAGATTTGTGTTTGAGACTAGTGTCGTGTCCATATTGGGATACTTGTGGTTCGTATCCCAACTATTTGGTGATACGTGTCATTTGGGGGTTTTCCTCCGACACGGGGCTTTGAACATGTCGTATTTTGACACGGACACATAGATCTACTTTTGACGCTTTAATTTGTTCATAAATATTATTTGTGATTTGTTTGTGTCCTTCGGGGTGCATTTGGTTGTGTGTTGGACTCGTGTCGCATGCGTATCCTAGATCTAGTGGGATACGGTGAGATACTCTCCAATTGTGTGTATTTTTGCATAGATCTAATTAATTGTGGTTCAATTCTTCATTTATAATTAGTATATATATATGGATATTAAATATTTATTTTGTGTATTTATTATAGTAATTATTGTAGCATAGATCTATATTTTGGGTGTGCTAATATAATGTACAATATAATATGTAGCTTTCTTGCATGCAAATATATATGTTACTACTTGTTAAATAATATAATTTATACATAAAATGTTTTATAAAATATATTTGTATGTTTAATTGTGTAATTATATTATTTATAATTATTATGTAATTATTTGGATATTAATGTAAATATTTTAGGTGTGCTTCTAGCCATGTAAATTATATGTTCTTTGTTAAATATTTGAAGGTATAAGTTTATGTGTATATTAATGTACATTTTTGTATTAATGGTTTATATATATATATATATATATATATATATATATATATATATATATATATATATATATATATATATATATATATATATATATATATATATATATATATACTGTTTTATATATTCTGTTTATATATATATATATATATATATTATTTATATATTCTGTTTTTATATATATAATTATATATATACAACTTGTTTTAGTGACAGTGAATTAATGACAGTAAAAAACTGTCATTAATTAGCCGACTAATAGCAGCCGCTGTAGCCTTCGGGCAATTAATGACAAACCTGTCATTAATTGCAGCAGCGGGAAACAACAGCTTTTCTGCGACGCTTTTCCGCGACAGTTTAACTGTCAGCGAAAACCAAAGCAGTGGCAGTTTATTATTTGGGTTTCGGTGACAGTCCTTCGGTGACAGTCCCGACTGTCACTATTTAAACTGTTTTGATTTAATCCTATTTTATTCACTATTTTTCAATGACGCTTTGACAGATTTAATGTATATATTATATATTATAATTGTATATATATATGTGTTTTGTGAGGAATAATAATTGTAATAATATATTATGTTATTTATATAAATGTTGGGTTGTATATATATTATTTTAGGGTATATATTAATTATATTATTAGTATACTTTGTGTGAGTTCTTTTTGAATCTAATTTGATTCCTAAATTATTGTAGTTTATCTCTATATTATTTTATAGATGTCTTGTGAGGTTGACTTTGGGTTTGACCATGTTTGACTTTAGTGGACTTTAGAGTTGACCATAGTTGACTTTTGACTTAGAATTGACTTATTGACCTAGAAATTGCCTAGTTTGACTTGTTCTCTTTTCGGGACCTTGTATTAATGTGGTATTCCATATCTAGGTCTTCGAGGCACCGAGTCAGACATTTGTGAGACTGTTCATTGGACTTCAGGCGAGTACATTCTCTGATAGTTTCTCATTTATGATATCCTCTATGTTCGTTGTATCTAGTGTAGATATACATGTTCTCTTGACACTATGGTTACACGGATTGGTATATCCGGATCTCGTCATGAGATGTTATTCCTTGGTATATGGTGTATATGGTGCAAGTATTATTTCATTGGTTATCTTGTACATGTACAGACACCGATTCTCGGGGAGACTAGCTATCTTCTTGGGGAATCTAGTGCCATAACGTACCGTGGTTGGATCTATTATACCAGTCGGGGTGGGGAGTATTTTAGTGTAGATATGTGATCATACCCTCCTTGTGCATGTCTTGTTTCTTGTGAGTGTTGATCATACACCGCACGTATGATTAACCAGGCCATTATACTCTTGTGCAAGTTCCCAAGCCGATCACATGTTAAAGCTAGTACTCACACACTTAGTCATTAGTATTCTTGTTCCATCAGCATATTGTTCATTATTGTATTTCTTTCCAGTACTTCTTTATTGTCTATACATTTCTTGTATCTATTTATGCATCTTGTTTATCCACAGCTACTTACTGTTACATAGTTTTTATCATTATTTGAGAACTGCTGTTAGGGTTGTACTCTGCTCCTTTCCTGACTGGATATATTTTTCCAGATGACACTGAGGAGTACCCTACCTATTATGGACCCCAGGATGTTGTGGGTTTAGATTCTGAGACCCTGGCTCAAGAGGGACTTATCCCAACTGAGACAGTTGACCCTAGAGTTGTAGCTTTATAGTTTTGTAGTATTCTTTTGTACTGGATTTGTCTCCAGCATATTTCTGTATTTTTCTTCAGACTCATTGATGTATTATTTTAGACTCATGAGTTGTATTGTGACTATTCTATTCTTATCTGATTCGTGTTCATTCTATCTTAGTTCTGTGATTGAGTACACTATCTTTTGGTGGTTCATTATATTAGATAGACTTTCTAGACAGCATTCTACCGCCGATTCTGCGGCGTAGGCTGGGCGTTGTTTCCGACTAGTACCCTTACCCCGGGTGCGGGTCGTGACACATTTTTGGTGGTGGCCCATGCAGGTCTAGCTTCATAAGTATGTGATGTCGTGGTAGTGCGACAACTTAGTTGTACTACTGCGAGCCTGCGATAGGATATAGGATATAGGCTGAGATACTCAATCACATCTAGGAAAATTCTTTTGATTCAACTATTCTCCTTTGACATTGATACTTGATCCCTTAAACTGTCCTTTCCTTGATGTCTTACATCTTGTGCCATATTGATCCTCATTCCGTCTTTTTATAAGACATACTCGGAGATACTTGCGGAGGCACGCAAGGTTGAGCGGGATCTGGGTTTGAAGACCAAGAGAGACCGTGATTCTTTTCTGGGGGCCAACGGCAGTGCAGTATCTGCCAAACGTCCTCATTTCCAGTCCAGACCTTTCCAGCAGCCACAGCAGAACCAGACTACAGCTAGAGTGCCTTTTCACCAGGCACCTCAGCAGCAGAGGCAGTTACAGCAAGCTCTATGCAACTTCTGCAAGAAGCCCGGCCACATCTGGGAAGTTTACAGGAGGAGGCTAGGAGTTTGTTTTTATTGTGGTACTGAAGGGCATCAATCGAGGGAGTGTCCTCGTCGTGTAGTTCAAGGAGCAGCTCCAGCTCCGAGGACACAGACGAGACCACCTGCAGCACAACCGAGGGGACCGCTTCCGACACAGCAACAGCGTTTTGTCCAGCATCAGCAGCAGGGAGGTGCTCGGCAGGGACGAGCGTTTGCTATGACAGTCGAAGAGGAGGAACCCACCGGAGATGTCATTGCAGGTTCTATTCTTCTTGATTCCATTCCAGCTTTAGCTTTGTTTGATAGTGGTGCTTCCCATAGTTTTGTATCTGTTTCTTTTGCTCTAAAGCATGGTTTGGTAGCTGAGTCTTTGCTTAGGACTTGCAAGATCATGACCGGGGGAGGCATTATCCTGGTTAATGATATTTGCAAAGATCGGAGAGTTACTCTGGGAGGCCGGGAGTTGAGTGCGTGTCTACTTGTAATGCCACTTCCGAGCTACGACATTGTACTCGGGATGGATTGGTTGAGTAGGCACCGTGCTAGCATAGATTGTAGAGGAGGTAGAGTTTTGTTTGGTCCGCCAGGAGAGCCAGAGTTCGAGTTTGCTAGAGGAGCTGCGGAGCAGGAAGAAGGCATTATTTGTGGAGCTATGGTGGAAGACAAGGAGTTGCCACATCCGTTGATAGCAGAATTTTTGGATGTGTTTCCTGAAGAATTGCCAGGATTGCCGCCAGATCGAGATGTTGAATTTTCTATAGACTTGGTGCCAGGTGCAGAACCGATTTCGCAGCATGTCTATAGAGTAAACAACAGCGAGCTGGTCGAGTTGAAGAAGCAGGGGACGAATTGCAGGATAAGGGGTTTATTAGATCGAGTTCTTCACCATGGGGAGCCCCGGTATTGTTTGTACCGAAGAAGGATGGATCGGTGCGTATGTGCATTGATTACAGGGCTTTGAATAATCTCACTATCAAGAATAAGTATCCTTTGCCATGGATTGATGATCTGTTTGATCAGTTGAGTGGTGCAAAGGTGTTTTCTAAGATAGATTTAAGATTAGGCTACCATCAGGTGAAGGTGAAGCCGGAGGACATACCGAAGACTGCTTTTAGAACTCGGTATGGTCAGTTCGAGTTTATGGTGATGCCGTTTGGTTTGACTAATGTACCGGCGATATTTATGAACTTGATGAACAAGGTGTTCCACCAGTACCTTGACAAGTTCGTGGTGGTGTTCATCGATGACATACTCATATACTCGAGGACACCGGAGGAGCATGAGGAGCATTTGAGGATTGTGTTGGATGTGCTGAGGAAGGAGAAGCTGTATGGAAAGTTGTCCAAATGTGAGTTTTTCTTGGACAAAGTAGAATTCTTGGGGCATGTTGTGACTGGTGATGGTATTTCAGTGGATCCGAAGAAGATTTCAGCAGTAGAATCTTGGAAGACTCCGAGTTCGGTAGCAGAGATCAGGAGTTTCTTGGGATTGGCAGGCTACTACAGAAAGTTTGTGCAAGATTTTTCGAGGATTGCCGAGCCGATGACCAGACTCACAAGGAAGGATGTGGAGTTTGTTTGGACGGAAGATTGCCAGGCCACTTTTAAGGAGTTGAAGAAGAGGTTGACGTCTGCTCCTATTTTGACATTGCCATCAGGGTCCGAAGGTTTCACTATTTATAGTGATGCATCGGGAAAGGGTTTAGGTTGTGTTCTTCAGCAGCATGGGAAAGTGATTGCCTATGCATCCAGGCAATTGCGTCCTCATGAAAAGAACTATCCTACCCATGATTTGGAGTTGGCAGCTGTCATATTCGCCCTGAAGTTGTGGAAACATTATTTGTACGGAGAGCGTGTGGAGATCTTCACAGACCACAAAAGCTTGAAGTACGTTTTCACGCAGAAGGAGTTGAACATGAGGCAGCGTCGGTGGTTGGAACTGATGAAGGATTTTGATATCTCTTTGCAATATCATCCTGGGAAGGCCAATGTAGTTGCCGATGCTTTGAGCAGGTATCCGGTAGCTATGTTCTTGACGCAGGATCGATATTTGTTGGAGGACTTGGAGAGCTTGGGCATTGAGGTGATTGTTCCGGGTGGGGCTATGCAGATGTGGGGATTACAGATACACTCAGTTTTGATGGATAGGATCAAGGCAGCACAGTATGATGACGTATCTTTGAGGAGTATCAGAGCTCAGGTGAGAGCAGGATTGGAGGATGATTTCACTATTGCAGAGGATGGATCTTTGAGGCATGGAGTTAGATTGTGTGTGCCTAGTGGGGAGTTGCGAGAGGAGATATTGCAGGAAGCGCATCGCTCTCAGTATTCCATACATCCAGGTGCTAACAAGATGTATCGGGATATGCGAGAGAGTGTGTGGTGGTATGGCATGAAGAGGGAAGTGGCACAGTTTGTATCCAGATGCTTAGTATGCCAGCAGGTGAAAGCCGAGAGGCGGAGGCCAGGAGGTTTACTTCAGCCATTACCCATTCCAGAGTGTAAGTGGGAACACATTACTATGGATTTTGTGTCCGGACTACCACGATCTCCAGGAGGGAAAGACGCGATTTGGGTCATTGTTGATAGATTGACCAAGTCGGCCCACTTTTTGCCTTTCAAGGTGGGTTTGTCTACGGAGAAGCTGGGAGAGATGTATGTGAGGCAGATCGTTAGGATACATGGAGTTCCCGTCAGCATAGTCTCAGATCGGGATAGTCGTTTCACTTCTCATTTCTGGAGAAGTTTGCAGGAGAGTTTGGGCACTCAGCTCAAATTTAGTACTGCATATCATCCCCAGACAGATGGGCAGTCAGAGAGGACTATTCAGACTCTCGAGGATATGTTGCGCACTTGTGTACTAGATTTCGGGGGTTCTTGGGAGGACCATCTCTATTTGATAGAGTTTGCTTACAACAACAGTTACCAGGCCAGTATAGAGATGTCACCTTTTGAAGCTCTATATGGTCGGAGGTGTCGTACTCCTTTGTCTTGGGACGATGTTGGAGAGAGAGTTTTGCTTGGGCCAGAGATGGTTGTGGATGCAGCAGAGAAGGTTCAGTTGATCAGAGACAGACTTCGAGTGGCACAGGACAGACAACGGCATTGGGCCGATAGCCATCGGAGACCCTTGGAGTTTGAGGTATAGTTTAGATTTTATTTTGTATGCTTGTTCTTGGTTGTTTGTTATAGATAAGTTCTTAAGGTGGTGTTTTGTTCTAGGTGGGTGGTTTGGTGTTTCTGAGGATTTCTCCGACACGAGGCACGATTCGCTTCGGTGGAGGCGGAAAGCTTAGCCCGCGATTCATTGGACCTTTCACTATTCTAGAGAGGGTTGGTGCAGTTGCTTATAGACTAGACTTGCCACCTGCATTGGAGGGAGTGCACAACGTGTTTCATGTGTCGCAGTTGAGACGATACGTGGCAGATCCTAGTCATGTATTGGATCACTCAGAGATAGAGGTGGGCCCTACTCTTAGCTATCCAGAGCAGCCAGTTGGAATTCTGGATCGGAGAGAGAAGGTGCTGAGGAACCAGACTATTCCTTTGGTGCGCGTCGCATGGAGGCATCACTCTCCGAGGGAGTCTACCTGGGAGAGAGAGGATGACATGCGAGAGCGTTATCCATATTTGTTTGTACCTTGAGGTATGTTATTTCTAGTTATGTTCTGTTCATTGTTATGTTCTGTTCATTAGTTAGTTGTGATTCTTTAGTTCTGTTCTGTGATTTTCTGGGGGTAGTTTTCGTCTTTGAATTTCGAGGACGAAATTATTTTAAGGAGGGTAGACTTGTCACTACCACATTTTCTAGGAAAGGGTATTTTGGTAATTTCCTATTTAAATGAATATTGTGCATGGTAAATAATTATTTGTTGTATTATTTAATTGTTGTTAGTTATTATTTAATTATTTTAGACTTATTTTAGTGGACCCAACTAGTTTAGTTTGGACCCATGGACCAACATGAATTAATTAGTTAGACTTGGCCCATTTAGAAAGCCCATAGTTAAGGAGATGGATTAAATTAATTAAATGATTAGACTAGAAGCTTCCTTCCTTAATTATTTCTTCATGAGAGGCCCCAAGGGGTACATTGAACATTTTACAATTGCTTGGGGGAGGGGCTATGGCCGGCCTATTAAAGAGGGGGGGAATTTCTCTCTCCTCTCATCTCATTCCAATCTAGATCTAGAATTCTCCCACTACCAAATTCCCTCCATTCCCAATCCAATTCTCTACCAAATTCATTCCAAATTCTTCCCAATTCACCATTAGAGAAGGAGGAAGCAAGGATCTAGAAGAAGGAAGCAAGGATCTACAAAGAGGAGCAAGGATCTACAATTTGGAAGCAAGTTCATCTCAATTGGAGGTTTCATTGGGAATCCATCTCCCAATAGGTATAATTCAGTTTTTCCCATTAAAATAGCTTCTAAATCTGAGATTTAATCATGTAAAATCAACCTATATGTATGTAGTACCCATAGAACTTTGTTTTGTGTTCATAGGAAACCCATGGAGAAAGTTATGGTGCTTTTTGTGTCAATTTTGTTGGAATTCCGAATTTACATTTTTTTGTGTGTGTCAATTGATCCTATAGATCAATTGGACATAAAATTTGTGTTTGAGGCTAGTGTCGTGTCCATATTGGGATACTTGTGGTTCGTATCCCAACTATTTGGTGATACGTGTCATTTGGGGGTTTTCCTCCGACACGGGGCTTTGAACATGTCGTATTTTGACACGGACACATAGATCTACTTTTGACGCTTTGATTTGTTCATAAATATTATTTGTGATTTGTTTGTGTCCTTCGGGGTGCATTTGGTTGTGTGTTGGACTCGTGTCGCATGCGTATCCTAGATCTAGTGGGATACGGTGAGATACTCTCCAATTGTGTGTATTTTTGCATAGATCTAATTAATTGTGGTTCAATTCTTCGTTTATAATTAGTATATATATATGGATATTAAATATTTATTTTGTGTATTTATTATAGTAATTATTGTAGCATAGATCTATATTTTGGGTGTGCTAATATAATGTACAATATAATATGTAGCTTTCTTGCATGCAAATATATATGTTACTACTTGTTAAATAATATAATTTATACATAAAATGTTTTATAAAATATATTTGTATGTTTAATTGTGTAATTATATTATTTATAATTATTATGTAATTATTTGGATATTAATGTAAATATTTTAGGTGTGCTTCTAGCCATGTAAATTATATGTTCTTTGTTAAATATTTGAAGGTATAAGTTTATGTGTATATTAATGTACATTTTTGTATTAATGGTTTATATATATATATATATATATATATATACTGTTTTATATATTCTGTTTATATATATATATATATATATATATATATATATATATATATATATATATATATATATATATATATATATATATATATATATTGTTTATATATTCTGTTTTTATATATATAATTATATATATACAACTTGTTTTAGTGACAGTGAATTAATGACAGTAAAAACTGTCATTAATTAGCCGACTAATAGCAGCCGCTGTAGCCTTCGGGCAATTAATGACAAACCTGTCATTAATTGCAGCAGCGGGAAACAGCAGCTTTTCTGCGACGCTTTTCTGCGACAGTTTAACTGTCAGCGAAAACCAAAGCAGTGGCAGTTTATTATTTGGATTTCGGTGACAGTCCTTCGGTGACAGTCCCGACTGTCACTATTTAAACTGTTTTGATTTAATCCTATTTTATTCACTGTTTTTCAATGACGCTTTGACAGATTTAATGTATATATTATATATTATAATTGTATATATATATATGTATATATATATGTGTTTTGTGAGGAATTATAATTGTAATAATATATTATATTATTTATATAAATGTTGGGTTGTATATATATTATTTTAGGGTATATATTAATTATATTATTAGTATACTTTGTGTGAGTTCTTTTTGAATCTAATTTGATTCCTAAATTATTATAGTTTATCTCTATATTATTTTATAGATGTCTTGTGAGATTGACTTTGGGTTTGACCATGTTTGACTTTAGTGGACTTTAGAGTTGACCATAGTTGACTTTTGACTTAGAATTGATTTATTGACCTAGAAATTGCCTAGTTTGACTTGTTCTCTTTCTGGGACCTTGTATTAATGTGGTATTCCATATCTAGGTCTTCGAGGCACCGAGTCAGACATTTGTGAGACTGTTCATTGGACTTCAGGCGAGTACATTCTCTGATAGTTTCTCATTTATGATATCCTCTATGTTTGTTGTATCTAGTGTAGATATACATGTTCTCTTGACACTATGGTTACACGGATTGGTATATCCGGATCTCGTCATGAGATGTTATTCCTTGGTATATGGTGTATGGTATAAGTATTGTTTCATTGGTTATCTTGTACATGTACAGACACCAATTCTCGGGGAGACTAGCTATCTTCTTGGGTAATCTAGTGCCATAACGTACCGTGGTTGGATCTATTATACCAGTCGGGGTGGGGAGTATTTTAGTGTAGATATATGATCATACCCTCCTTGTGCATATCTTGTTTCTTGTGAGTGTTGATCATACACCGCACGTATGATTAACCAGGCCATTATACTCTTGTGCAAGTTCTCAAGTCGATCACATGTTAAAGCTAGTACTCACACACTTAGTCATTAGTATTCTTGTTCCATCAGCATATTGTTCATTATTGTATTTCTTTCCAGTACTTCTTTATTGTCTATACATTTCTTGTATCTATTTATGCATCTTGTTTATCCACAGCTACTTACTGTTACATAGTTTTTATCATTATTTGAGAACTGCTGTTAGGGTTGTACTCTGCTCCTTTCCTGACTGGATATATTTTTCCAGATGACACTGAGGAGTACCCTACCTATTATGGACCCCAGGATGTTGTGGGTTTAGATTCTGAGACCCTGGCTCAAGAGGGACTTATCCCAACTGAGACAGTTGACCCTGGAGTTGTAGCTTTATAGTTTTGTAGTATTCTTTTGTACTGGATTTGTCTCCAGCATATTTCTGTATTTTTCTTCAGACTCATTGATGTATTATTTTAGACTCATGAGTTGTATTGTGACTATTCTATTCTTATCTGATTCGTGTTCATTCTATCTTAGTTCTGTGATTGAGTACACTATCTTTTGGTGGTTCATTATATTAGATAGACTTTCTAGACAGCGTTCTACCGCCGATTCTGCGGCGTAGGCTGGGCGTTGTTTCCGACTAGTACCCTTACCCCGGGTGCGGGTCGTGACATAATTCAATTGAGAATTCTACGTCTCTATCTGGGGGTAGTCCTGGTAATTCCTCTGGAAAAACGTCTTAAAATTCTGAAATAATGGAATGATAGACAACGTCATCCATTGCGAGCTGCATACCATCAAGGATTTCTGTGGATCCTCGTGCAAACTCAAGTTCAGGCTGGCCTGGTACCTTTAAAAGAATGCTTCCTCCAAAGCAATCGAAGAAAGCATGGTACTTGCTCAGCCAGTCCATCCCAAGTATAATATCAAAAGTAGGCACAGGAAGAACTAAGAGTCGGGTATTCATCTCTCTGCCACGTATTGCTATAGGACACGATCTACAAATTCTACTAATAGGTACTACTCCTCCTCCGGTAAGAATTCTAATACAACTAGGTAAAGGTGTAGTGGTAATGTTGTATTTGGTAGTAAAACTAGATGATATGAATGAGTAAGTGGCTCCCGTATCAAATAATATCACCGCAGGAAAGGTAAAAGCAATAGTGATACCTGCTATAACATCAATTTCCTGATCCATGTCGTCTATTTCCATAGCAAAATCTTGCCCATTCCTCTGTGGCTGTCCATGATTAGCTCTCAGGTACTGATCTTCCTGGGTAGGTAGTGGTGGCCTTTGCTGAAATCCTCCTGCTGCTGGAGGTCGAGGTGCTCCTGGTCTAGCCATCTGTTGAACTAGTCTTGGTGCGGGAAGTTCTAGCCTCTGTGCTGGTGGTAAAAGTGTTGATGCTTGTTGCATAGGACAATCTTTCAAGATATGCTGTCCTGAACCATATCTCATACACTGTCCGAGGCGAGCTCGACAGTCTCTTCTGATATGTCCATGTTTGCCACAATGATAGCAGAGGGGCTTCTCTGGGATCTGGTATGGTCCCGCTCTTTGCTGGTACTGTTGTTGCTGAGCTAAAGGACGTCTGATAGGTCCTCCTTATTGTGTCCTGACCGGTCCCTGCTGTATTCTTCCTGGTCCTTGTTGTGTTCTCAATTGTCCTCCCTTTTCTCTGCTGATAGTTTCTTGCACTCTGGCTTCGGTTAGTAGTTCAGTGTAAGAGATTCAGGACTGGAAGCTTGTATAGTGTTGGAGCTCCTGAGTCAGTCCACGATGAAACCTCTTAGCTTTGGCTAAGTCATCTGGTATCAAAGTAACGCCATATTTGCTAAGGCGGCTAAATTCAGCATCATACTCGTCTACTGTTCGGTTTTCCTGCTCTAGATGGAGAAATTTATCGTATAATGCATCCCTGACAGTGTCCGGAAAATACTTTCTTTCAAAGCATTCCAGGAATTGCTCCCATGTCTGGTATGTACCCAGCTGGCGCTCCATGGATTCCCACCAGTGATGGGCATTATCATCTAGAAGCGTTCTTATACCCGTCATCCACAGCTCTGTAGGTCGCTGTGATGCTTCTAATAACTTTCGAGTGTGAGTAATCCAATTGGTAGTTTCTTCTGGACTCTCAGTACCTTTGTACGTCCTTGGACTCATTTGTACAAAGTCCTTTACTGAACCAACTCTAGCTCGAGGTTCTGATGCTAGTGCTTGAGCTGGTACAGTAGCCTGAGCAGCCATCCTTTCAAGTGCTGCCAGAAATTCTTGTCGTTGCTCAGCTGCCTGTTGCCTCTGTTCCTGCATCATCATCTGGAAGAATTGGAACAATTGGGCCTGGCCGTCCTGCGGTATTGATGAGACTGGAAGGGTCCCATTAGCTGGAATGGGAAAGTCAGATGGAGCTGGATTATGAGTCTGTCCATCTGATCCGGAAGGTCTAGGGTTTGTTGAAGTCCCCCCTTGAGTCTGACCATTGACTCCAGGAGTTGTGTCATTATTAGTGATAGTACATTCTTTCTGCATATCCATCTTTCTGCAGCTAATGTATACAATCGTTTAGGCAAAGTATAGGAATCAAACAGGGTATGAGTTTGTATTACGCTGGAGAGTTATCTGCGTAAAATGTAACTTCTGAGCTAGCTGCGTAGAGCAGGGCTCCAAGGAATTTTTGGCGTAAAGTAAAGATTTCAATTCGCCAGCGTAAAACATAGTTCAAAACTTATCTGTATAAAGGTCTATGCGTAAAATCTGCATATAATATGCGTAAAAGATCTGCGCATAATTCTGAGCTCGAAATATGTCTGCGTAAAGTATAGCATACTTGGCAGCGTATAGTCGTATGAAAAACTTTTTGTTTTCCTTGGATGGATTTGTCAGAAAACCTGACATCTGACAAAAGTACCGTACGATAATCGAGAGGACAGTTGTGATGATAATTTGCACAAAAACTTGAGTTTGTTGTTTATTGACAGAGTCAGACGCCACGCCAAAGACTGCTACTACACAGGGCTCGGAGCATATCTCTTTATTTAATGCAAAGATTGATTTCTTAATGGCTAAGATAATGACAAATACGCTTATCCTCCTGATCAACTAGTACGCTGGGTTCAGGGATCATCAGGCTATTTACCTATGTCATGGTATACGCAGATTTTTAGAAAAACTAAGGGATCATGGAAAAACAGTTTGTTATAACTGCAGCGTAGAGTGAACCTAACTATGGCGTAAAAATAGATAATCTCTTGGAGCATAAAATATACGCTAATAAGAGTAAAGGGTTGATGGCGTAAAATAAAATATAGGATAGGTGGAAGGATGAATAAGGTTTTAGTCAAGTGTGGATGAAATCCTTAAAATCTTTTCCTATATGCAGGCTTGTTTGGCACAGTTATGTAACCAAGACAATATATTCTGACCTGCATGGGACACCACCAAAAATGTGTCACATCCCAGTCCCAAAATACGTAGGACCAGGAATACGTTATACGCCCAGCCGTATGTATATATGAATTCCAGTATATGGAAAACCATATACATACGTACGCTGTAAATGAATATACAATCCATCAGTGGTAATATACTGTCATAACAAGTCACACACCATCTATATCTCATCCATAACACAAAATACTCAGTGGGAGCAAAACTGACATATAACTGGATATCAAAGTGTATAGAGTCTATAGTCTGGTGGAAACAAATCCACTTCAAAACGACTATACTAAAGTAGACACAAAAATCCCTAAAATAGTGATCATAATCACAGAAACTCTGTTGGTAGGAGCTCCTCAGTCTCGTAAGTAGCATCCGGTCCAGGTCCATACTCTTATGGAAACTCCTGATCGTCCATATCTAGAAAGGGATCAGGTCCTCAGAGGGACATAACAAGATACATAGAAGCATGCCAATAAGTACTGAAATATAAACATCCATCGGGTTGCCTAACCATCTAAGTGAATGCAGTTTGAGGACAACTTTGAGTGTAAGAGAAAGTAAAGGCTAGACATATGCTGACGTAATTCACCAATCGTGACAACTGGCTAGTATATGCCACATATGTCCCCCAACCCAGGGGCGCACGGTAAACAAGATTAATAACTACATAAGAAAGTGGGTGTCCCGTACACTTATGAGTTGTCCTCCCTGTCCCAATGATCTATGCATGTTGCCTCCACCACATGCTAATACCCTAAATAACTGCGTGGTCTACTAGCATACAAAGTTTTTATCAGCAGTCATTCTTAACGCAGGGCCATGCGTACAGGAGGCCATCCCTGTCACGCCGTCCGTGATCTATATGAGACACACACCGGTGTAAACCACTGTGTCATGGTTAATGAACCTAATGATATTTTTTAATACTGGGTGGTCTCATAATTAGGTCATAAATCTACAAAATATACATCTATATAGGCAGAATAAAACATGCATGTACCAATATGAAAGGTAAAATAACAGTATTATGGCAAGGTATTGTCACGACCCACACCCAAAATTTGGGCATGAGTCGTGTGTACGTCCAGCCTACGCCGCATCGGCGGTAGAACGCTGTCTAGGTCTCAACAAAATATATATATCCTGTCAATAGTCTCAACTCCGCACGGAGGACAATGATAATAATCCACAGTTCTATAATGTACTCAATCACAAGCTATAAGAAATAATGGCACGAAGAGAATGGAAAAGAGTTCTGATATAAACCAACCACAATAAGTCCAACTCAAAAAAACTCATAAAATAATAAATATAACTCAGTCTCAGTCTAAAACAATAGATGCAGAAAAATAATCTAAGAACAGCCAGGTAGGATCTCCTCTAGGATAGGCAACTCTTCTGGGGTTTCCGGAGTGAAATCTCCCTCTGAACCTGGGCCGTAATGAGTGGGGCACAAGTTCTCCAGGTCCTCTGAAAAATGTTATCCAGTCAGGATTGGAGCGAAGCACAAGCACTAACAGCAGTTTCATTAAATTGACAAAAACTATAAACAGTGTAAGAAATACAAGATGAGAATAAATGCTAGAATATAAAGTACTGGAAAAATAAAATAGGCAATAGAGCATCTAGCAATGAACAATAAACAGTGAATGCTAGAACAAGTGAAACAGAATAAAGAATAGACATCTAGCTAAGTGTTTGAATTATCAGTTTATTATGTGATCGGCTTGGGACTAGATCAGGGTGGTTATATATGATTAGCTATGATTCTTGTAGGTCAGGCTAACCATATGGTTAGCTATGATGCATGTAGTGGTCAGGCTAATCATATATAACAGCTATGATGCATGTAAATGGTCAGGCCGCACCCGACGTGAGAAGTGGGGTGAGCTATGATGCATGTAAATGTTTGGATATGATCACATAATCTACTAATAGTTCCCCATTCCCCAGCTAGCATGATGGATTCCAATCACGACTCCTCATGATGGGAATCTAGGATGCTAACCCGTGTATCCATAGTGTCGGAATCAAGTATGTAATACAACTGAATTATAGTAATAATCAACAATGAAAACTGTCAGAGGATGTACTCGCCTGTGGTCCTGAGCAATGAGTGAGGATCGATGTCCAAGGTGGGATCACAATGACCTATTTATGGAATATTAATGTAAGAAACTGAATTAAAGAAATAACAGGTTTATTTAATTAAGTGTGAGGCTTCTAGGTCATATCTAAGGTTTACTGGTCAACTTAGTCAAAACTTGTCCATATGCATTATAATAGTCCCTTTGGATGAAACCTAACTAAACTAGTCATTTCTAGCTATACTAGACATTAGTACATAACTATCTATAAGGTATTTCATAATACTTATATACTAGAGTCTAGTTAGTACATACATACATATATATAGCTTACAAGTTAAATCACTACCTAATACCAACTCAAGAACTAATCATGCCACACTTGATACCAACTAACTGATTACTAATATAACTAGTAAGTACTGATTAGGCAAAACCATGCTAACTAAGCTAAAAATACATCACTACACGGGTATGCCAACCCACTCAACTTAACCTTACTGCACAGTACAAAAACTGCACTGATATGGGTTCACTGTACATATACACAGGTAAACCCCTCACTGAGACACCCCTAACACACTGCTCCACAAAAATTTAACTCACTGAACTCTACTGCCCACCCTACAGAATTACACACAGCACACAGGTATCTCACTGCACAGGTAATCACTAGGACACTCCTAAAACAGGGACACTCACTCTCACACTGATACACAACTTGAGGCACACACTACTCACTCTAAAATGTATGCTGATACTTTCTGCAGATGTGCACACAGTTCACTGTACTACACCTAGTGAAACTGGAATTTACTGAGCCACAAGACTACACACTGCACATAGGCTCCCACACTGGTACACTCACAGGTTGCATACTCTACACACACTGGTTTCTGGATACACTGATTCACCTAGATACACAGGTTCTAATTTCCTAACTGATACACACCTACTGTAACTCACTGAACAACTCATATGTTTGGCATTCTATCCTACACTTACACACACAGAATTCTTAATCCTGCACACACAGACACAGGAACTAATACCCTAAAATCTGAACTAAACCTAGGGCACACACACAGAATTCTGCACACAATACTCACAGCACACACTATATACTGAAACACTAGACAATAGTTTACTGATACACATATACACTCACCACAGATACTCTAATACAAAGACACATGGGTAAACACTGACACAGGGCTTAACCCTGCACACTGCACACCTACACACACTACTACACAGTATCAAAACTGGGCTAACATAATAGTCATTAACCCACAATATCAAAACTGAGACTAACCTATGAACTTGACAAATATACTACTAAGTGAGGAACCCAATCTTCACTGCAACTGCTACTGATATATATACTACACAGGTAGACACAGGTTTTGATTCTCAAAAACAGGGACACACACACACAGGATATATCTGACTGATACACATAGGTTGCATACACATAGGTACTGCACCTAATACACAGAGATACACTGGTTCACTTAGTTAGGAACTCACACAGCAAATTGCTCACACACACACAACATTACACACTCACCAGAATTACACACAGAACCATACTACTCGACTACACAGTTTACTCCAAAGCCCGATTGTACATTTATATAAATATCGAACATACTTATATACCTATGCCAATACATGTATGTATATAGTTGTATGTCAAAATACAGGAATTAAGACACAGGGATAGGCAAAACCCTAAGAACCATATCACCAAACACTTGGTGTGCAGAAAAATGGTTTTACACAAGAACCCATGAATTCTCAATTCAAAAACCCTAAAAATCAAGATCTATACTCATAAGTTGGAGGTAAAATCGTGTCTACACAAAATCCCTAGGTTTAGGGTTCCTAAAATTTGGGGAAAACACCCGTAGGTACACCTAAGCCCTAATTCCTCCTAGGTCTTCATGTAGGATCCCTAGAAATCGAGATCCATACCACAAGGTAGGTTTTCTAATGGCCAAAACAAGAAAAACAGGAATTAAAGGGATTAAAAATCGAATTTTACCTATAGGGAGATAGTTTCCCTATGAAAGCTCTTCTTCCCCCAAGGTTCCTTGACCCAAGCTCCTTGCTTCCCGTGGCTTTGGAGGAGGAGGATGGAATCCCTAGGGTTTGCTTCTGAGTTTTGGGGTGGAGGAAAAAGCTTTTTCTAATGGAGGCTAGGGTTTCATTCTTCATGAAGGAAAAGAGTGGCTCCCTTTTATATTAAAACCAAGTTAGGGTTTCTAATGCATAGTTTAGGTTAAACCCCCTATGTTAGGTCATGTAGAACCTAATTAACTAAGGTTTAGTCAGTCTAGGGTTTGAGGTTCCACCCTAAAATTAGAATTCTAGGGTTTCACTAGAATTGGGTTTTCAACTAGGGTTAGCCATACTGACTTCTAGGGTTTGACCTAAACCAACACAACCAACAACATATAAATAGTTTTGAAAAACTCAGCAGATTAATTAAACACATAATTATTCAAAATAGTAAAATTACACAAATGTCCTTACCTGGAAATGTGGTAGTGACAAGTCTACCTTCCTAAAAGAAATTTTGTCCTCGAAATTTGACTGAACTAGAACAAGAATGAAATCAGAAAAGGAAATATACCTCAAGTCTAGAAGAGATACGGGTATTGCTCGCGCATTTCGTCCTCTCTCTCCCAGGTCGACTCCCCTGGAGAGTGATGTCTCCATGCAACACGAACCAAAGGAATAGTCTGGTTTCGCAACACCTTCTCTCTGCGGTCCAAGATCTCTACTGGCTGCTCGGGGTAGCTGAGCGTCGGACCAACCTCAATCTCTGAGTGATCAAGTACGTGACTAGGGTCTGCCACGTACCGTCTCAGCTGCAACACGTGAAACACATCATGCACTCCCTCTAATGCAGGCGGCAAGTCCAGTCTATACGCCACTGCACCTACCCTCGCAAGAATACCAAAGGGTCCGATGTAGCGCGGGCTAAGCTTCCCGCCTCGACCAAAACGAATCGTGCCACGCGTCGGAGAGATCCGTAGGAATACTAGATCGCCAACCTAAAATAAAATAGTCTCAATACGCAGTCTAAACAAACAACACAAACCAGAAAAATAACGATCTATACCTGAAACTCAAGGGGTCTACGGTGGCTGTCGGCCCAATATCGCTGTCTGTCCTGCGCCACTCGCAGTCTGTCTCTGATGAGTTTTACCTTTTCTGCTGCATCCACGACCATTTCTGGTCCTAACAAGGCTCTCTCTCTAACGTCGTCCCAAGATAACGGTGTACGACACCTCCGTCCATAAAGAGCCTCAAATGGTGACATCTCGATGCTGGCCTGGTAGCTGTTGTTGTAAGCAAACTCTACCAGGTGCAGATGATCCTCCCAAGAACCTCCGAGATCTAGAACACAAGTGCGTAGCATATCCTCGAGAGTCTGAATAGTCCTTTCAGACTGCCCATCTGTCTGGGGGTGGTATGCGATACTGAACTTGAGCTGAGTGCCCAAGCTAGCCTGCAGACTCCTCCAGAAGTGGAAAGTGAAATGGCTATCCCGATCCGAGATGATGCTTACAGGAACTCCATGAAGTCTAACGATCTGTCGCACGTACATCTCTGCTAGCCTCTCTGTCGACGTGCCCACCTTGAAAGGTAAGAAATGGGCTAATTTGGTCAACCTGTCCACGATGACCCAAATCGCGTTCTTCCCTCCTGGAGAACGTGGAAGCCCTGAAACGAAATCCATGGTCACGTGCTCCTATTTCCACTCTGGAATCGGTAAAGGTTGAAGCAACCCACCTGGCCTCTGCCGGTCTGCCTTTACCTGCTGGCACACTAGACACCGGGATACGAAGCGTGCTACCTCGCGCTTCATTCCATACCACCATACGTGCTCCCTCAAGTCTCGATACATCTTGTTGGCACCGGGATGCATCGAGTACTGAGAGCGGTGTGCCTCCTGCAAAATCTCCTCGCGCAGCTCCCCGCTCGGCACACATATCCTCGTGCCGTATCGTAAGGAACCATCCTCTGCGATAGTAAAGTCGTCCGACAATCCTGTCTGAACCTGTGCTCTGATACTCCTCAGAGCCTCATCATTATACTGCGCAGCTCTGATCCTGTCCATCAGCTCGGACTGTACCTGTAATCCCCACATCTGAATCTCAGTACCGGGAACTAACACCTCAATCTCTAAGCTCTCCAAATCAGCCAACAAATGCCTATCTGTCGTCAAGTACATCGCCATCGGATACCTGCTCAAGGCATCGACGACTACGTTGGCCTTCCCCGGGTGGTACTGTAATGAGATGTCGAAGTCCTTCATCAACTCCAACCACCTCCTCTGCCTCATGTTCAGTTCCTTCTGTGTGAACACGTACTTCAAGCTCTTCTGGTCTGTGAAGATCTCCACACGCTCTCCGTACAGGTAGTGTTTCCACAGCTTTAGAGCGAAGATAACTGCTGCCAACTCCAAATCGTGGGTGGGGTAGTTCTCTTCATGAGGGCATAACTGCCTGGAAGCATAGGCAATCACCTTTTCGTGCTGCTGAAGAACACATCCCAGACCCTTACCTGAAGCATCACTGTAGATGGTGAAACCACCTGTCCCTGCTGGCAACGTCAAAACTGGAGCTTTCGTCAACCTCTTCTTCAGCTCATCAAATACAGCCTGGCACTCCTCCATCCAGATAAAATCCACATCCTTCCTAGTCAATCTGGTCATTGGCGCTGCAATCCTGGAGAAGTCTTGTACAAACCTCCTGTAGTATCCTGCTTGCCCGAGAAAACTCCTGATCTCAGCTACCGAACTGGGGGTAGCCCATGACTTCACTGCCTCGATCTTCTGTGGGTTAACCGAGATTCCGTCACCCGATACCACATGCCCAAGAAATTCAACCCTGTCGAGGAAGAATTCACACTTAGAGAGTTTCCCGTACAGCTTCTCCCTCCTGAGAGTCTCTAAGACCAACCTCAGGTGCTCTTCGTGCTCCTCCGGGGTCTTGGAATACCCAAGAATATCGTCGATGAACACCACTACGAACTTGTCAAGGTACTGGTGGAACACCTTGTTCATCAGGTTCATGAATACTGTCGGTGCATTGGTTAAACCAAATGGCATCACCATGAATTCAAACTGGCCGTATCTGGTCCGAAAGGCTGTCTTCGGCGTGTCTTCTCTCTTCACCTTCACCTGGTGGTAGCCTGACCTCAAATCTATCTTTGAAAACACCCTCGCCCCGCTCAACTGATCGAAAAGATCATCTATCCTCGGCAGCGGGTACTTGTTTTTTATAGTGATATTGTTCAAAGCTCTATAATTAATGCACATGCGCACCGTGCCGTCCTTCTTCGGTACCAACAATACCGGAGCTCCCCATGGTAATGAACTGGATTTGATGAAGCCTTTGTCCTGCAGCTCCTCGACTTGCTTCTTCAGTTCTGCCAGCTCGCTGTTGTTGACTCTATAGACATGTTGTAAAATGGGCTCCGCTCCTAAAACCAAGTCTATAGAGAATTCAACATCTCTGTCTGGCGGCAAGCCTGGCAACTCTTCTGGAAATACATCCAGGAACTCCGCTATCAGAGGATGTGGCAACTCCTCTTCTTCCGCCCTGGCTCCGCAAAATATGCTCCTGCTCTGTTCCGCTGCTCCTCTGACGACCTCAAACTCCGGCTCTCCTGGTGGTCTAAATAATACTCTGCCTCTATAACAATCTATAGTAGCATGATGCCTACTCAACCAGTCCATTCCGAGTACAATATCGTACCCCGGAAGTGGCATGACAAGTAAGCTCACGCTCAACTCTCGGCCTCCTACTGACACTCTCCGGTCCTTGCAGTGATCACGGACTAGGATAATACCTCCACCAGTCATGATCTTGCAAGTCCTAGCTAATGGTTCTGTGTCTAAATGATGTCGAAGTGCATAAGATACAGAAACAAAACTATGGGAAGCGCCAGAGTCGAATAAAGTAAATGCGGGAATACAATCGAGAAGAACCGAACCTGTGATCAAGTCTTCTGCTGGCTCGATCTCCTCGACTGCCATGTCGTATGCTCGCCCCTGGGGTACACCTCTCTGCTGCTGGTGCTGGACAAACTTCTGATGTTGTGGTGGAAGTGGTGCCCTCTGTTGTTGGCCTCCTGGTACGGCAGGTACCCTGTCTGGTCCTCTCTGGGCGGCTGCTCCACCCTGACCTGGACGAATGGTAGGGCAATCTCTCAGCTGGTGTGTCGTCGATCCGCAGGACAGACATGATCCCAATCTCTTCCTGCAGATCTCTCTAGTATGGCCTGTCTTCCCGCAGTACGCACACTGGATGGCGGGCTGAGTCTGCCTCTGCTGCTGATGATGAACCTGCCCTCGGGCTGGTGCCTGATGCTGCTGCTGAAAGGGCCTCTGCTGCTGCTGAAAGTATGGACGCTTGCCTGGTCCCGCACTACTGTTTGCTCCTCCGGAACCATCGTATCCCCTCTTGTGCCTGAGGCCCAAGTCATCCTCGGCTATCTGGGCATCCATCAATATGCCCTCGTAGGTAGCTGTGCGACGTTCCGACGTGTGAGACTTGATCTCCCTTGCCAGCCCCTTTCTGAATTTCTGGGCCCTGTCCCCCGGATCTCTAATCATCGATGGCGCGAAGCGGCTCAGGCGGCAAAACTCTGCGGCATACTCATCGACGGACGAGCTCCCCTGGACTAAGTCATGGAACTGACTCTCCAAAGCTCCCAGGGCAACATCAGGAAAGAACTTCTCCTTGAAGAGCTCCTTGAAAGCTTCCCAAGTGAGTCCCCTGTCAAGGAGTCTCGGCTCTGTGCGAAACCACGTCAAGGCGATGTCGAACATCTGGCTGCCGGCGGCCTCGATCTGAAGAGCCTCCGGAAGCTGCGCCAAGCGCAAGTTTCTCTCGATGTCCTCTAGCCAATCATCGGCGTAGAGTATCCCTTCTGTCCCCTTGAACTCCTGAGGCATCATCCTCTTGAAATCCATAATGGTGCCCGGCCTCTGGTGGTGCTGATCAGGACGCTGCTGCTGCTGAGTGACTCTCTCCATAGCCTGGAGAGCCACCTGATGAGCATTCTCCATGTTCACCCTCATCATCTCTGTCTGGGCCTGGTGTGCCTCAGCTTGCACCCTCTGGGCCTCTACCGACGTCCTCTGGGCATCGACCATGCCCTGAATCAAAGCGAACATCTGTGCTCCATCGACGGGCACACCTCCTGGATGCTGAACTGGTGGTGGTGGTGGTGGTGGTGGAGGCACCGTCGTAGCTATGGGGACCCTCTGAACAGGTGGTGGAGGACCCCCGAATGCTGTAGACAC